>CM052291.1:7410094-7887995 GCA_028455765.1 Lasioglossum oenotherae | reverse complement strand
TTTTTTAGACATTAGCGACAATAAATAAAAGCGTGGAGCGCTTAACTATATTGACGCAATCTTCGTGGGCGCTCCACGCTTTTATTTATTGTCGCTAATGTCTAAAAAAATTATTTTCTCCTTTAGTGCAATTTATTTATAGTCACCAATGTCTAAAAAAATTATTTTCTCCTTTTTAGTGCACTTTAATATAAGCGTGGTTTTCTGATTAAAATGACACCAAACACGATATAATTTCAACATTATTTAGTGGTTTAATCGACGATGAAAGTTTCGAAGGCAACGAAGAACAGCGTATGGGACATTCTTTGAACTGTGCCGGCAACGGCGACACGCTTTAGTCATGCGATCCGTATTTCAGTCTGTCCTTCTCTATGTTCGGCTCTCTATTGAAGTCTCGGTCGGCGCGATATCTAGACGCAGTCATAAATCAAAAATAGTGTCCGAGCACGGTCATTGTTCTCTCAAACCCCCGGCCTTTAGACACCGAAGAAGATTTTACTGTATCACATGCCGCGCCGCGCCGGTCGTTGCTATCAATTACGGAAGCTCGTGCGCGTCAACGAACGCGAAACGGAGGACAACAGCTACTGGGTATTCCCCCGTCAACCGAGGATCGCTAACGAACTAATCTTCCCAGGACGAGCGAGGATCATCGCTCTCCCTACGACGACCCAGCCTGATTCGACTGCAGCCGTCAACGAGCGACGAAAGCAGTTCGCATAAAGGATACAATACAGGCAGTATTCACCGATCGCCATACTCAACTGTCCGATAAGTCGCTAAGCATTTCTCTGCGAAGATTCGCGCCGTCTCAGATATCTCTGTTCTCGTCCGCCGTTTCGGGCGAATCTACTACCTGTAAGCGTTAAGTAGTATATGCATGTTCGCGAAACTCGTGGTTCCCAGTCAGACGTCGGACGTAACGTGCCGCGTGGACAAAAGGTTGTATTGCATTTGAGCGTCCAGTAAGGGGTATGGGTCGCGGAATGATAATTTCGCGCTAGTCAGACTCCGGGACGTAACACTATTTATTTTACTAAAAACTCATTATCATCGGTTTGCTAGTTCTAGGTCACTTGGCGTGGAATGGCTCCTGTAAATTAAAAATGAGAGAAAATTAATTAATCCATTAGTAGAATACAGTAATTCTTCAATCGAAATCCCAACACCCGTGTTTCGAACGGACTTCAGTAGCGTAGAGAGGCTATTTTTTTATGACTGCGTCTACTTCGCGTCGAGATTTCAATCAACGAGCCGAAACATAGAGAAGAACAGAATGAAATAAGATCGCGTGGCCGGGCGCGCAGTAGCTCAGTGGGTAGAGCGCGCGATTGCGGACTCCGTGGTCGCGGGTTCGATCCCGACGCCGGCACCTCTGGAAGGAAATATTCCATGTGCCATTTAAACATTTTAAACTGTGGTGCCCAAGGTGATTCGAAACCCACTTTATGAAAACTGTAGGTCCCGTCGCGAAAAAATCCTAACAGGATTAAGTGCAACGTAAAATAACCGATAAAAAAAAAAACATCGCGTGGCCGAAGCGTGTCGACGTTGCTGGCACAGTTTAAAGGCCCGTGCGTCATCACCAAAGTTGTATCTTCTCTTTATTTTCCATTATTTCTCAATGGAACTTTCACCAACATATTCGTGGCATTTTTATAATGCAAAATGATACCAAACACGATATAATTTCAACTGTATTTAGTGGTTTAATCGACGATGAAAGTTTCGAACGCAACGAAGAAGAGCGTATGGGAAAGAAAGAGACACGGACAGTCGACGTCGTCGGCACAGTTCAAAGGCCCGCGGTGTCGCTGTCCTTCCTCGCTCCAAAACTTTCACCGTCGATTAAACCACTAAATACAATTGAAATTATATCGTGTTTGGTGTCATTTTAATCAGAGAAATGCCAGGAATAAACTAGTAAAAGTCCCATAAATCGATCATGAAAATTAAGAAGTTTGAGAATTCGATTCACTCGAGTCAATGATGTGGTGTTCACACCGATATACCCGAGCCGAGATCAATCATCACCGCGCTACGCTACGGCGCGGCGCAGCGTTGGCTGGCAGTGGAGTGAGTAGGCACTGGACTTCGATTGAAGAATTACTGTATACATATGTACGTTCAAATTTTAATAAAGGAAAAGGCGGAAGTCCCATATGTACATACGACATACATTAAATTATATTGTACAATTTATTTCGAATTTCAAATAATACTTCTTGAGTGAATATCGAGAATCGAACTCGTCCGGCCGATGCCGACTGCCGCTGAGCCCGCCGGACTTTGTCCGGCTCGACTCGACTGTCGGGTACCCGTAAATTTCGGGAACCCGCACACTCCTAGATATTTATAAAAACTTTTTATTGGTTTAAATACTCGCGAACTATCCAGTAAACGAAATTGCAATGAAAGATCTATCTACCTTACATTCGAAAAATCGATTTTTTCCCCGTTCGAAACACTGTGCGGCGCACAGTGGGCTATTGTCGATAAAATCTCGCTTATACGCAATTTTCTGAATTGTTTTCTCTATGTTAGCGATTTTTATATCCTTTTTATTCATACCCTTGTGGGAAATGGTCTTCGTATTATGGCTGAGAGGTAGATTCCCACTAGCTACTTCCCAGAGGTGAACGGTTGCCGAATGCCGGAAGCAGGTTAAAAATTACGAACATGAGAGACTTGGGCTTTCACGTTCGATCCATCCGGTGGTCAGGGAAGAATAGCACCAAATAGCACGAACAGCTCTCGGCGCGCAATATAGCAGCTGCCGATTCCCACTCTTACACGACAGGAGTAGGGGACCGAGTCCCCACAGTACTCGCCCCCTCCCCGAGTGGAACGGCTTTTTATTTTAAACAACATCAAAATATGTACGATATTTACACGCGTGCGAGACGCACAACACACAACAACAATAGGCAACAATAATAATAATACAAAGTCCGTACGCAACAATAAATAATGAACATTCTCAAACGCATAAGCGAATAGACGCTCAAGGCGCAACACGCGGTTACAGATCATACCCCAATTGACATAGATCGTATTGCACACGAAATAGTGCATGAAACGTAAATGGTGACTCTACACCTAACATAATGGGACATATGCAACGTGACCAAGTATGCGGACCCGGCGCAAACGCGACGCTTTTCCGTGAATATGTTTGAAACGGGGGACGTCTTGGACCAACAGGGTCAGGAACACAAGAAGTACCAGGCGTTTCGTCCCCTTAATTTCCGGTACAAGGAACGCCGGTTTCAATAAGTCGGTGAAAACAGTACGCTCCGTCCCGTCCACATTAAGAGTATAGATGCACTGGGAAATCCGCTTTGCCACTTTATGCGGTTCGGAGTACAGACATATTTTTTGAATTCATCCATGAAGACGTTCGGATCTGGCGTACGATTATCGTAAAGGAAAAATTGCCCCGGTAAACGCAAGGTCGTACCGAACATGAGACACTCCGACGCCCGCACCACGTGCGCTCGCAGCCCTAATAATACAGTCGGCAATACACGCGCCATTCGTTGCCAGTGTGACACATAATCGCTATCTTGAGCACGCGGTGCCACCGCTCAATTATCCGCTCAATTAAATTTTATCACTTTAAATAATCAAAAATAATTTTTTTAGAGTTTTTACATACAGTTCAGAGTTTGTAAAGTCATTTAAAATAAAAAATCATTGTTTAGGTTAATATCTTGATTGTATTAACAAGAATAATTCAAACCTATAGTTGGAGATATTAAATCCAATCTAAGCTAGTACCTGGACAGAAGTAAACCCTATACCGGGACAAATTGAATTTACATATAATCTGCAACAGACACTATAGTGCTCCGAACACTATGGCCGCCACGGGGAGCGAGATGTGCGACCGGGAGGAATGGGGGTGTTCCTTGAGAATGCCTCCGATCGAGCAAAAATTTGCCCATGCCTGATCTATAACATCGAACTTTATTAAATCTTTAATGATGCACATATGAATATATTATTATTGTATATTACATTCTGCCATTAATTTGTTGTGTAATTATCTTTTTTCTTTCGTGTACATTATTATTGATTTCTTGTTCTTGTTCTTTTTTAATTTTGTATCTCTCTTTCTCCTGCTTTTTTGACAAATGTTCTTCTTCTATCATTTTTTTTCTTGCTCCTTTTCTCAAGATCTTTCTCCTGTCTTCGACAGTACAGTTGGTGGTCCTTTGTTAGCATCCACCGAACTTAAATTTTTCATTCTAGAATGCGTGCTTTTTGGAATCTTAAACTGGCCCACTGTATTGAGAGCTTGTACTTACACGACGGATTCAACAGAATGAGATTCTTCAATTTTTTATTTTTATTCAATCTTCTATTTTCCTTCAATCTGTCATTTTTAATAATATCCTTAGATTTTATGTACACCTTTGGCTTTCTCTTACTTTAATCTGTTTTTTTATGATACTTATTAATTACTTTTTTCGACTGGAATCAAAAGTTTTGTTTCTAGTGATGGCCATTATCAAATTTAATTTTTAAAGCAAGTTTACAATCTGAAAAAAACATTTTTTTATGAACTATAATTAATTAATTATAATTAATTATGACATAAAAATTAAGTATTATTAACGTCACAGCCGGAACACATTTTCTACATACGTTATACAAGCTAATAGAAGACTATTTGTACGTACATTTAGTTAAATAATTTGCAAACGATGCGTTGATTTTATTCACAAACGCGTATCCGGCTTCAGGCGTAAGCACATTGCGGATAAGCTTACAATTAGAGTGGGACCGCTACTATCATCGCGTCTCAGTATGGAGTACTTATATTTGAAAACAGTCCTAATCTTGGACATCTAATATTTGGATTAATAATTATTATTTACGTTAAGTTTGATTGCCAATTTATTTTAAAATATCAATATTATTATACGTGATAATTATTTTTTGTCTGAGGGCTTAAATTATACCTTTTTTTATAACAAAAGTTCGAACTATGAATGCACATGATTCGCATGTAAATAGACTATTTTGTATACTGTCTTCAGATGAACTTTGAATTTATTTTTAAATTTCAATTGATGTCATAATGAAATAATATTCACACTTACTTGTAGCTAAGACCTCAGAATATATAATATAATTATTTAATCTCTTAATTACTGATTTTACTATGAAAATTCAATTGTCCAGATTTAGGTATCACTTTTGGACTGTCCAGACTTAGGGCACTTCACCTTATACTTGGCCTGAGCGGGTGAAAACTTGTGAGAAAAGAATGCAAGGGGCTTCCAGATTAAGTCTAGAGCCTGCTGTTCCAATACCGCATCCATCACGAAGTCCGACGCATTATACTAGTTACGGGGCCTACTAACAATCCCAGCGACACCTGAATTCGCATCATGTTCGTTCGCGACATACTATTTGTCCATACAGAGATTTATTCAACCTAGCGGCTCTCCAATTTCGTATTGGGTTCGCCTTCGCCGACCGCACGAGCTGCTCGCGGCCCTGGCTCGTAGCAACAACGACAAGGTTAGTTGATATAAGCGTGGTAATTACAGGCTTCCAAAATTTGCAACTTTTTCCCATTTTCGCGATATCGGGCCTCGCGTATGAATTTTTATCTCAGAAACTGTTTGTCCAATTGAGCTACATATTTTTTTGTGAAAAAAATACAGTACTGGACAAAATAAAGTACGCACCTCGAATATTTTTACAATTACGTTTATAACTTCGTAGTTTTGACAGATATAATAATTATGTATTTGCAGAAAAAGAAGGTTTCTTGGTCTACTTTTAAGTTTCAACAAAAATAATTTCAAAAACATTTAACCTTTTTCAATAGACAGGTCCGTTACATTTATAAGGATATTTTCTTTGGACAAAATAAAGTACGCATGTGATAACAAGAGTCAAAATTAAGTTCTAATTGAGAACTAATATTTTGTGTGGCCGCCCTTTCCTCGTATGACCTCTTACACACGCCGAGGAATGCTCTCGACGAGATTCCGGATGTGCTGTTCGACGATGTTTCCCCACGCCTTTTCCAAAGCTTCGAATAACTTGAATTTATTCGTTACGTCACCCTTGTCAATCTTCTGGTCCAAAATGGACTACAGATGTTCAATTGGATTTAAATCCGGCGATTGTGCTGGTCAATCTAGCACTTTGATCCTCGAAGCACGAAAGAAAGCAGCAGTTTTATGCGCGGTATGTTTAGGATCGTTATTTTATTGGAAGATAAACTCATCTTCCAGACCAATCTTTAGCAGAGACTCCTCTAAATTCTCGTTGAGGATGTCAACGTATTTGTCTGCTGTCATAATACCATCGATCTTGACGAGATTTCCCACACCCGATCACGCAAAACACCCCCACACCATATAATACTGCCTCCTCCATGCTTGACAGTTGTTTGGACATTTTTATTCAGAAGCTTTTCGCCTGGCTTAAACCAAACTAGTGTTCGTTGTTTATGACCATACAGGTCATACTAACAGGTCTTACTCTCATCATTCCAAATAACCTTTTTCCAAAAGTCCACTGGCTTATCGACGTATTTTTTTGCAAATTGGAGACGTATCAATGTATTAACTTTTCGACTTAAAGGGCGACGCTGTGCAAAACTGCTCCGCAGCCCAGCTTCCCGAAGTCACTTGCGCACGGTTCGTTCAGAAATGTTGAGTTTTGCACATTTTCTCTGATTACACGACTAGTAACAGTCGGATTTTTCTTCGTGTCCCGGTAATTCTACGATCCTCGACTGAATTTGTCTTCCTCTTTCATCCGCGACCGATGTTATCGGCTAGTGTGCCAAGCTCTACAAATTTTTTGTAGATCTTTCTGACCGCTGCTTCACTAACATTGTACTTTTCACCGTATTTTCCTATTGGAGAGTCCCTTTTGCTGGTCGTTAACTATTAATTTTCTAATTTGTACGGAAATTTGTTTCGCTTCCATGTTATTCGCAATGGAATGATACAATCTTGCTTCTAAGAGGACTGATGGCTAACTGAAACTTTATTAATACGTTTATTTGTAAACATTCTTTTATCTCCGATCGCAAGAAAAGGTATCCTGCATGCCATTATTGCTGAAAATAACTAAACACTGTAGTACGTACTTTATTTTGTTCGATGAAAATATAACAACAGACGTAACGGGCTTGACTAATGTACGATATTTCATGTTTTTAGAATTATATCGCATTGAGTTTAAAAGTAGACTAAGAAACCTTCTTTTTGTGCAAATACATAATTATTATATCTGTAAAAACTACGAAGTTATAAACGTAATTGTAAAAATATTCGAGGTGCGTACTTTATTTTGTCCAGTATTGTATAATAGTATATATATATATAAATTTAATATATACATATTTGCTATCGTGAGCTGGTTTCTGGTTCTATTCGCACTCATGTGCATGGTTAGATTTGCGCTTACGTGCGGGTTTATATTTGCTCTTGTGAATAATGTCATATATCGTCTGGTTCTATTTAGTTAAAGAGACGAGATGATATCTCGTCGGTGATAGTATTATTAGGCAATTACAGAATTGGTAATGTGATCATTCTATACTATATCATTCTTCTTCTACTTGACGAGTATCTCGTCGGTGGTAGAACTTTTAGCGATGTGGTATTTCAGATCACTGTAAGTTCCACGTTATCCCCGCGGCCACAGAGTTTCTCGCGGGCCGCTGCCTGCGGACGTTTGCCATAAATCTCGAACGGGTTGACGGGCCCGTCAAAAAAAGGTCTCTATGGGCTTCACGCCTCCACGGTTCGTTTAGGTAAACTACCGATAGCTTTCCTTTAAAGGGAATAGAGACCCGCAGAGACCTTTTTTTGTGCCACGCACAGCGGGCCCGTCAACCCGCTCGAAAATGGCAAACATCCGCGAGCAGCAGCCCGCGGGAAATTCGGTATAAACGTACCCTAAACGACTTTATATCCTTGATCTGTCACACCCCTTGGTGTGTATCCGAAACCTAACCCTGAATAAATCTTGTCTGTCCAGCAATTTCCTGATCACACACATTCTAAATATGACTATAACAGGAATGTTTAGGTAAAATTATATTTGTCGTCCTAGAAAATACGAACTATCATTCTCACTTAATGATGCTATACAATATTAAACAAAGCTCCGCCACGTGATTGATTAAATAACAAAATTAACTTAGAATGAAAGGAAAAGCATTTCCAAGGTAAAGAGATTTATTCGACTTCTTTACTTAATAAACAACGTTATTAAACTTATAAATAATGTTAAAATACGAGTCTCAGGCTAGGAGTCATTTTCATTAAGCTGACCATTGTTAACTAAGACCGTTGTCTACATCGCGCAGCACCTGTCAACAAGAAAAATATACAAGTTTTAAACCATTTATCCACCACCCATAAAATGGTAGAAGACCATCCACCAGTTCGATGCCTACGTTGCTCTAGTGTACTATCAGAAATATTGAAAAAAAGCTGTCGATTCACCCTCGAAACCGGTTTCAAACTGTTATGACTAGATTGCGGATCTTTGTGCATGTATGAAGAAATTGATTGGGTCAAATGTAAAACAGTAAGACATTAAAAGAATTCAAGAATGTTGTAATGTTGCTTTTAATGTAACAAAGCCGTTAATGAATAAAACCAATTTTGTATGTTATTCTTGCTTCCCGCAATGAATGCAAAACCTTTTTATTTTGGATAAAGATCCATAGTCTAGTTGTGACCATCTAACAGAACCATACAAAGAACTCTTTTCAAAAGATTGCCACTCTTATATGTATACATGGCAACTCTTACAAGTTACACACTTACATACTAAAAGATCCTTTCAAAGTTTTGTCATACTTACAGCTAGCGTGTTCTGCAACTCTATATGAACGGTGTGAGTAGTATTGTACCAAACCGTTCGCCTATTCTGTGTCCATTTGATCCAACGCGTCGCCGACTCCTCAGATCCCTCTTTCCCACCTTGAGTATTAAGGCTCCCACAAAGTCTTTCCATTTGTTCACCACGTCGCTTGCATACTGCCCACCTATTGGGAGCAGAGACCCGACATCTTGGTTTTCAAGCTTGGGTACAAAAGCTCCCAAAAAGTCCTCTCCTTTGTTTACCACGTCGCTTATGAACTTCCCACCTATTGGGAATAGAGAGCCAATATCCCTCTTTCCAAATTTAGGTATGAAGGCTCCCACAAGGTCTTGTCCTTTGTTTATCGCGTTGCTTACGAACTTCCCACCTGTTGGGAATAGAGAGCGGATATCCCTTTTTGTAACTTTGGGTACAAAGGCTCCCGTCAAATCTTCTGCTTGTTTACCACGTGGTTTACCAACTCCCTACCTATTGGGAACAGCGACCCGATGTCTTCCTTGTGCTCTTGATGGGAGACTTCTGGGAGTTGTTGGCCACCTTGGCCACCCTGTTGATTTTGTTCTGTATCCTGTCTCACGGCTTCATTTTCTGACGAAGATGGTGGAACATTTGATACAGTAGTTTCGAGCCCATTGACTGGATCAGAATTCACAGTAGGCGACGAGCAGTGACTGCCCGACGGGCAGTGAACAACACGGTTTGAGCTAGGCTTATTAATACTATTTGCAGTCTGCCTTATTACCCTACACTCCACCGACGATAACAGTACGGCAACGGTCACGTACAACGGATACTTCATCGTCGGTTAGATTATGTGCGAAACTTGAACTGTTAAATTTGCTAATAAGCCAGTTTATATAATGCAATGTGAGTGAATGTTGCATGATTATACCAGCTGTGAGAATAATGTTTCATACGTTATTTACTGCGTTTCGGAAAATGGTGGCAATTAATTGCGCTTGCGATGAATGTGCTATCGGTATGTGTTCCGAGGCACGTGTTTGCTAGACATGCTAAGATGTTAGCGTTTACTTACTTCTGTAACATTTTAGTACGACAGTAATGGTGTTTTAGAATTATTTCAATCGAAATATCTCGTCAACTATTATACTAACTTTTCGACATACATAGGTTAGTACTTTTTTATAGCGAATGTCAGCTGCATCGATTGATGTATTAAAAAATACCTCGTTCCATTTAAAAAAACGAAGGTCACCTCTATTTGAAGAAAAATATTACAAATAAAAGAATTGTAGATACGCTATCACATTGCTAGTAAAATATACTATGACTTGCTTCTTTTCGGTTTTTTCTAATGTGTACCGTTTACGAAAAAAACGCTGGTCCAAATTATCGCGAACACCCTGTATAAAAACAATGTCCTGAGTCCTGACTCACTGACTCATCAACGCCCAGGCTAAACCCTTGGACATCAAAAGTTGAAATTTTGCACAGAGGTTTCCTTTATGATCTATACAAGGAATAGGAAAGGATATTTCGCAATTCAACCCCTAAGGGGGTGAAAAGGGGTTGCAACGTTTGCGTGCGGGATATTTTATTTGTGGTCGGATTTGCTTGAAACTTAGTCTTAATGCTCTTTGATATAATTAATCAAACGCTTATTTCGGCATTTTAAAAAAGTCAGCCCCTAAGGGGGTGCGAAGGGGTTGCAACGTTTGTATGACAATGGAAGGTTTAAAACTGAAAAGAAATATTAAATTATTTGATAGCGAGAAATACAGCATTTGGAAGTTTAGAATTCGAGCGTTATTGACAGAACTAAATGTTATTAAAGTAATTGACGATATAATTCCGGAGAAATTAGTGACGAATGGGTTAAAGCAGAAGGAACAGCAAAAAACATTATCTATATAAATAAAAATCAAATGCTGTTCGTTGGTAAGCGGATCACTTGAGAACGACTGGACCGATTTGGCTAATTATTTTTTAAATGTTCATAATAGTTCGAATAAGGTTTTTAGGGAAAGAAACATTGGGAAAGTTTCCCGGAAAATAATACTACCGATTAGTATACTGCCGATTAAATAATATTACCGAGCAGAACCGTTAGATGATAGCGCGGACACAAGGATTTGAATCAAAAATAAAAAAAACCAAAATCGCTAACATAGAAAAGGAACGCCACGACCAGCTAGTATAAAATAATAATAAAAACAAAACAAATGGAAACATAAAATTTTCTAATAAAAATCATGGAGGAGTTTTGAGGAGTATTTTTTTAAACCATAATTAAAGTTACAAAAAATGGCAAAAACTGCGTTGCAATTTCTGCTACTAAATCTACACTAAAGAAGTGAACATAAGAATCAAAACAATGTAAAAATTCCAAGTACTTACCCTAAAAAACACGTTCCGTTTCAAATAATATAAAATTTTCACTTTTATCATTCCGGTATACTAGCACGTTTGGTTGATGAATTTCAACTGAAATTTTTGGCTCGCACGAAACGGTTGTTAATTTCCTCCAATCTCACTTCTTATCTTAATAATATAATACCAAAGAACCCTGCAGTGACAACATTGCATAATAATAGGTAAGTTTATTTTTTGATTTTTGTCCCATGACAACGCATTACGGCGTCGGCACAGTTCACAGTTCTTCCTTGCGTACGAAATTTAACGTCCCAACTATATATCATCGGAATTATATGATATTTAGTACCATTTTCATTAGACAAATGTCACGAATATGTTGGTCAAAGTACCATCAAAAAATAAAATAGATAAAGAAGTTTTGTAATTGGACAGCCTGTATAGAATAGAAATATAGCGTGCAATGTTAAACCTTTTTATTTTTACATTTTGACTTCTCACGCTTTACAGCGTATTTCTACAAGTTTAAACATTGTTATCTTTCAATTCCTCGGATTCATTATCTTTTACAAAGATTTGTTTTTGTTGACCCATACAGTGGATCCAAAAGGTATTGCACTTGGACACTATATTTCCGATTCTGGATAAATCGTTGATATATTTAACATGCTGTAATTTCGTAAAAAACGGTCGAGCCACAATTATATCTGAACTTAAATTTATTTAAAGCTTAGAGTCTCTACTTTTGCACGCCATTGCTCATTTTCCTCTGAAGCTATTCTCACAAAAATGCTACCTGTATAAAGTTGTGATTGGTGCAGCATTACAAGGGATGTGGCAATTATTATTAGTGCATAACTATGTGTTGACAAATGTGAACAGCAGTGCCGTAACGAGAGTGCGCAACTGGAAATTTTACCAAAGTCGGCTTTTGTAACTTGAATATGTACCACTGTAAACGTAAAGATTGTATTGTATATCAAAAGCAGGTAGTTGATGAGAGAAGGATAGAACGGTTGAAATGAAAACGAAATCAACTGATAAACATATTCGTTTTATTTTTCCGTAGAATGATCACCAATACGGCGACACAAATTGCAAGTTATATGTCTACGGAACAGTTGGAGGAACGCATTTATGCAACATTAAGGCGATAGAATTTTTGAATGGGTTGTGTCATCGCCATCAGTATAAAAGCTGACCGCAAAGCAAGAGTCGATCTCATATATCCATTCCTGTCATAAGACCTTCGAAGTTCCCTATGAGCATGTTGGGCAGAGCCATTAACAGATCCCTCTCGTGGAGCTGATGCTGGATTTCGTTTTTCCAAAGTTGAGGCGCAAATTTCTTCACCAGCTTGGTAAAACTTTTTATGAAGCCTTTATCGCTCAAAAGGCGGGACCAGTCGTGTAGGATCTTTCCATTTCCTTCGGGTAGCATGGAGATCACGCCGCAATCCACCGATACTAGAAAGATAGCAACCGTAACAAGCAACAGAAACTTCATTTTCACTATGGTTTGCGAAACTGAATGTAATGGGATCAGCTGGCACAGCAATTTATATAGCGGGCGAATGTTGATCTAAGGTTATATAAAATGAGAATTAATGGTACACAGTCGTCAGCTAGTGAAGCAACTTATTAGATGTTTGTCTTCGACGAGTGAATTACGATGTATATACCATTTGCATTGTGGGAATATATCTTGTTCGAAGGCACGAGGATGATGGATACGATGTGTTACCGTCAAGGTTGGTAGAAGCTTCTTCTGTAGCATAATTTTAGTAAAGCTTATAGACGGTACACTGTTTAACAGAATTGAATAATGCTTTATCTCATTCTCAATTTTGTTTTATAGGTTTTCCACTCCAAATTCACTCTTTTGCAAGTCAAATTCAATCTTATGCAAATCAATTTTACCTTTTTATATATCAACTAGCTTTCGTCCGCGGTTTCGCTCGCACAGGAAATCGTTTAATGCCCTCAGAAATTGATATTGTTTCTCCATAAAACCTTTTAAACCCCCGTTCACCCCTATAGAGTTTTAATTTTATGTCATGTCGACATCTTAGATTTCAAAACCCCTTTTCACCCCCTTAGGGGATCAATTCTTTAAAATGCCGAAATAGATGTTTGATTAATTATATCAAAGAGCATTAAGACCAAGTTTCAAGCAAATCCGACTACGAACAAAATATTCCTCATACAAATGTTGCAACCCCTTTTCACCCTCTTGGGGGTTGAATTTCGAAATATCCTTTTTTATCCCTTGTATAGATGATAAAGGAAACCTCTGTGCAAAATTCCAGCTTTCTAGGTCCAAGGCTTTAGCCTGGGCGTTAATCAGTGAGTGAGTGAGTGAGTCAGGACTGTCTTTTTATATACCAATTCCACCCATTAATAATATTTATAATTAATTTTTTCTATTCTTCTTATGCAACCAAGATATTTTTCACATTTTTCTCATTACAATGAGTCCTTTAAAAATCTCCAACGGGCTACAGTTAATTTACAAAATTCTAGTCCAATTCTTTCAGTTGCAAAAGGTTGAATTTCGAGTGTAAGATTTGTAAAGAACAAGGAAGAATACAATAGCGTTATGATCTATATGACGCAGATTACAATACACATATTATGCATACAGCAAATTACGAATGAGGTGTCGTAACTCAGCTACGACCCCTTGTCCCACATTTGTGTATGTGCAGAAATCGACGAACTTCGATGTGCAGAGTGTCTACGTATGCTTGAGGAAATATGTCGAAAGACTACGAATCACGATTGCCTGAGAAATGTTTGCTTATCTACCAGAGCATTACGTTATTACGAGTGTTGCGGTCGCGTTTGACAGTTCTTCCGTCGCGTTATTCTCAAGCGTGTTGGCTTTAATCCAATAAACAACATGTACGACACGTGAGTGAAATATTCAACTATATAACACTAGATATCATAATATAACATCACTTTATAAATCTATATTCTCCGAAAGACAAAAAGTGAATGCATAAAACGAATTAACGGTGAAGTAAATTAAATGAAGATAATACATTTCTGTATAATACGGTTACGTGAATGTTATAATTTTTTCACGTAGAAACATGAACAAAAAGCATAAAATACTAAAATGTGATATGTGAAAATGTAACATGAAGTAGATGTGTTTTCAAGTCTGGACTACCAGTACTCCAGTGATTATAATAGTTACATAAATCATTCTCAATGCTGTTTTTCCGTTCAGTATATACATGCACATGTGAAATTTCTAAAATGTTTCGGTTAGAAGTAAAAATTATAATCTTGTAGATTGTAGAATAATTGGTTTTTCGGTGATTTTTGACGTTGAACGGTTGATAATTATTTAATCGACGATTCCATTTGTTCGAGACGGACACTTCGTAAAAGAGCTCGAATAACACATTCCCCCAAAAATAATTCATTTGGTGGCGTTTTATCTGCGATTTTTCACGTTCAACATTTAATCATTTTTTAATCGACGATTCTATTTGTTCGACGGTTACTGATGTTTCGTTAAACTGCTCGAGTAATACATTCCACGAAAAATAGTTTATTTAGCGGCGTTTTGTCCGCGATTTTTATTTTTCTTACACTAGAATCGTTGGGGTGAATTTAATTCGAGTGAAAGACTCGCGTATCTTGTGAATGAACTTGAAGCTCATTTTGGCTGTTATCATAACATTGCTGAACGGTCTTCACCTGTGAACATCTGTCGAGGTAATAGAGAGATAAGTAGATAGCCTCCAATTGATTAAATGTCGTACAGGATTGATCGTACGAGGAGGTATATAATTAAACTTTGAACAATGTACGAAGTGCAAGAAAATATTTTGTCGTGGCTTCTTCAGATAATTATACACCTTTGGACCGATAGAGATTTATTGAAAAAAGTAGCCGCAAAAATTAGTTAACAAAAATGTTCAAGGTCAAATGTTTTTTCTATTGCATCGTTTAATACTCGCAAGGAGGAACAAAAGACTTGAAAGAACCGTAGGCCGTAAATCAATAATTATTTTGGAAAATGATTTGAAGGTCTCATATATTATACATATACATACATATATAGTATACATATGTATATTATAGGCTGAGTCACCTAAGACAAGCCACCTGAATGACTTGTACATTTTTTGAGATAGGAATAAATGCTTCAGACAAAAGTTGTTCGGTTTCTAGGGGCCCATTAGGTGGTCCTACATAACTTTTTTTCAAGTGGAGGTGCTTAGGAAATTAGAAGGTCAACTTAGATTTTTTTTTAAATGGAACCACGTATTTTTGAGCTCCTGCGATTGTAGCCCTTTTCGAGACAATTTCAACGACATAGTCATTCAAGGTCGTAAACTTTAAAATTGATGGAAAACAGTAATTTATCATAAATGCTTATGAAATGGAGTATCTCATTGTAGTGTATTACGTCTGAAAAATAATTTGTAACTACAGAATCTCATCAATGCCTTCTCGATAAAGTACTCAGATAACATTGAGTTGCGTAATAGTTCTAAAATTGCTCGGTTTATCAATGAGAAACGACATAAGATAGTACACAGATGAAGTAATCGTAACACTCTTAATTCTCTCGCCTTATACACCACGTGTCAATTGTTACTTAACTTATCTGATTAGAAAGAAAATTTAAATTCCACTCCGTATTCTTATACTTTTTTATTACGATTTTGCAAGAAATCGACATCTTTCAATGCCTGTCGTTTTCCCCCGCATCAACCGATTTCAATGAAACTTTCACAATGCATATAATTGGTACAGCTCTACAAAACGTATTTCTCAAATTTTCAATATAGGCCCACATGAAAATGTTGCAAAACACAACATTTAGTATTTTCTCTGCAATTCCGGCAACTTGCAATTTTTGAAACAATTTCTTTTCACAACATGTATTTAGTAAAGTAATTGCTTTAACCTCTCAAAAAAGTTCAAATCGTATAATCGAATTTTTAAAAAGTTATCGTGTATTTAAGTGTCCGAATATTAATGGGAGTCCCTTATTGACCTTCATATGTCCGAAACGTAATAGTTAACGAGATTATTATTAGAAACAATTTTCAATACGTACATAAATAGTAAATACCTACTACCTCAAATAGAATATGGAGAGGTCACGATGCAAAAGGTCTTATTCTATCTAAAGAAGCCAAGATGACCTTGAAATCACCGAAACGCATTCGCGCACATGAGAAGTGTTTACATCGCAATATATCTCCCTCTATATTGTGCAACTTTTGTATATATATCGTTTTTTCGTGTTATTACAAGTAACGGAAATGTTCAAAGTGGAGAAAATTATTGTCCGGCCCTGTATACGTACGAAGCCTTCCGTGTCTATCTTACTTACCATCAATTGTAATGATACACTGTTCATATAGTACAAAAAGTCTCTGGTGATATACATATATGTAATTTACTACCGTACTCTAAGTAACACGTAATGAGTTTTTTTTATCAATTACTTGTCACTTTAATTATCTACAAATGAAAAGATGCATATAGTTATATTAAATAGTATTATTCAATGGGAAACAGCTGTTTGCTTGAATCAACGTTTTTGTCAACTATGCGACTAATACAGCCAATTTTATCAATTTAAACAAAAATCAATGCAAGTTACATTATACCAGAGGTAGGCAATATTTGGCGAAATAAATATTTACCTTTTAGTTACCATATAGTATATATAGTTTAGTATATAGTTTAGTAATTACTAGACTGCGGATTTTATGCATTTATGACAAAAATGAGAAGGGGTAATTTAAAACAGCAAAAACATTGAACGAATTTAATGCCACTGTTATATTATATTCAATCTATTAAACATTTTAAGAAAAAAATTACATTTTTACTTCAGCCCAGTTTGTTGCCATTCAGGTAGAAGGTTTTTAAATTTAGTGTTTCATGTATAAACAAAGACGTCCACCACACTATCAAATGTAGTAGTTATTTCATTGAATAAAAATTTATTTATGTTCGAGTGACGTAAACTTCCCTGTAACCATGTAAAGTTATGTAGAAAGTGAAGTGCAAGCAATTGAAGATTAATATTTTAGATTTTACTTGGCTTAAAAAAGTACGGTAAATCCTCTACAAACACAGAAAGGCCGTACACGATCCATTGTAGTAATCTGATCTCGGCTCGAGATGAGACGCGGAGAGTCGCAGTTGTCGGCACAGTTCAAAGTCCTCACAATATAATACCAATATAAAATCTTTTTTATTATTACTTCTTTTTTCATGAAACTTTCACCAATATATTTGTGGCATTGTTTTTAAAGACGAAACAGGATATAATTTTAACTGTATTTAAATTTAATTGACGATGAAAGTTCAGGAGCCATTCGGCTTTGTTTAGGAGTTATTAACGAAAATGTCACTTCAAATGATCTCAGGAACCTCCCATTTCTGGGAAGCGAAAGAGTTTTGGGACACCCTGTATAAAACGTCTGTGAGACGTTTTTGTGCTATCTGGGCAAGACTCGTACTGCTCAAATAAATACGCAACAGTTAACAAGGCAAATCTATATAATGAGAATGTATAATGCAAGTTTCTTTTATGATTTCAGATTACAAATGGCTGCTTATTCCAGTATTGGATTTGTAAGTGGTATCGCTTTCTTGACGTTTCTTGTTTCCTGTGAGAGAATCAGATATTACATAAAATTTAGTTTCTTTGTGTTTGTCGCTGCTACGGTGACGGTTTTGTGCATACCCGTTATGTTGCTACGTATCGGACACTGGGCAAATGCACTGTAAGTTTTACAGTCGCAAAGCAGACTTCATCAACATTATAAACTTTAAGCTTCGTAACGACCTGAACATTTCGGCGAACATTGCGCCGAACGACAAACGATACAAATAAGAATAAGGTATCACCAGAAGTTAAAGAATTCCTCGATGAGAAGTACGTTAAAAAGATTAAATACTTACCTTACTTCCTGTGTAAATGAAAATATAATCATGGAAAATAGATATCTAATTTAAGGGGGAACTATACAATGACTACAATTTAGTATTTCATTTTTGCTTTTACATACGTGGAATGAGAAAAAGAAAGAAAACACACTTTTTAACTTTTTCGTCTGCACTTATAACGAGATAAATTAGAACAATGCGTTTTGTAGGTCTCTGTAACTGAAAATTATTTCATCAGAATCGGAATTGACGTTTTCATGAGTTACAGACAATTAAAAACCGCGAAAATCGCAGCTTTTCCACGATTTTTTACACTTTCGACTGATAACTGCGTTAATAATGACAACTTGTTCTCGAAAATTGGAATTAGTTGGAAAAAGAATAAATGTCAAGAAATAGAAAGAAAGAAATCGGTGATTTAAATTATCTGGAAGAGGTACTAAGTAAGTAACAAGTAAATCATTTTAAATATTATTCTAAGACAATAAATTTTTAAAAATTAATTAAAAATTATTACAAAAAATAAATATTTATAACGATAATTATCGTTACGTCGTGACGTGTCGTGCGGTGCAAATTCAGCGAAATGTTCAGGCCTGTACGAAGCAGTACATTTACACAAGCATACACATACACACATTTCTAAAAATTTTCAGTCCTTCCGCGTGGGTTATAAAAGCAGGTTTGAGATTTTTAGGAGTGCGATATCATATTCGAGGGAAAGAAAACTTGATTCACGACAGCGGTAGTATTGTTTTAGTGAATCATCAAAGTGCCATTGATCTAACTGGCAAGTATAATTCATATATTAGGCATTTTTTTTTATTGTATCAAATAGTTACTTTATACAAGTTATTAACGCGATGCAAACTTTAGTTTTAGGCGAACTGTGGATTTTGCTAGACAGATGCTGTGTTATTGCCAAAAAAGAGATATTATATTTTGGATTGTTT
This sequence comes from Lasioglossum oenotherae, assembly GCA_028455765.1. Taxonomy (NCBI): domain Eukaryota; kingdom Metazoa; phylum Arthropoda; class Insecta; order Hymenoptera; family Halictidae; genus Lasioglossum; species Lasioglossum oenotherae. The sequence continues at coordinate 7,868,896 of CM052291.1, read as the reverse complement.
GGTCTAGCAACAGCGCTCTGGGGTACTTGGTTTATTGACAGGAAAAAAGGCAAACAAGCTTTTGATGTGTTAAGCGATGCAGGGGAACATATTAAAAAGACAAAGGTACGGTTCCATCTTATGTACACGAAGAAAATGTCGCTTGCTGGGCTCTCACCAGTATTAATTAAAAAAAGAATGACATTTTGAACTTGCTCCTGTCTCTTGTAATTGAGGTAGGTAATTTTGATTTTGTATAAAGTCTGCAGTCTACAGGGTGTCCCAAAACTCCTGCAGAACCCGGAAATGGGAGGTTCCTGCGGTCATATGAAGCGACATTTTCCTCTGCAAAAATGGCGTCCGCGGCTTTGTTTAGGAGTTATTAACGAAAACACACAGACAATTGACTGTTGGCGCGTCGCGAACAGAATGTCTTACAAACATCGAAAATCGTGAATAATTTGTTTTTCAATATTTTCTAGGGACATCTCATTGTATTTCCGGAAGGTCATCGGCATTCTAATTTTACGTTACTACCTTTTAAAAAAGGCGCTTTCATCACCGCGATCACCAAACAAATAGCAATTCAACCGGTCGTTGTTTCGAAGTATTACTTTTTAAATTCCAAACAGAAGATATTTAATTCAGGTGAAGAACTTAAGTCATTGCGGATGTTTATGCAATTTGCAATTTTTGTGGACGAATTTTAAGAAAGTGGAATATGAAATAGAATTTTATTTTCCATGGTAAAGTGAAGTCGCGATCTAGCTCCAATCGCCTGTTCCAAGCAGGGACAGAGATCGTGTAGGGAAACTATATTTATGATTGAGTTAGATCGCGACTTTACTGTGTATGTAGTAGTATAATTAATACTAAATTCTGTCGTATTTTATATCGTAGCATTTTTTGAAAATTTTCAAAACACATGATAACGTAAAGATCCGCAGTCTAGTCATTACTATTACGATTGCTAATTATAACTATTTGATTTGGCTGTGTTTCTGATCTTTTATGTAATGATCTTTTAGGAGCAAGTTACATGACGATTTTACCTGCTATTTCTACGGAAGGATTGACCATGGATGATCTTCCAGCATTGATGGAGAAGACATACGAGTGCATGAATAGCAAATTCGCCGAAACATCGCAGGAAGTCGTAAACGATTTTCTAATTACTTCGAAATCTGAACAATAATGTAAACAATGAAACTGCGGAACAGTTTTAAAGAGTACCCATTCCTAGATCTTTATTTTCACCATGTTTCCGATGTGATTGACTGAACTGAACTGAACTGAACAAAGTATCATTACTTTCATTTGTAACTTGATTAAAACTGTAGGTTCAATTGAGGAATATTAAAGTAATGATGTTGAACATTTAATCAGGAATAAGATATTGTCACGTGACCTCGTCCCTTAGCCATTACTATGTTACGAGTCAGGACCGCGAGCAGCACGAGTGGCCGGCCAAGGGTTGTTACCATAGGACAGAGCTCGGATTTACTTACTCGCGACGGCCGAATTTCGAAGGCTACGCTCCATCGACCCAGCCGTGCGTCTCTCTTCCCGCGGCGGCCGTGGCTAGGAGCTAGGAGTGAACAGTGAACTGATCGTAACAGCATTTCGGGTTCAATTGGTTCACATCGTCGTCGCCAAAGACGTAGCAGACTTGTGCTATCTGGGATAATTTAATTGATAGAATCCGAATTATGCAATGTGCAATTTCTATGTACTTCAAATACTGTGTATATAAAATACAATCTAATTAATTACGTAATTCAATTAGCACAACTCTGACAATGAGCTGTCGCAGTGCGCATCTGTGCATGCGCATACCGCATACGTCCAAACACCGAACTGATTGGAGTTGTAACCGCACGTGCTTTGAAAAGTCAGACTTTCGAGTATTATAAGTATTATAACATGTGTTGTATGCGTGTTTCTAAGTGTTTAATATTTTCTAGACAACTTATATACACACATACGTGCAACGGATGCTTACAAGCAACTGTATCTGATATTTTCCTTAATATGTGACATGTTTTAACTGTTTCGCCGCATTATGAAAGTCGGGTCATATACGAGAACGCCAGGTAAATTAATAACAAGATGCAATCACAGAAGCATCTTCAGCTAACATTGGCGATAATTAAACCTTACGTTGTTAAATCTCCCTTTGTGCTTCAGGTAAGAAAACATAACCTATATTTCACATATCTTCAAGCGTCTACGCAATTACAAGTGGAGGTACTAGTTATCGGGTATTTAGTGACGACTTGAAATATTTTTATTAATTTGAAGGCATTTCTGTAATTTATTTTGCATTATTTCTGATGAACGATCGATGATTAATGTTTTTTCTGTATCGTCAAATTTTTCTGGACGATTTTGTTAAAAAGCAAAAGAAATATTAACGACTTTTTAATCCGAACTTTTGTTCCTATTTACCGAACGTAAGAAATTGTCTAATAATAAATTAATTGATTAATTTTTTCTTATGCCATAGCGCAATAAAATCATTATTTTATTATACACTGATGTATCACAGTTTCTCTCTCCCTTAGTATTTTCTATAATCAGAAACGAAAAATTATGTTGTCTTGGGGAGTAAGATTTTTAACTAATGTTTTCTATATCTTAAACAAAAATTATTGTAGTACTTTTGATTTATATATGAAGGGGAAACTTCAATTTTATTTTTCAAAATAAAGTAATACTAGGTACTTGGTGTTATTTTTATTAATTTTGAGAAAGTTTATTTGTGTCCGATGACTTGGGTACCTTTACCCTGGCTCGAAATGTAGTTTTCAAAAGTTCTGATGCTTTAGATTTTCTTAACTTATTGTCGTATTGCCATTTGAACACTTTATAATTTCCAGAAAATTCGAGATGTAATAATTGACAATAATTTCAAAATTGTCAGATCACGCAGGACCATAATTACATTGACAGATGCGCAGTTGTTTTACGAAGAGCATAAGGGCAAATTTTTTTATAATCGTCTTGTGACATTCATGTGTAGTGGTCCATCCGATGTTCATATCTTAGCAGATCATGATGCCATTCTGAAATGGAGGAAACTAATGGGTCCCACAAAAGTTTACAGAGCGCAATACACCGATCCTGAAACGATTCGAGGAATGTTTGGTCTTTCGGATACAAGAAATGCAACACATGGATCAGGTACAATGATTTTCTTAGAAAATGTCTCTCTTGTTTTTATAACGCAAAATTACCTTTTTAGATTCAGTGCAATCTGCAGAAAGAGAGATTGCAATATTTTTCAAGGATTTTAATTTTAAGAAATGGTACGAACAAGAAGAGAAATACTACAATTCAGGTGAACTTCATTTTGATCCGATAGCATTTGTGCATACAATTAATACAAGTTCCACGCAAACTCTTGAAAAATAACTTGTAGAATGATCGCTGCCTTTACTGTCTATAAAACTGTCTAATATTCTAGTCACTTGTAAACTATTGTCATACCTTGTTGCATCTTGGTGAGTTTAAATTATACTTATCTTTTTCCATTATTCAGCATTTGAAAATATTCAACAGTGCAAAACGAACGTTGATAAAAGTGATAGAATTTATAATAAAGAGGCGTTATATAAACTTACGTGTGTATAATATAAAAATAATAAAATTGGTGTTTGTAAAATAATTTATAGAATAGTAAAGTTGTTACAGTTGGTATCAATTGTTATGATATCGTATATTTAATATCTGATAGTAAATATATGATGTTAATATGTTTCAAGCAGCAAATATTCGAAGCTCAATAAAACATTGTTCACGCCTGGGGCGAACCAGTTTGAATAATATATATGTTTTGATCTGAAGGAAGGTAAAATTGTAAAATGTTATGGAAGACAATATACATAGGTATAGGAATAGAATTTATTGAAAATCAATATATTTATTAAATGTGCAGCTATTAGCTCGATATTATCCTTTATTCATAAGACATTAAAAGTTCTTACAAATAAAGGATAATACCGATTGCCCAGGTTTCACCACGAGGAGGTTGCTGCACGAGAGACCCGAAAGGGAGTCAGAACGAATGCAATATTCCTTCTGGCTCCCTTTCTTACAACGACGAACTTATACTAAATTACGCAAGTATGTCGAGTAATTATTGCGGGGCAAAAGATGTGAATCAGAGAAGAAGTCTCCAATCCACGGGGGACCAAAGGCGAATCAGGCAGAAGGCTCTGATTCTTTCAAAGAGACAAACTAAAGCGAACCAGGGCAGAAGGCCCTGGTGCTAGGGTGACGCGCGAATGGCCAAGAGGAGTTCAAGCTCAACACCCATTTCTCCCAACCACCTGCCGCCAGAGACGGACATGGGTGGACTTTTTACAGTAGAGAGGTTTTACATGAGTGAATCTCTCAAAGCCCCCCCCCCCCCATTAATATTGTCTACCGCGAACTCCCGTACCAACCGGTCTGGTACAAACTACATACGAGCAAGGTCCGACACAGCAGAAGGCTGTGTCGGAAACAAGAAAACGAGCAAAGTGAAGTTACGGCAATAATTACTCGACATATTTATAACGACGATATACAATCTTAACAACTAACGTACGCAAGCCGAGCAATTATTGTGGACCAAACAACTAAATCGCAAAGGGGGAAATTAAAGCAAAAGAAAAAAAATCAAAGCAGAAGGCTTTGATTCGTAAAAAAGAAACATGAAACTTGAGCAGACGGCTCTGGTTCGGGGGAGACTCTAAGACAATAATTACTCGGCAAATAAAACTAACTTAAGAATATGATGAAGTCTTCTTGGTATGTCCTGTTGTTGGGAAGTCCTCTTCTTGGTTTGCCCTCTTCTCGGGGTGTCCTCTTCTTGGTTTGACCTTGTGTCGGGATGTCCCCTTCTTGGTGTATTCTAACTAAAACAGACTAATAATGATTAGACATACATATCAATACATAACCCCGCACACGAGTGCAAGCCTAATATCCGCTCACGAGAGCAAATCTAAACCAGCTCACGAGAGCCAAACTAACCCCGCACACGAGTGCGAATCTAATACCAGCTCACGAGAGCCAATCTAATACCAGCTCACGAGAGCCAAACTAATACCAGCTCACGAGAGCCCAACTAACCCCGCACACGGGTGCGGCCTATAGGCGATTCGGGTAGCCCCGGGGACGCGACACCCCGCACTCACTCACGGCCCCATCCGTGAGTGAGCCCCTGGGGGACCTCCGATCGGAGGAATACCAATTTCAGACAAAATGTGTAAATTTCTAGATGTGGGACTTGTGAAAGTTCCGATGCGAACAATTGGAATTCACAAATAAAAATTGTCGAAATCACAGATTGAAATAACGAACCCAATATAGGCCAAGGGTAAACGAAGAAAGCATTAATGTACCTTTGGCCGACAGCAAGCTACCTCAACGTAAATTCACACATACAATGTAATGAAATACATATGTTTCTATATCTCACAAGTGTTAAATTCTAGTACACAATATTATCGAAAATTGTACATGTGCAGCTATTAGCTCGGTATTATCCTTTATTCATAAGAGACTAGAAGTTCTTACAAATAAAGGATAATACCGATTCCCAGGCCTCACCACGAGGAGGTTGCTGCACAAGAGACCCGAAAGGGAGTCAGAACGAATGCAATATTCCTTCTGGCTCCCTTTCTTACAACGATGGACTTATACTAAATTACGCAAGTATGTCGAGTGATTATCGCGGGGCAAAAGGTGTGAATCGGAGAAGAAGTCTCCGATCCACGGGGGATCAAAGGCGAATCAGGCAGAAGGCTCTGATTCTTTGAAAGTGAGAGACAAGAGCGAACCAGAGCAGAAGGCTCTGGTTCGAAGGTGACGCGGCGCGTACAATGCTTGCAGCCCAGCTCCGGCCAGAGCCGATACCCGACGTGTCCTCACCAAGAGAAATGGACAGTGAGAAGTGTTCAAACGATATCCCATTGCTCTACCAACTACCTGTCACCAGACAACGCAATGCGTTGAGGTGACTCGGGTAGGATGACGAATAGAGAGGACACTGTAGCATGGCTACACGAGTGAACAGGTCTCAATGAACCATCCCTCTCAATGTATCGACGCCGAATACCGGCTCCAACCGGTCTGGTACATACAAGCAAGGTCCGACACAGCAGAAGGCTGTGTCGGAAACAAGGAAACGAGCAAAGTGAATTTACGGCAATAATTACTCGACATATTTACAATGACGACATACAATCTTAATGTATAAACCAAATGTAACTAACTTAAAAATACACTGCAGTCTTGTTCCTCTTCGTTGGTGTGTCGTCTTTATTCGATGTGTCGTCCTCGTTAGCAGCCGGCTGTTGTAATCTAGCTGAAACAGACTAATTGTATTTAGAAACAATGCTGTTGAATACAGAATTAAATCATGCACACGAGTGCGAATGTAACCAGCTCACGAGACCCGCACGTAAGCGCAAACGTAACCATGCACATGAGTGCAAATACAACGAAAGAACCAGCTCATGAGAGCAATTGTAACCTCGCACATGAGTGCGAATACAACCAGCGAACCAGTTCACAAGAAGAATTGTAATCCTGCACATGAGTGCGAATACAACGAGAGAACCAGCTCATGAGAGCAATTGTAACCCCGTATAAAAGTGCTAATACATCCAGTTTACACACACAATAGCAATTATAATCCTGCACAGAAGTGTGAATACAACCAACTCATGAGAGCTATGTTAACTCTTCACACGAATGCAGCCTATTATGCTTCGGGTAGCCCCGGGGACGCTACACCCCGTACTCACTCACGGCCCCATCCGTGAGTGAGCCCCTGAGGGACCTCCGATTGGAGGAATACCAATTTCAATAAAGAAGTACAAATTTGAAGAAGACTCAATACTAAAATTTTCGGTGGAAACTCCAATTGGCATATTAAAGATAAAAATTGATGGTATCCGTTGAACGAGTAGTTGAAGAACATGTTTGTTGAAGCTGGGTAGACAAAGATTGAACAATGTTAGTAATAGTAATAAAACTTACTGGTGTTGAAGGTAGGCCAGGGTAACTGTAGATGACCCCTTGTCCACCCGTGGTCCACCTCTGGTCCTCCTCTGGTCCCTCCGGTCCTCTTGGCGCTCCTGGTCCCGAAGCACGTCCGCTCACGCCGCTCCCCCCGGCCCGACTGACTGACTGATTGAGAGCTCTCGCCGAGCCGCCGAGCTCGAGCGGCGTCCCCCACTCCGCCGAATATCGATCGATGTCGATCGCCGTGACAATTATTGAAAAATTTATTATTTCCAGCTGGTTAATGTTTATAACAATTCTATTTTACAGCGATGTCCACAAGTAATTCCTTGGCTATCTGACCACCTAATTTTTTAGTCAAAGTGGCTAATAGTTTTCGTGATACGGAATAACTTTTAAACTATAACATTCGCACGCATTAATTTATTCGATACAATTCACAGATAAATTTATTATTTCTGGCTGCTTAATGGTTATAACAATTCCTTTTGCTACTGATGTTAACGAGCACTCCCTTGACCACCTTGCCAACTAAATTTTTCGTAAAAATAGACAATAAAACTCGAGATTGAGAATAACTTTTAAATCATAACATTCGCACGCATTCATTTATTTAATACAATTCACAGATAAATTTATTATTTCTGGCTGTTTAATATTTATAACAATTTCTTTTGCTAACGATGTTAACGAGCACTCCCTTGACCACCTTGCCATCTAAATTTTTCTTGAAAATAGACAATAAAACTCGAGATTGAGAATAACTTTTAAATCATAACATTCGCACGCATTCATTTATTTAATACAATTCACAGATAAATTTATTATTTCTGGCTGTTTAATATTTATAACAATTTCTTTTGCTAACGATGTTAACGAGCACTCCCTTGACCACCTTGCTATCTAAATTTTTCGTAAAAATAGACAATAAAACTCGAGATTTAGAATAACTTTTAAACCATGAACATTCGCACGCATTAATTTATTCAAAATAATACTATGAGACATTTATTAATTCTAGCTAATTAATGTTTATAATAATTCCTTTTGCCAACGATGTGGACGAATACTCCCTTGGACACCTTGCCATCTAATTTTTTACAGTAAAGTCTTTTCAAAATATTTCTGTCCAGATCGATTCTTGGGGTGACAATTTTCGAGTGACACGAACTCCCATAAGGCTGGCAGTATCTCGTCGGTGCTATTACTCGTCGGTGCTGCCAGCCCCTGTGCTATTCACTGAATAGTATTCAGCGGGACCAGTAAGCGGGCCGCCGTGTCGGAGCGTAAAAGTGCACTCTACGTTACCGATAGTTCCACTTTAATTCGAGCGTTCATCCATAGAGGGCCACGAAATTTCAAGTCAGAGATCGAGTTAGTTTAATTTCCGTTATGACTTTCTATTCAAATTCAATTGTCTATTTATAGTTCATTCCGATTTAGTTTCTGATTGTTTGTCAATTGTTATTAATAAATTTGCTCTTTCTGTTACAGATTCCGCGGGAAAAAAATTCATCGATCGAAGAACCATATTCATTGCCCAGATCGATACTTCACGTTGCTTTCGATAATCGAAAGCGTGACAGCTTCATGGCGTACTTTGTTGAAACAGGATCGAGAGGACGGGAGGTGAGTACAAATTATATTTCCAATCATACTATGTTATTGAACATCATTATTCATATCATTAATGAAAAATTAATAAATAGTCAATTTGAATTATTAATTTTCAATTCGGATTTACTCTTGTCTCGCGACGATCATTTTTATTTGAATTCGTGTCGTGCGATAGATATCGATTATATTTAATTTCCTTAATATCAAACAGGAGAGGACGCGAGCGTAAGTACAATTGATAAATATTCAATTTTAATTATTCAATTCCTATTGAGAATAAATGGATTTATTCTGCCCGTTACAGAGCTCTAAGGGTATAAAATATTTTGAACTTGTTGCCTAATACTGCCTAATGCTGCCTACCTTGACTACCGAAGACGACATCGATACTGAGATCGAGAGCAACGTGTCGTGTTGTCTTTAAGGGGGAGAGAATGTGAGTCTTTATTAGAGAACATTTCCTTTCAAAGTATTACTGAAAAATTGTACATACTACACTTTCTACTTCGAAAATCATTTAAATAGCATTTAAATTAAAATGTTTTTTATTTTATTTTTTGATTTCAGGACTCTAACGCAGCTTCTCATCCTCCCAGCAAGTAGTAAGTGAATAAACAACTGTCTTTCTTATTATCCTATTTCTTTCGTAGATAATTTAGACGAGTACAGTGACCGCGAGAACGCCAGGCGTTCCCGCGGGTACTAATTTGTTTCCTAGCTAGGTAGGGTCTTTTTGTACATGTTTTTGTTTTTACAAATCAACAATTTCATAGTTTGGAACACAATTAATAGAGTCACTTTTTATCATCGAGATAATCGTTTGTATTTAAAAATTACATTTTGAATTGCTCAGAAACATTACATTAGATACCACGTACAAAAAGACGATTCGCGACGAATCGAATCTTTGGACAAAGCAAAATTGCTTAATTAATTAACCTTTGACGATTACTTTATATTTAGTAGAGTACTTTTTTCATTATTTCGAAAGTTTGCTGTGCCGGAAGGGTTGTCCGAGGGTTTTCAAATACATACATATATTCATAAAGTATCAAAATAAGTAAATTAAAATTATTTCAGTCTCTTTTTATTCGACGATAAAATTCCATTACGTTTTCTTTAATTAAAAATTCAATTTGTAAATTAACATTAAATTTTAAATTCAAAGTAGAGTCATTTTTAAAAAATGCAAGAACATTAGCCCGTATAAAATCCAAGAAATTCTGTTAGTTAGGATTTTCAGGATATTAAGATTCCCTGTTCGTTGCTCGAATCCTCTCGCGTGCCCAGGTGCTACTCGGGAGGGTGAGAGCAACGGGCACATGGAATATTGTTTTTTAATCGTATGTGTGGCGACTGACAATGATTAGTGTATCGTGCACGACGCATTTTCCACTTCTGGGTGTGTCTGTGTGTTAGGCTGTGGAATTGCGTCGGTTGTTTAAACTAGATTCGGTAGCGCATATTCCTGTTGATCTGTGACATGCTACACGGATCCTCGTGGAATGTACGCGCCCGCGTTGCATTTTTAATTCACTAAATAACAATGTGCGATATAATTCAGATGCTATTTTGATTTATTTCGCAATGATCACTACCATTGTCAGTCGATTTCAGAAAAACTGGTACGTACGTTATAGTGTGCTTGTGATTCGAACGTTAGGGTGTCGGAGGCGTCCCGGGGCGTCCTCCCTACGTGTCAGGATATTGCACCCTGGCGTCTGTGTGGGGATCGTGTAGTGAATGTGTTGGAGAGCTTGTGTCTTTTGCCATTTTTTAAATAAAGGGCTAGGTAGGTAGGTACCTTACGTTCTTGGTGTGACTGTTCGTTCTAATTGTAAGTAGGTAGGGGCCGGGGCTGACTATCGCTTTCTCTTTCGGATAGGCCGCGATTCGCGCGATAGTCAGTTACTGGAAGAGCTACAAGCTTCGTCTCGAAGCTAAATCGAACGAGACATGACGTTCGAGTGGTTGCTTCTTGCTTGATTCTTCTCGCTCGCGTAGCTTTTCGCGGACGCGGACGCGAACGCGCGCGGATTAGGGCCTCGAAACGTTGCGCACCTGCTCGATCGTACCAGCGGAACGATCGACTTCTTTCGAAACTTGTAACTCGTCTCGGAAATCGTCGATCGTTTTCACTGCGAGCACGTTTAGGGTTTCAGTTGTTTGGCGGACCGCCGAAGAAAAAGAAGAGGCTATATGCCGAAGTGGCCCCGACAAACTGTCGCTCAAGAGGGCAACTACAATGGCCTCGCATCTTCGGATGCGAAGTCATTTCATTCATTGTCACTGTACTCGTCTGTAGAAGTATGTAGTAGTAGATGTAGTTAGTTGTACAATGGGCAGGCCTCGCTGCCCCAACGATCAGTGGAGATGGGCACGTCCGCGATTTCCAGTAGCGTTGCGAAAAAAACCAGGCGTGTTACATTAGTTGTTTTTGAACAGAAATCAAAATTAGCGTTGCGCAGATACTCGCGATAGATTGTTTAGAGTGTAGCGCTGTTACTTGTCATTTTGATTGCTGCTTGAAGCAATATTTAAGATATTCCAATTTTATAAGAGTTTAAACTTTGCGTAATTGTTTAGCACAAAATGTAAAGTAGTCTATTGGATTTCTGTTCGTCGAATTAGCGTGGCGCGGCAAAAGGATCGCGTTTGTGTTCGAGTCTTTCGTCATTTCAGGCGCCCATGCTCCTGCTGCAAAGATCCACTGTACAATGCACGCTTCGCGTTTTCGGTATACATTGTATGGATTGTTCGTTTGGTTTTGGTGCAAGCCATTCGCTTCGGAGCGAGTCGTTCGCTTCTTGTGAGTACTCGACTCGACTCGAACCGGGATCGCATTTTCGAGCTTGTCTGTTGTCCAATGCAAAATTCTATAAACTACTACGGGCAAAAATGTGTAAAACGGCGCCGGATACTTACATCAGTTTCATTCATAATTACAAGCTTGATTGCGCGTTCGAAAGATCCACTTTTTGAACTTCCACGCAGATCACATGGAAGACAATGCCACAATTTGAACATTTAATTATTTGCTAACTGTTCCGGGAACTAAAATCGCACGCAAATTCAATTTCTCAAAATACACACCGAAAGCTGGATCTACGTTGCAAATTCCGATGGGGAAGGTTCACCCGAAGATTCTTCGGCAAACTAACAACGTATGTATATATAGCTACTTGGTTAGTTGATGGGGTAAACATGCGGCTGGGCCACAGATTCTAGTTATCGTGCAGCCCATAACACGAGCTTCCCGATGATTTATACAACCGCCATGAAATTTTGTTAATTAGAATCCGCGAATTCCTACGCTCCGGTAATTAGGGTAAATAACGCCTCGGGAAAAGTCTTTACCCGATGTTGACGAACGGAAAACGAAAACGGACACGATCTTCAGTCTACGGTTAAAAACTCCATCCTGCGGTGCAGTTATTTAATCGGAAAACTCAAATTACATGTATCCGTTATTTGGATTTCCGTAGCCGATTCGACGGTGTTTGTCGTATAGAAAACTGAAACGGTGTCATTTGGTTTAACGATCAAAGCGAATTCAGTCGAGTGCAAGAAGAATGAGAAAATTTGACTATGTGGAGAAAGAAAGAAGTAGAACGCCGCGGCAGTTAGAGGTTGTAAAATGTCGAGATCCTCGTTCGTAGACCTTAAACTTCCAAGAGGAAACGCAGGAGCACACGATCGCGAGGGAGAAAGTAGTAGAACGTGGTAATTCTCTGTGTCCAGCTGTATCCAGATTATATATGTTGAGGATCCACGTGGGAGCAATTATCGAGAGTGTTTCTTTATCCAGTGTTTAATGAAATATATAAAACGGTAAATTATCTTACTCACAATCAGAAGAAGAGAGTTACGCAGAAAAGAGATTGAGATGTTGGTTCTCCCGTAACGGCGATACCGCGGCGATAGAAACAGTTTTCGAATGTAATCGTTGACGCAAACACGGTGGCTACCGTAGAAAGAAACCAACTATTCAACGGAGTATGTACGATATTGTACAAGGGCGATCTGCTAAAGCGTTCACCCGTTCTGTTTTAATTACGGGATGGTTGGCGTAGTTGTTTCGCTGTCTCTGTTTCCATTATTCCGGTCAAAGGGAGTCGGGCCTTGTGCTTGTCTCATGTAAAGACGAACCATGTTCAATATGTTACGTACCGTTACGCGGCGGTAACGCTTTTCATCGAAATTTAAATGAACTCCGACCGACGAACAATGCAAGCCGAATAATATTTGCGACACAGCGAATTAAATGTTGCACCGTGCAACTGTGGGAATAACGGCGTTGTTAACGAACCCTGCTCGAAGCTTTCCTACCGCAACGTTGCAACTCCTTTGAACACGTCGCTGGAACAGCGTTAAACGTTATTAGTCCGCCCACCCTGATTTTATATTACTTTCTAATCATAGTTTTATAACAGCCGATTCTTTTAAACAGGCTATAACGCGAACAATATGTCGCTCGCGTGTTACAATTAGTACAGAGAACTACGATTTCGCATAAATACATCAGCAGTCTAAAGATACGCGTTGCCGCAAAGGAACACATGGTCAATTTCACTGTTTCATGTTTCTAGAATATTTCCGATCGATGTAATTAGTCGACGCTTCCGGATTAGACTACACCCGTTGTTTGTATATTGTATACCTAATACATTACCGTAGATTACGAATGTTCAAGTAGCAGCAGCAATACCGTGTAGATCCCATCTATGTTATATATGTATACACACACACACACACACACACACACACACACACACACAGATCGTTTCTAGATTACAGATTACTACACGGTAAAGCCCCGATAACGAAAATCTCGGGTGGTGGCGGCGGCGGCGCGCGGCGGTGGATGCGCGAGATTATGATAACGCGCGGTATCGTATCCACAATAGCGGCGGATTTATCCGCGGAACTCGTTCCCAACTATAAATAGACGTTCTTTGTTGAGAACCGTTCGATTAATTTGGTAATCCCGAACTCGGTCACGATGCTATTTCCCGATGCCCATTGTACCCTAACAAGACTCGGCTCATTCAACGGATATAATATACAAGTACGCGTGTACACGTGTACACCAGTATACACCGACAACGACGCCGCGCCGCGCCGCGCCGCGCTCGGATCATCTATTGACTGGCTCGCCATTATATTTTGCAACAATTCGCCCGCTACGTGTCCTCTGAATACATCAGATGTACTTTTCAAGCTCATCGTCTTCGGTGACGTTTGAGAATTTCTGTTTACGATTGGTCCGATCGATGCGGCGCGCTAAAATAAGACGTCGTCGAATGTTTCTCTTACGATAAAACCACTTCGTTATCAAGATCGAATCCTAATTTCCAAGGTCAGGACATGACGTGAGAAAATAATTGTGTCGCTTGACGCGTTGACTGCCAATTTTATGCGTTTCGTGCAAGTTTCGCTTGTTTTAATTTTTAATCAAAGGACCGATCCACGTTGTTGATAACTAGACTGCGGATTAACTTGGTTCCTTTGAGATTAATGTTGATTCTTTCTATATTGAATTCAAGACAAACGGATAATGATTTCAGACTGAAGACTCGTAGACTGTTTAGTCCTGCGGTGAAAACATATGAACTAACGCATATGAATGAATTGGTCGTATACCATCCACCCGGGGGGTGGGGTGCCCGCTGCCCCGTGCGAAGCGGAGTAAATAGTTCGCTTCTGACCTTTTTTGTAGAATTTGATACGGAGTCGGAGCAATTTGTCTGATTATTTAATTCGTACGTTAATCCGTCTGGTCCTTCACGCGAAGTTTCACGGTCCGCAGCGAAAAAATTCTTCGCGGGTCTCGTTGCGGATTAGGTCGGAACGGAATACCCTCGGCGAAATTAGCTTCTCCGCCAGTATTTTCTCCGCTAGATTTCATAAACCATAAAAAGCTGGTGCTCCCTTTGCGGTAAATATTTGGAGGAACGTTCGTTAAGGCGTACTCTGCTGTCACATTTATTTTATTTCTCTCTTTCCCTCTCTCTCTCTCTCTCTCTCTCGCTCTGAACAATGAAACAGTTCAAACGCTGCGGGCTTGTATTTAATTACTGTTGCTGCACCAGCTTACCGGGGCTAGTCTTTATTTTAATTGGGAGGCTTAATAGCATCGGAACTTTGTATCCCAGCTGCACATTTCATCTTTGGGCGGTCAGTTATAAACCGTGCTCGTTGTTTCGCCTAAACCCAAGATACAACCACGCTTAATCCAAAAATTTCGTTGTTCCTCGAAACGTTCCTTAAAACAGAGTTTTTAAAAAACAGTGTAAACGATCGTGTAGCGAAGTAAAATATTATTCGGATGTAGAAAACATAACAAAAGTGGCAGGCAAGTTCATCGTATCCTATTCAACAGTATTTGCATCCGTGTAAACCTTAAATTCGATTATGCCGGAAAAGAAGCTCCTCTGACGTACTATTTTCCAGTGAGAGTCTTTGGAAATGTTGGCCCGACCCGAATTGATTTAATACGAGATCACCGGTAGGTAGCAGCTGTTCGATTCCCAAGATCAGACAAACGGATTCGCTTAATTACCAGGGCGAGTCGCTTTTCCCTTTAATATCTTCCCTAAAACGTTCTCCAGCCATGAGATTGTTGCGACAATATTTCCAAGAGGCGGCGCGGCGCGGCGACGACGAATTTCAGTCGCGTTTCCACTAATCGCGAGAATTAAGGCTCGTTAATAACAATAACTACATCGTTCTTGCTGTTTATTCTTCTGCGACGGCTTGGCACACGAATTTTATTAGATTCGGAGCTCGTTTCGATTTTCACGATTCGAACGATCACACGGTTTTCATCGGAATTAATTAAAAACTTTAATAAACGAATCGTGCTTTCTGTTTTTCGAACGAGAAAGTTTTTAATGAACAAACTGGGTCAGAGTTGCTAATCGGATGATGGATATCGGTCAGATAATTAAAAGTATATGCTGGATTTTTCTATGACAATGCGACGATTCTTTATTTTTGATGTTCGCGACGTTGATCCGGTTTCTTGAAATTTTCCAGCTTCACTTTTCATTACTCGACCGTGGATCTTCATTCGGTTATACAAATTCTGAATTTACATTAGCAACGAATGAGAACATTTAGAGCCTGTTAGATTAATCGACGACCCCATCATTAATAAATGGAAATTTTTAGAGGTTCATATTCCCGGTGTTGCGCGCACGCTTCCCCAACTTATTCGCAAGCACCGAACTTTCTTCGGCCCTCGTATTATCTTTCAGAAACGATGTCACAAAGGCATTGCTAATTCCCCGAAATCGCGAAACTTGCCACAAGTTCTTTGAGAAATTATGAATCCGGTGCAACCTAATTCCACGCGTCGCGTCGGCGTAGCAGGCTTACGCGCGTTCTCCCAATAGCGTTATTCGTTAATTACGTATCCCGGATCTCCCCAGAGCGTTTCCTCTCGATTCGAAACGGCGCACGAAATCCACGAGAATGTCCTCTCCAGCTCCGAAATCCTCGAAATAGGAGAATAGAGAAGAACATCCGTGTCAGGACCGGCTAGCGTAACTTTTAGAACTCGTGGCAATTTTCGCGCCGCGCCGCACTATGGGTCAAACCGACGTATCAAAATCAAAATCAAAGAACTTTCGATAGAAATGAGATAGAGCGATGAATTTTTTTAAATGAAAGCTGAAACTTTGCAGAATATGGGATAATTATGGAGATTGTGGTACGAACGTTTTTTAACCTTGAAAGAATTCGTTAAGGCCCCATCCTGCTGTGTTATTTGTGGAATTTTCACTGTTTCTTGTTCCTTTGTTACCGCTTCGAAAGATGAACGTCAATTTTCTAGGAGGAGCGATTATTTTCTTGCGAAATGGATCCACAAGGAATAACAGAGATATTAGCTTCATCCGATTGTTTGCAATCGCATTCATTATTTATTCTAATGATCGATCGTCGACGTTCTCTCGCGCACACGGCCGTGTTCGAAAGTTTGTCGGATATTACGATTTCAGAAACAAACGAGATGCTCCCTACGCAAATAACTGTTCCATTGAAAATATTATTCCGCAAAGGCTATTATGCTGTGAAAATATTGTTCTGTTATAGCAACGAAATCGTATGTAATTCTGGCCTGTGTACTTCGCCAGCTGAAACTTTCGAACAAATTTCCTCTAGAAATTAGAAATTAATCTTTTGGAAAATTGCCGAATGTGAAAACAATTTCTGATCTCTACTTTCTATAAATCGCTGCGTCGATTCGTAAATTGGTCCTGACCGATCGAGTATTCAGTATTGGAATCCTGATTGAGCGCTTTTTTATATTCCATCTTCTATTAAAATTGCTGAACGAATCGTTGGCGCAGCCGGACCATTCGATGCGGTCGATTTCAATTGATTCGGTTCATTTCGAATCGAAAATTAATTTGAAAATCCAGTGAAAAGAAAATCGCAAAGCGCGTTCAATGGCCCTGTTTCTGAAAGGATCCAAAAGAATTCCACGAATAAAAATTATACTGGAAAAACCGCGATTAACATCAAACATTAAACCTACCATTGCTGGCCAAACGACCGGTTTCAAATTTTTATTTTATAATCATTGAATAAGGACTTTCTATCAATTTACACTGAAATACATAATAAATAAAGGTGCAGATTTTACTATCATAAAAAACGTGCTTTATCTGTTCGTTTACATACTTTTAGTTTACACACCTACTTCAAAATCATACCTATCCAGGAACATTTACCACCAAATAGAAAGTCTGTATTTCTCCATTTGCCCGAAACAATTTAAAACACACTGCATATACAACTAGCTGACTGTCACCGAAACAAATCTGGCAGCGACACTGTCAAAAACCCTTCTGCCACCGAGTGGGAGTTTGAGCGAATAACCTTGAGCAGTGAATTAGGTCCGCAACTCCGAAGTTCATGGAGCTAAAGCTAAGTCGTTTAAACCGGAAGGGTCTTGGAATCGATAAGCGCTCGAGTCGAAAATACTACAATATATGCACTCGATACCGGTGGACAGTGACGAGAGAGTGAGAGAGAGAGAGAGAGAGAGAGGGGGTGGGAGAGACAAGAAGGGGGTCGGAAAGGATTTAAATAAGAGGCCGGGTCGTTCAACCTGCACGAAATTGTCTGTAATGAGAACTGGAACTGTTCGCGGCGATTATTCGTTCCATTAGGATGGCATGCGTCTAACGAGCCACTAACAACTTTATCGCCTCTCGACCAGCATTACCAAGCGAGACGGAGACGGAGAGCGAGAGAGAAGCAACGTTGCTCGAGATGGGCGGTGACGGGGCGCCGAGGTGGCGGGGGGTAGTAAGGGCTTTGACCAATTACGAAGAAGAATCTCGTTGCGGATATATTAGAACTCACGAAATTCTGAGGGAACTTTCGAGGAGAACTTCGCCAGCGACAACGATGCTTAGGGGGCTAATTAATTAAGAGTTTTAATTAACCGTCGGTGGTAATTGAAAGTAATTGGCCGCTGACATGCGGACATCTAGCCGCGTGGCTCCAGCGAGGCCGTATTATAAATCGTTCGTCAAGCTGAGTTATATTATGTTGTTGAGAATTCCCGTCTCGCAATTGCCTTTCCAATTTTCGATCCGAACTTTCGACGCAAGTGTCGTGTTTGTTTCGAGCGGTGTCCGCCACGTTTGAGACCCGTGGGCAGGACTAGAGAATGCGGTGGGGGAGAGAGGGCGTGGTCGAGCCGACAAGTGGGAAGAAGCTGCTTAAAATCATCTTCAGGGAAGTTTCGAGTCTGAAATTAAGTTCTGGATAAGGTCTGACGTGAATTCTTACGTGCAGATTGTTTTTTGAGGAACAAATTGGGCGGGGCTGGAAAACTTGTGTTTGCAGAAACTCAATTTTCCTATCCCATATTAGGAATGATATTCCTAAATCCTATTTAATACATCCAGTATAAACCTAAACAAATATTATTGTACTTTCCCACCGCGCAATGCGCCATTTACATTTTTAATAAACGCTGCCGTTATTCGATCGTAGAACCAGCTTTATTCAGCGCGTTAAATGAATAATCAGCGCAGCGAAACAACTTGAACTCCGTCCTCGCGTTAGGCAAATTACCAGGCAGGTGAATTAGAAATAAATTCTAAAAGGTCGATGGGGTGGAACCACGAGAATTTTGTTTCCCAACAACGGGAACAGGGAGAAGAAACGAGAAGAAACGAAAAACGAAACAGAGATGCCCGCAGCTCGTCCATAAAAATTCGATGCCGCGTAACGACTATAAAAAGACGAGAAAAATTTTGGACAAGCGGGACGCGGTTAATTCGACGGGGAAAAATTTTTTAACAGTGGAATTCCCGAAAAGCAACGGGTTCTTATTCGAGAGCGTGGAAGCTACGACGGTTTTTGTCACGGCGCAGCGCAACGAGTCCCCCAGTCACCGCGTGATCGATCGTTACTAATTTTTCATCCGACTTTTGCGAATTTTTTACGCGTTGCTCGTCTTTACCGCCGGAAAAAATTTTCGAAATGGATTATCGATAGAAGTTGATTTCGCCTGATCGATGGCCTGCGAATTGAATGTCGACCCGCTTCGCTCGAGCGGCCGTGAACTGTTCAAGTTCGCGTTTGGCTAATGTCAAGTCGGTTTTATATTAATATTGTTGCACTCGATGTGTCACTGTAAAATTGAATTTTTCACTTCGGAATGACCTACTTCCATTTCTATTTATATATTATATTTATAAATCTTTTTGAATATATATCTTTTTTAGGGAACTTTCTCCAACTTGATCTTCCTGAAAATTTTTATATTCTTTTAGTTTTTCATATGAAATCACATATCACATGTTATTCGACTATTCGACGCTTTGCACAATTTCGGGGAACCAAACACGATCGAATTGAATCGAAGCGAAAAAAGAATGAAACGCTGGAGAAGAGGAGAGGAGAGGAGAGGAGACAAGAGACAAGGGAAAAATAACGCTCGCCGGGAATGGGATGTGCAATTCGTTTTGGAACGGAACGAGCCGGTTTTTGTGTATTAAAATTTCCGAACGAATTGCAATCTATGAACCGGTCCGATTTCATTTTCGCCTCCCTAATATTTGCAGACGACGTTCGTCCCGGAAATTGCGTGTTCTCACTGTTATTTTTTTTTAATTAAAATGATAACCGCTGACTCCCCTTGTTTCGAAAAAAGTGGTGGACTTGGCGATGAACGCAGCGCGGCGCGCTGATAATCGAGTTTCGTCGGTTGATTTCGATCGAGAGATCGAGGACGAACTCGGTTAACCCTGGAATTCTTGTAGGTTTGTCGATCTGTCGTTAAAGTTGAAATTGAAACGAGGTTCTCTCCGAAAGATGCATGAAAATCTTTCACTAGTTTTCGATTGAATTCCTAATAGTATTCTACAGCTGTTCTACAATTCGTATGAAAACTCTCTGAAACGACAACACCGAATATCCAGAACGCGAACCACCTCGAAACAAAGCGCGGAAATATTTAATTTGATGATGCTTTCGGCGCTACCGTGTCGATCACTTAGTAAATCTAGCAATTTTGCAATAAACCTTTCTTCTTTCCTAACGTTTCCGTTCAGTTTTGAACCTGTTGAATCATGAATACATTGGACAAACATCTAGACACCTAGACATACGTATCACTGAGCATGAACGCAATATATTCTTGTCTCTAACGCAACACACCGCTTTGACGAAGCATTCACTTGAGTTTGATCATACATTTGACTTCGAAAATATCAAAGTAATAGACAGAGAACATAACCTTATCGAATGTGCAACGTGCACAATGATTGCGATTGCAGTCAGCCGATCAGTCCTGCGGCCGGTAAAACCCCTTAACAGTGGCGGCCGATGGCAGTCCGACGCCGGCCGTCGTTGCGAGCGGATATGTCGACGCTCGTCCCACTTCCGCTAACCGGGAACGCGTTCGTTGCAGCTGCGACGCAACTCTCTGTGCACCGGTGAGAGAGAAAACACCCTTTCGGTAACTGCAACGAAAACAGAACCAGATCGCACCTGCGTGCCAGAACCTTTTTTTAGATCGTACAGTGTCGATCAGTGCCAAACGATCTATCGATATATCGCGACGTCCCCGTTCCTCTGTGTGTATTCGCGCGACGAGTGCTTGTCGAACGGTGTCGCGCGATTAGCTCGTCGGCTACGTTTTCACGCGACGCGACGCGCGACGCCACGCCACGCCGTTTCACGAGTTTCATATATCCAGTGTGTCGAGCCGGAATTATTCGATGTTATTGGACACACGTGTGGATGCGAGGAGTGGGGGTGGTTTCGTTGTAACGTGGATGCCCTGGGCTCTGGTTCCCCATGTCGAATCACCGGGTTCTGGAGGAACGGAATAAACATCCTGTAAATGTCACTTTTTGTTTCTCTTTGAATAGTTAAACTATGATTGTTCGCGAAATGATCAAAAATTTTGTCAGATCGATTTTTACCATTCTTGGTTTCAAGTTGAGACATTTTCCGGATGATCAACCAAACTTCTTTACGATCAAATGGAATGGTTCATCGAATTTTACTTGCAGGCTATACTTTTATCACAGGTTCCTCTTTTGGTTTCGATTAAACGGGTCAATTCTTGGAACGGTCAATTCAAAACAGAGTGATCTGCTGAAATCTTTGGTTTGGGATTCAGGTTTTTGGCATTAACTTGTATGGCCGTTATTTCGATCTACTCGTGTTATACTTGCACTGCATGTATGTATCTACTTGGTTTCGATTAGATTTCATTAAATGGAGTGGTTAACGATAGCGGTTATTGTCTTGGTATTTAGCAGGAAATAGCTTATTGTTAGATCAGAATGGGTTAATGCGTAAATACACTTTTGTACGGTGATTAAAGGAATACAATTTTTATTTTGTACTTTAGGTGGTTTCTATTTAGATACTATGAAGGATTGAGAAATCGGTTTTTTTTCGTCATGTTCAATCGACTAGAAACGAGAAAATCAGTCGAAAATTAAGAACTTTTCATTGGGTTTATTGTGTGCAAATTCACATGATAATTATACTTATTCTACAAGTGGAAGCTATTTACAGTCTGTACGTCTATATTTTACGGAACTTTGAAAGAAACCTAAGCAGCATGAATATTAAATGTAAAAAGCAATAATTCACCAGGTCGGTTATGTAACACCGATTAAATTCCGAATATCTGAATAACGCTGTTCAATTCAAGTTTTCTCAACTAAAAATATACTTGTAAAAATTCTGTCATACATCAACTAACTCGAATGTTATCGACTCTTTCGAGAAAGAAGAATGGACTAGCATTGTTCCATCGATGGATGATTATTAGGAAAATCAAATGTGAAAAAAGGGTCTACAGGGTCTTGTCTAGAGTCTAGACTTTAGAATCTAGAGTCTAGAGTGAAGCGGCATTTCTCGCAGGCGTAAGTTTGCGGTGTGTTTCGGTTTCGGCGAACCGAGGCACGTTCTCTCGACAGGTTTCCGCGTCGCGCGTCGCCGCGAATCGTTTGGTTGTAAATGGAATTTGTTGAATATTCGATCGGATCGATCGGCTCGATCGACCGTGCACGCGACTGAAAACGAGAGAATCGCATATCCGTGACGTTATCGTCTGCGGAACCGTCGAAGGTGAGCCGCCGCGCCGCACACGGAAGCGTGCAATTCCCGTACGCGCCAGTTATGAATTATCATGATTGACATTCGCTCCTTGTATACAAGTTATCTGGCTTCGCGAGATAAGGCGGACGCTTTCGAGCTCGGACTATTTAAACAATTTAAACGGACGTGAACGTTCACCTCCATTCAGCGTAATAATGTGACCAATCGCTTCGACGTGCCCTCGTCAGTCGAGTTGGAATTGTTTAAAATATCAAGTACAACGGTGGCTAAACTGTTTATATTCAACATCGAAAATATCCCATCCTGAAGATCTAGCATCGACGAGTTAGACTTATACTGGGTCCATTCGAGGAGGTTTAGCGATCGAGTGCTATTCAATGTTCAGTCTTCGGGATCTTCAGGTAAGGAATCAGTATTTAGGATTTTAATCGTAAACTAGATTGATCTTCAAGGTTTAGGAGCGAACGACTACTCTCGCGGTAGATTCTTATCGAGGATTTCGAGTTGAATGTCGACACGATTGAATTGCCAACATTAGAGTCTGGGAGTTGATAGACTAGGTTTTCAGGTTAGGGTAGAGAACTCAGCTTTCGGGGTTTAATATGTGTACGTGTTTCTTGATAGAATTGCGAAACATACCATATTGAGTATTTATTATAATCTACGTAGACATCTACGTAACATATTAATTGGCTCGTAGTATTTGAAACTGGTTTAAAGTTTAAAGATTCATTTATGCAACCTGATTTTAAAATCATCGAAAGTCTCGATTACAGGGGACCATTTTTAGAATGTTTGAAATATCTATGTATCCGGCACCTGTCTCTCGAAATTGAATTCGCAAAAAATTTTGATTCTACATAAAGATCCGCAGTCCACTTAATAACTATGTAAATATCAAATCACATTTAACAGCATAAATATCAGCAAATTTACATACGATCGATAGAAGTTTAATTAGTTCTGTATTAAAGATATACCGAAGCACGGCATGCAGCGAACTATCATTTCCCTTGATTGCGAAAATGTTGCTAAACATTAGCTGCATTCAATATAATTACATTATACTAATTTTGTATTACGCGCCTGTGTTAGACTCCCATTCTCGAATAATTAAAACCATAATCTGCTTATTTTGAACGTACTAGTCACCTATTTAAAAACAAATATCTATCTCGCCTAAAATTCAATTACTAATGAAAGTAATACGCACTTTGAAAAATTCATAGTCTTATTGTAAAAATACAGGCTTGCTTGCAATACAAAAATTTGTATGCATCGCAAATGCACAGTTTTAATCATGAATAATTTTAGCAAATAGAGTGGTGTGTAAAACAGTTGGGTGGATCCCGTGGTCCTGGGGCTAATTAGCGGTGTAATTTCGATTTTTCGCCTAGTCGACAATAATTACGCGGCGCGGCGGAGAGGACACTCGGCCGGTGTTGCGCGCCGGCGAGTTGAAATTTTTCTTTGATCTCGTTAATGAGTTTTTAAGTACACCCTGGCCTCAACGAACGGGGTCGTGTTCGCGTGATTTTATTTCGAACGAGACTCGTCCCGCCATCGAAACTACACTCCGAAATTCCGGCATTCGAGTCACGGGAAACGTCCGAAATAATGATGACGGTTCTGTTAATTTCATTTCATTCAGAATATTCTGTCTTTGTTCCTGCAACGGACACACGCACACACGCGCGCGCGCGCACGCCAAATCGATGCTAAATAATTATTGAATTTCGGTTCGGTCGTCTACGGTAGCTATGACCGACTGTGATTACAGCCGAATGAATTTCAATTCCGTCGTAAAAACCTTCGAAATATTGATGCGTGCGTTGAATGCATGTAATTTAGAATATTCCGCGTTTGTTCAGACAAATATACACAGACTAATATTAGATAATGATTGCGTTTCGGTCCACCGCCCATGTAACTGTAGGTGTCTGCGTTTTAGTTCGAGGGAATATTATTTTATTGGAAGTGTTATTGGTACACGAAACAACATTGTATGTATTTCGTCGATTACTGGTTTCATCGGTTATTATGCAGGGGTTTCTGGCAAGCGGAAGATATCTTTAATTTTCATTTGCATTAATCGTGCTAGGGTGACTGCACCAGTGAATCAACATTTAAGAAATTGTTTAGGAAGTATAAAAACTCGTGTGTAAAAGGAAAGGTCGTGTATACATACCTTACTAGTTTTAGCTCTGTTACACACACTCAACGCACTTGGTGAAAATAGGCCATCTTAGAAACTAATGGTCACGTGACCAATATAAACCATTAGGAATACAGCTACGAAAAAGAGTCATATATTCCATTGGCCCAAGAGTCATTATCGCTAGTATGCCGTGCGGCTTAAAATTTATTGAAATATACAAAAGCGTTCATTTACTGGTGCCCGTTTATTCACTGGCGCAGTTACCCTATAATAGAAACAATCGAATGGAGTCAAAGATGATGTGCATTGTTTTTATTCGTTTACTAAAATCCAATCTAAAATTTAATCTTCATCTTTTCAACGCAGAGAAACGTAATTTGTGTTTTTCTCAGTAGATTCATCCTGGGATACTAGTTTTATTGGTATTGGTATCGAATCGTAAGTGGAGAGATTCGCAGCTCGCTCTAATCGACGACATAAATGATTACCGATAAAGCTGTATCGGTCGGAGGAAATGGCGATTAAGTGTACCGAAAGGGCAAGCATTAGGCAGCAATCAATCCGAAATCCGATTAAGCTAAATCCTGGAATGGAGATCGCGTTCTAATTTATCAAATCTCCAGCGCAGACGTTCCACCCGAGTTCACTGCGAAAAGTAGCAGATCCTTCGATCGACTATGAAATTAATTGTCTCTTGATCTTACGCCACAGCAAACACGGTGCTAGTCGGAAATAATCTGTGAAATTCTCTAGTGAAAATTAAACTGTTCAATTCTAGTAGGTAGAAGATAATCTACTGAGTTTAGTCGCACAGGCATAATTGCCATTTTTTATCTGAACTTCCTCTTTGCAGTTTTTTCCAAGAAAATGTATAATGATCGTTAGTCTAATGCATATTCTATGCATGTATATACTTGAGGAGCGTGTAGGGGACCGAAAAACTAAGACAAAAAGTCTTTTAGGGGTTTGCTCGTTTTTGCTTCGTTTTGGAGAAAATCGCGAAAAAAGAAACAAAACAAGTTTTCATTTTTTTGTAATTATGTATTTACATTTTATTTACGTCATGATCTGTTTAATGTAGATATTGTTCAAAATGTTGCCCTCTTGCAGCAATGCAAGCATTACATCTAGCACTGACTTGATGAATTGCAGCTAAATATTGCAAAGTTTACAGACGTTAACAGAACCAGAAAGTTTATTCGGTGGCAATCAATTCAAGAGAGCAATTAAGAGACCGAATCATAGATGTAGTGCACCAAATATCACCAGAACAATGTTTAGCTGCAATTCATCAAGTCAGTGCTAGATGTAATGCTTGCATTGCTACGAGAGATCAACATTTTGAACAATATCTACATTAAATAGATGATAACGTAAATAAAATGTAAATAAATAAGTACAAAAATGAAAACTTGTTTCGTTTCTTTTTCTGCGATTTTCTCTAAAACGAGCAAATCTCTAACAGACTTTTTGTCTTGGTCTTTTGGTCCCCTACACGCGCTCCTGAAGTTTTGCCATTTAAATTCGGGACACCCTGTATATATGTACATATAGTTTTTTATTTTAATAATTCTTATCGATTAAGTATGATAGAGCGGTTGTGCCTTTCCGGAAGAATTTACCTCGGTGCAGATTACTCGTCGAGATTTCGCATAAACGGCGTCGGTAGCACAGCGAGGCCAGCCGTAACGACGCCACAGCTATTTCGAAAATTCGAAACACGGGATCCCGTGATGCTCGTGACGAACGGGCCAGGTTATTTTTGCGACGATAAAGCGAACGTCGAGCTAGACACACGGGAAATGCGCTCGTTAGAACGGCTTCCCCTTGGCTGGCTGGTATCGCTCGTGTATCCCTGCTTCTCTCTCTCCCTCTCTCTCTCGTCTCTCGGTCTCTCTCTCTCTCTCCGCGAGAGTGACAGCCCAGGAACGCTTGTTATTATGCCCGTGCATCAGGCCAGACCGTCTGCCAGATCCTGTTCGCTCCTCGGGCATTAATAAACACGCTATCTTACGAGATCGAATAATCCGGCTGACCGATTTTCCGGTGAATTCAGCAAGCGAGAGCGTGTCGGCACGTCGCGCCGCTCTCCGCAGATCGTCCGATCAACAGATCGTTTTCACCCGCAACCATCCTCCGAGCAAGCTAATTCTCTTTGATTAGGATTTAGGATCATCCGACCGTTTCTCCTGTCGCTCGAACTCACTCGGCGCTGCTCCGATACGAAATTAACGCGATATTACATACGAGTACAGTGAATTTTCTGGAAAATAGTTATGTTTTTCTGAGATTCTATCGGCAAAGGAACAATTGCCAAAAGCAAATGTTTTGTAGCAAATTCTGTCCGCTGCTCCATAAACAGCCAAATCTATTTATTTTCCCCATTTATTTCCCCCAAAGCAAGTGAGTGTGTCTTTATGAACAATTTTTCTTACCATCAATCATTCAATATTTCTGTTTTTTCCAAGATTACAACAACATATTTAATTTACAGACGCGATTCAAATAAATCTTGAAAAAGATCCAAACTGGGATCGAAACGTTGATTTTGTTTGACAATTAACAAAGTTGCTTTATAATTCGTAATAAACGATCGAACCGTTGCGCCGAAAACATTTAAAAATTTATTATCAGCAAATACGATCGGTAGAAGAAACATTGTAAGAAACGTGTAACTGTGATTAACGACGATTACCGGGAACGAATTAATTCTCAAACAACTGGGTTGTTGCGAGCGCAAAGCGTGTGTGTTTCCCTGTGAAATTAATTCCCCGACGAACGTTTCAGCTTCGTCCAATAAACCGAAAAACTCGAAACGGTCGAGAAACATTTTGAAAAGTGGACGCCACGAGACGAGGACGAGAACGCGTGGGTTTCGAGAAGGATTTCCAACGTTTACCAAGAAAAACTGTGGCTCCACGTTCAGCAGGGGCCATTCGACTCCTTGTCCTGGGTTCGCTCGGCCGGATAAATGTTTCTCTGCAATCCAAGAACATCCTGCATAATCCTATTTATATACGTATACCGTTTTTCTAACATGCCAACCCCAGGGGTTCGAGACGCATCACCGACGAACGTATATCCTCGCCGCTCGGCACTGGATCGTTATGCAAACTACCGCGAAAATAGTTCCGACCCTAATTCGATTCCTCGCGAAAGTTTGGAAATATTCCTCCACGAAAAATTCAAGAAAATTCGGTACGGTTAGAAATTGGTGAAGAAATTGACACGACTCTAAAAAAGCAATTTGCAATAAAAAATTGAAAGCATAAAATAATTGATCGATACGCGGACGAGAACACAGTCTGACAAGCAAACTTCTAAATTAAAAGCAAACTCGGAGCAACAAACGACAATAACATACGGTCGTATAATAAAAATACCGTGTGCCCAGTATCCCGATCGCGATCGCCATGGAAATCCCGAAAAAATTCGTCGGCCAGAAATCCACGCAACAATGCTCGACCCTGTTTCCCGTTTCGTGTTTCGTGTTTCAGAAAACAAAGAGGAAAAAAGTGAGGAAAATAAGCTTCGTTCCGAGGGAAAAGTCGAAAGGGCCGAGCTTAATGATCATCGACAGAATCATTTGATGGTAGTTTAATGTATCGCTGATGAATAATTCGCGAGCACTTGTTTACCGGGCAGAATGGATTTAAATGAAGGACCAGAAACGGTATTAAACGTGTGCGTGTGCGTGTGCGTGCGCGTGTGCAGAATCTCGTAAAAATGTTCATCGTGACTTTTCAACGGCGAAATTTCAATTTTCCAGCGCGAATGTAATATCACAGAAGCGATAACGTGCGAAAGTGTGTCACTTGATTTTTATTCCGACCCGTTATCCGTGTACGCTATCGCTGGTAATCGGTTCGATCGATGAAAGGGACCGGTTCCCGGCAAATTCCGTCATAATTAACTGTCGATCAAAATTACTTGAAGATGGTTTCAAAAAAGTTGATATCGAATTTAGATAAAAATAATACGTAAAATCTCGAAAATCTGCAATTTACATGGAAGGCTAAATCGCATCCGAAGCCGTAAAAAATAGCGTTGAAACGGCGCGGCGCGCGATTACGCCAGCGGAAGTAGGCAGTGACGGCGATTTTTGAAGCGTTTGATATTTCGAATGGGTGTACTCTGACCGTAGTATGTAACATACATGTACCTACCGTTTCACAATCGGCGCGGCGCACACGGTAGTTTGATGCGTTAGTATTTGTGAAAAAAATGCCGGCGAATTTTCGCTGGAAAAGCGACGCGTCGTCGCGTCGATTGCGTTTTAAGTGTGCCCAAGGGATTAAATACTTGTCGCGTACGAAGCGTAGCGTAGCAGCGAGAGCAGAAAGGGGCGTCTATTTTTCGAAACGTGTAAAAGCTACTCGATAAGCTTGTTCCGGTAATCGAATTCGAATTTTTCTCGGGCGAAACAATGAAAAGACCCGAGGAAGTAGGCAAGGGAGCTTTCGCCGGACGCGAAAGAAAGCCAGGGATGATCGAGTAAGGAGGTTCGGTAACGAGATCACGTCAAAAATAAAGACAAGAAACGTCCCTTCTACTGCCAGAATCTTTTCAAACGACGATTTCCTCTCTCCGACCGAGTCGCTTTAATTGAATGACAAAATTACTACGGCCGCGCGTCCTCTCCTCGTCGAATTTCACACAGGCTGAACATCAAAGAGCCGCATCCCCGAAGCTAGATACATTCCAAGGACTATCTTTCGATAAACAGCCCGTCGCGCCCCGCGTCGCTTCGACTGTATGTTTACCTCTTATGCGAGTCTTATGCGAATTTGTTTGTGTCCGGATATTTGCAATCGCTTGCTTACCTTTTAATGCCGCGCGTCGCAACAATCGCCTTAAAAGGTTGCTTCAGCTTGTCTTCAAAGTGTATCCCTAAAATTTCAACCCTGTTATACTTGATTATTTCTCAAAAGACAGACTGCTCGCTTATGGTAGCTTACTTATCGTTCCGACCGACAGACCAGTCGCTCTAGAATTTTCTGGTAGCTCAGTACCCCCCCCCCCCCAACTTAATAAAATGGAAACAGTATAAGCCAATATTTGTCGCACTCGTGATTTTTCAAACGTTATCGGTCCTCCAGGAGAACCTGAACAAAATTTCAATCAATATTTCATGGTACATAATACTTTTTCACTTCAGAGGAAATATGCGGATGGTGCGATGCCAGTCAATTTATGCGAGCTGATAACTGTGACGGGTCTGATAAGTTAAAAGCCTTTCCGTTAAAATTCCTAAACTGCCTCGAATTCATTTATATTCGGTGTGACCAGAACGCGAGCGCTCGGAGGATATTTCGCGAAACGATTCTGGATCGATTTCTTGTCGTTGTTTATGAATACATTACGAAGCGCAGCATCGTCGCGCAAAGAACCGGGTGCCCCTTCGGTGACTCTGTCGCTCGCTTTCAGCGTCAATTACCTCATTGAGCGGCGGTTTTGATTCAACAAACGACAATCAAGCTGGCGCGGCGCGGCGTGAGGGCTTTCTCCGGTGATCCGCTTCTTCCGAAACGCGATTTCCGTGAAAATTGCCGGTGTGAGCGCGTGGGCTCGCGCGCGGGGGCCTTCGTAATTCTGTCAGCGACAGCGCCCATGGGAAACGCGTTTCCCATTTAGCGCGTTTCTGTAACTCACGGGGACAGCTCACGAAGTGGGATATCGTGTATAAGCAGCCGACTGCCGTTCAATGCGCTTTCAGTGTCTTGAAAGCGGACCGGGAACGGCTTTTCAAAACCATGGACCTGAATTCAACCCGTGAACCAGCACTATGCCCCCCTCCTCCGTTCTATATCCAGTATTTGATGTACCAGCTTCCTGTTTGACAACATCAACTGTGATCGATAGCTCTTCCAAAGAATTTTGCACTTTAACTTAACGATTTTCGCACAGCACGTCATCAAAGTATAGTCCTTCGCGAACATTTCAAAAGAAATTCCAATTGAATCGATGAAAAACTGATTTGCCGGCAGATTTTTGTCCAAAAAGATCGGTTTCTGGCCCACTGTGCGTCGCGACGGTGAAAACAAGTGATTTTTAAGAATTTATTTCAGGTACAAACTCTGGACGCGAACAGAGGATACAAATTGGATATTATTATGAATCCAATCATTTTTTAGCCGAACACGTTCTTACATAGTTGATCGAATATATATCTATTCGATAGTGCGACGAATCTACCTAGACCTAGCCGATTAAGATGGTCAAAACTGCCCTCAGACACAATTTTCAATGACTATCCAGCCATTCGAAAGCTGTCCAAGAAAAACCAACCCGTACGTGTAAAATTTCACGGAAGCCCTCTAAACTCTAAAACAGACAAACAAACAAAAAGTTAAAACTCACGGTATACCGTACGAATTTCTCGCATTTATGGCCACCACGGATCCCAGCGATGTAAACAGACACGCATAAGAGCTGCAATATATCACGAAAGCTCGGCAAAGTCTCGGGAATGATCCATTACCCAGGTAAACATCTCGCGAGCGTAATGGATCACGTTCGAAAATCGCGAGAAGCGTTCTGTATGCTCTATATACGTATAGGTAACATCGAGGATGTTTCATTGTTCCAGCACGATGTAAGAAAGAGGGAAGGCAGTTGGGTGGGACGAGTTGGAAAAGGGAGTGTGGGGGGGGGGAGGGAGGGTGGTGCAAGGTTCATTGTCTTTCGATTTCTACGGCATACAATGCCGTCCAATTTAATGATCGGGGTTCTGAAAGCGCAACGGAAGCTTCCTTCAGCCCGTTTCGTATCGTATTGTCGCTGGAAACAATGGATGATAGCCGACTCGAGTCCCCGCTCCTATCCCGGCGCGGTGTCATCCTTTCGTTTCAACCCTTTTATCGCCTATCGAAAATACCGTCTTTTCTGGCGTGGTAGGTAGTTTCGAGGGTCTCCTGTCTCCTCGTCGAAAATTTTTCGCTGACTCCGGTCGACCGCGGGCGGGACGAGCGCGACATGTTTGTTCGTTAGAAGTCCCATCGACGGGTATGGAATAGCCTCGGCTGTTTGCTTCTGGGAAACAGGAAGGCTCGTTAGCGCAAGCTTATTTGCTTGTTAAGAGCTAGCACGCATGAAATTGTTTGTTTGCCCGGACCCGGTTTGTTTGCCCGAATCGTATCTTCGTACCATGCCCATCGTCCATGCCCACGATCGCGCGCCGATTATTGTTACAAGGGGTGGGAGAGAGATTGTAGTTAGGGGCAGGAATGATTGGGTTCTCTGCCGCGTCGAGCCGCGAAATTTCGCCGGGACACCGCATCGGTGTCATTCTCGTAGCGAGCAATGGGTGGTACATCGTGTTCAGAAGTTTACTTCTGTAGCTAGTCCTCGAGAAATTAAAGATAGCACGCGCGAGCTCTGAATTTATAGTCGACGACGTTTTTTGTAAATGAAACTGACGTCTTGCTTCTGCAATGTTGTTTATGCAACTATAATTTGTTTCGACGGCCGCGTCGAAACGAAGATTAACAAACACTCCGTGTCACCTACTCGGTGGCGACCGTTTAAAAAATGGCCTACAACTTTGGCATTTATTTTCTAAAGTGTAAGGAGGCTCGGAGGCTCGACACGACACGTCGTAATTTGTTGCTCGCTCGCAAGGAACTGTTTATTTAACAAAATCTAAACGTAATCTACATTTGTTAACGCAACGCATAAATCAATAAAATTATATATTACAGCATAAATCAATAAAATTATATATAACAAACAAACATATGAAACACTCAGTCGTCTAAACGCTGGTATAAACATTCTTACAAAAGGAGCGTATTTCAGCAGCGCAGACGACTCGTTTACGAACCGTCCATGCCGGATTGGTTACCGCAGGTTCCTGAACTAGGTCGCCGAAAATACTTCCGGATTCAATTGGTCAACTTTTCGGGACCTGGACGCATGTAAAATGAAATCGCTCGAACGTGCTGTTTCGATTCAGACGGCGCCCGTCGTCTCTTGTCAGACCATCCCCAATTCTACAACTCTACGATGACCCCCGATGAGTCTTGCTGACTTCGGATTGCCAAACGAGAAATAAAACGTTGCTGAACTGTTCGAATTTCGGAGAAGTCGTTTTTCGATCCGAGGAGGTTAACGGATATCGCCTTCGCGAATTTATTATCCCCGTGAACGAGAAACGTGACGGATGCAACGATGTGTTCGAGGAGCCCGATGCGATATTGTAAAACGTGCGCAATCGTTCGCGAAAAGCTAACGGGTTCGAACACTCGGTTGGCGCCACTCGCCACGCGATGCTTCAGACCGGGAATGGTAAAACTGTGAATTTTAGTATTCCGGTGATAGTTGCTCGAAACGAGGTCGAAAATGCAAGCCGTTTGTCGGCAGCTCGGAATCCGTTACGTTATGGGAAATCTTGAGAAATTCGGTTGCTTGGCTTTGGTTCGTGCTAATACGTCGATACGGTATTGTTTGTCGAGATCTGAAAATCAATTTTTCCAGTGTATTCAGAGTAACGATTGTACTTGCGTACTGCCTACTGTAATTATAATTAATAAATCGAGAGAGAAATATCGAATACGACATAACTTATGTTACGTCCAACGCAATTTCAACTAAAGGTCCACTTTTTTGAACCGAGTCGGTGCGAAAAGGATAATAGCCACGCATTTGGGGCGCGTCACGACTATTATCGAGGTAGGTGGGCGTTTCCGAGAACTACGAGTACACCGTTATCTGTCTTCGATTCGCTTAGGTCCTAAGTGCATCGGAAACGACAGCGAGAAACTCGGTGCGGGTGAAACAGAGATAAAGGTTCGTTCGCAGAAATTGGGGTGGAAAATAGCTGCTCGAATATTATGTGGAAAAAATGCATTTAATAACTTTCCAGTGTATATACATATAAGAGAGAGAGAGAGGGAGAGAGGGAGAGGGAGAGAGAGAGAGGGAGAGAGGGAGAGGGAGAGAGAGAGAGGGAGAGAGAGAGGGAGAGAGAGGGAGGGAGAGAGAGAGAGAGGGAGAGGGAGAGAGGGAGAGGGAGAGAGGGAGAGGGAGAGAGAGAGAGGGAGAGGGAGAGAGAGAGGGAGAGGGAGAGAGAGAGATGGAGAGGGAGAGAGAGAGAGAGAGAGAGATAGTACTGGAAAAAATGAAACGCAGTAAACGATAACCTATAGTTTTTGTCCAGGAGTGTACGCCGCGGGACAGCTTATCTTTTAACATGAGTGGACAGGTGAATCGATACTGCGACCGAGTTGAAAAAAAGAAGGGAACGGGAGCTTGAAAAAAGGAGAAAGACACACGCACAAGAGACAAGAGCCACGGACAAGGTGGATAGGTGGATACTGGATACCACCGGCACCAGCCACCAGGCTTCTACTTCGGTGGTTACGGTTACGCGAGCTGGCCCGGGGGGCCGCCCGCACGCCATTCCGATGTTTTGAATTATAGGCGGCCGACGCGCGACGATTTCCTAGACAATTTATTTTCAGCTTTATCCCACGTTTTTCCCACTCGACCACGACGATCTGGACCATTTACCGCGGCCCGAATCACGGGGCACGGGGCACGGGAAGGGTTTTCTCAAACATTTTACCGGAAATTCGATCGTCGACAAACTACGCGCACTGGAAACAGCGGAAACGTTTCTTGACTCTTGGATTGTAGTTCATGCACGAATAGTCCAGATTTATATAATACAGTCAGACGAAACAGTCGAATAATTACTGTCTTCTGATTTTAAAGAATGAACAGTTTCTTCCACGTTTTATGTGCCTAAAAATTATGCAAACATAGTTCCCAGTTCGCGAATTTATTTGCAAGAATGAATAATAGTTGAAGAATAAAATCTTCCCGTTCTTCCCGGTATGATTTCGACATGAAAAATCAGCATTTCCATGGAAGTTTTAATGGATCCCGCTATCGGAAATCATATTTCAGCTTGTTAACCGACCTGCCAACTTCTTTCGAGATGGCCGCCGTATAAACCGGGCGGAAATAGCTTTGTCGCAGTCACGTATTTTTTGTATACGGGGTGTGGTCGGACGGGTGATAGAACCGGGTAGGGGATCGTTCTACATGTAAAAATAAGTCGAAATAAAAAATTTTTTTTTGAATAATGCATTGTCATCCAGTTCTGAGACATGCAACCGATGTCAAGTCTCTAGCTCATCAGGAAGTTAGTTTAAAATCAATTGCAAAATTTGCCACCGAACAAACAAACAAACAAGAAAGCGAGCTAATAAAAACGTGGTAAAAAAAGGAATAACATTTTCTAGTTTGAGGCCTTGTTTTCGAGAAAATAGACTTTAAATATCCGTCGCGTCGCACAGTGGTCTAGAAGTCAGTTTTAGTGGGAATTAATTATTGTGCGAGGAAAAAATTGACATTTTGTGTAAAAATTACTTTTAAATATTTGAGCAAAGTAAATAAACATCATTCTTGAAATAATTATTTCTCTTGAAAAGAAAATGCCCATAACTTGATCGAGATCGAAGAGCTTCCGTTTTCCAGTCGACTTGGAAAAACATTTGAACAACAACAAATTCGTTCGCAATATTTGCACGAGAAGTTTCCAGGTTTATCGATTGTCGAAGTAGTATGTACTTTAAGCAGCTCGCAAGATCGTTGTATACATATAAAACTCTCGAGTGTTTATTGTACGCTCATCTTTCGTACTCGGAGTACGCTTTTCTAACTAGCGGAGTTTGCTTCTCCGAAAAAAAGAATGAAACTTTTCCACGGGGAAATATAACTGACAATTAAATATTAGCTAGAAAAGTGCCTAGCCGATTAAAATGGTGAAAATTGTTCTTTGGTAGATTTATATTGACAAAAATGTTTGATCCGAAGAAGAAAGATCGATGAATACGAGCAGTTCGACGAAAATCTTCGAGGCGAGATCGTTCGTGTGTTTCTTCGCTGGAATGAACGACGTGTTTGACACAATTTCTTTGTTTACCGTCGCAAGAAAACACGGACACGCGGGGGTGTCATAGTCTCTTTTACTTCGCGTTCATCTTCGTATAACATGCAGCATGCAGCTCATGTAAACGAGCGGACACAGTTTCGTAGGGAAAAGACAAACTGTATCCTTCGGCTCCTCGAGAGATCGAAACCGGTGAACTGCTTTTTGGTAACCGCCTTTCCGATATTTTCCATCGAAGACAAAAGTTTTCGAAACTTTCTCCGAACAAATGCCACAGAAATCTTTCCATTTTCCGTAGACCGTAGGAAACGATTCTCCTTGCTTTCGTTCAGATATTTTATTTGAGATTATTTCTCTTGCATTTTTCAGGATGGCGAAGGTAAGATTTTAATGTCCGGAATAGTTTTATTTTTTGATTCGTACGTTTTCGAAGGGGCTCTTCTATTTTCTTTTTTGTCATAAATCTTAAATGTAACCTAATAATCGTTAAAGAAATGGATAAAGTTGAAAATTTACAATATTTTTATAGCGAGAGAGAAGCCAGAGAGATACATATATCAGGTTCGGCATGGGTCGATATTATTTGCGATGTCTGCTAGCCGGATAACGAAAACGAGCGCGAAACATAATTATGCGATGAACA
The DNA here is from genome assembly GCA_028455765.1 of Lasioglossum oenotherae. NCBI lineage: Eukaryota > Metazoa > Arthropoda > Insecta > Hymenoptera > Halictidae > Lasioglossum > Lasioglossum oenotherae. The sequence continues at coordinate 7,832,977 of CM052291.1, read as the reverse complement.
AGTAATCGGGAAAAAGCGGCCGTCTTAATCCGTTCCGTTCCGTTTCATTCGTATTAATAAATCGTGCCTCGGCTGTAATTAAAGCAGGCACCATCAAGATCGAATCAACGATCGTTAACCGCCGTATAACCGGAGATAGCGACTCGGAATAAAAGCGAAACAAAAAATTGATTGAATTTAACTTCGTAGGGAGAGCGGCTTTTCAAATGCTCGATTATCGGTGGAGAGTACGAGAGCCAGGATAATGGAAAATAATTAGCGTGAGTTATCGATGGGATTTTTCAAGAAAAACACATTTCCTCGTTTCCTACGGGGCAAACACGGACAACCGTGTTCGGATTTCCATTTGCCGATTGTACGACAATCGGGCGTCAATGTTCTTGCATGGCGCACCTCGGTGTAGATGCACGCTCAGTTTTCGGAATAATTAGAATAAATCACGACAGGAATTTCTTGTGGGACGAATTAATAAAGATTGATATATCTTGTAATTCGAAAGGCTTGAATGACACGCTCGATGATTCCAGCTTCGATAATATCCAGGGACGCGGATGGGGTGTTTTAATGGCTGCCCTCCCTCCCTTCTTCCCTCCCGATTGGATCGGATCGGGGGAACGGGGTTGCAATTTTTATTAGCGGGGAAGGACAAAAGTTTTTAATTGAAATGTTGAGAAAGATCGGGGACGGTCTCGAATTCACTCGGGTAGAACGTTTTTCTCGCAGGCCGGAAGTCGATGGAACCTAATAAGGCCGAGTAATCGCGGTTATTATAAAATCACAAGGACCTCGGTCCAAGTTAGATTGAATCGTGTGACAAATTACGGATGAATTATTCATAGAACCGTGAAATATCCGGGTAATATCCAAGGTATAATTCGCCGGGCTAACCAGGACTTTTGAGAATTTCATTAAATCGATCATACCTGTGGACGAAATGGAACTTTGTTACGCTTTTGTGGGAAAAGTTTCGCGCGGTCGGACAAATGCTTCACCCGCAAATCATTCAGTCCAGCCCCCCCCCCCCCCAATTAACCAATCTTGAGAGCTGAAATATTTCTCGGGCTGATAAGTTTGAGAGATTTTGTTAATAGAAAAAATTGCGATCGCAATTTATGTTGATCTCAATTGTGAAATATTCTCTTAGATCTCGCTATATTAGCTTAATCGAGTCTGGCAAAATACTCGACCGATATTGTGCCATGTATGAACACATAAATCTAGGAAAGTTCGCTCGTAAATTCCCGAACAAATAACGACAAGCTCGTTAAATGTTCAAAGTTAATTTACTGTAAAAATTATATCGACGTTTTTACGATATTCGAAATAATCTCGAGTGCGGTTTCCACGGGCCGTCACTGGCAACCCTCGATTCCGATTTAGAGACGGATACTTGGTCGATAATTCGCGAGATATTCCGAGACAACTTTGCCGCGATATATTCCGCAACTCTGAATAATTTATAGAATGCGAATGCTGAACTAACCGATACCGCAGCATTGTTCCTCTGATTCCGCAATTAATTTTCCATTTGTTCCTGCGGTATTTGCAGCAAACGTTATTAAAAGTTACTAGATCCCCGCTTCAAGTTCCGCTCGATACAGCGTTGTTTCGCAACGAGACTGTTCACAAATTTTCGAGAACGATAATCTTCATTTTATTCAGACGCTAAACATCGGAAGAATAAACAAGGTTTTTACAACTCTTTACAACAGGTGTAGAAGGTGTAGTTTTTGATTAATAGTGGAGCTCTAGAGACACCAGATTTTAAACGATTTCGGATAAGGAAATTAGATTCTCTACGTCTACAACATAATGTTTTCGGGCCCATGGTGACGAGTCGTGGTGGCGCGTTCCGAAGATGGGATCGGGCGAAGAAGGTTCGGCGGTTTCGCCGAATTTTGCGACTGCAAATTCAACTATTCGAGTCGCATGAAAGCTCGCGAAGGAGAGTATTGAACGAGCATCGCTGGGGATTTGGTTTGGCGTGCGCAAGCAATTCCGTCGACGAAAGACGTCGGACGGAGGACGAGGATGAGGACGACGACGACGAACGCGATGCTCATCCTCGTCGGGTTGCTGAAAATGACTGCCGCGGACCCGAAACGATTCTATTGTCAGATCGAACATCGTCGGGCCTGTCCCCGGCAGATGCTTAAATCATGATCGAATCCAATTAGATCACCGTTGATGGGATTCGCGACGAACTGACGCGACGGGACCCGATTTTTCCTGAATTCAATAATGAAAAATTGCTGAGAACCAGTCTGCGCCAAATTGATCTTCTTCCTCGCCGATCTCGCAGACTCTGACCAACTATACACGGTATACCGATTTACCTGACATTCTTATAAAATCGTAGAGAAACTATTGAACATAAAAGGCTCATAGCCTTTCGAATAACGAGCCACAAGATGTAAAAGAAGATTTTATTACCATAATCGACAAGCATCGATTTTTCCGTACAGATTTTCCGATGCATCCAAGTTCTCCATGCATTACAAGCGCCGAACGGTTCGATATTACAGTCTTTAAAAAGAAATGAAAGTTTACGCGGGTTTTCGGAACTACTTTTCTAAAGTGAGCTCTTCCCCGGTGCTTTACTTGATCCTGTTTCGACTTGGGAAAGTTTCAGGAGCCTAATCGCCGTACGTTAGCCGCTGTGTGATATTTTTTCTCTTCGAGAAAAATACACTTATGCGACGCGCGACGCCGGAGATTTTTGTCGAAACGACGAGCTCTTACGCCGTATATCGAGATCCCGATCGCGGCGCGATCGTGTTAAGAAGTCCACGGAGCGGAACACGTGGATCGTGTGCCGGAGTGCCTTTTTCTTACCAAGCTTTGCTTTAGATCGTGGGGGACGATAGTTTGCTACACGTTAAGGCTGCCGATAACGATCGAGCAGCTTGGCGAAAGCTCGCGATCAATTTTCCACAAAAGTCCTTCGAGAATATTCGAGCAAAATTATTTACAGACCTCGTAACCGCTTTCTCGCCGCTTGTACGCGTTCAATTTGATCCCATAGCTGTTTCCAAGTTGCCGGATCGAGGATTGCGTGACAGGAGCTTATGTGTAACGCTGGCGATCGGAGACAGAACTTGTCGAGATAGTTGGCGCGCGTGACTCACAGACAGAAAGAACGAAAACGAAGCACTTCCGAACGCTATCGTCGTCCGATAAGTGTATCCAAGTTTTCGCGGCGCTCACCTTTCTATCATCGACCCGCCTCCAACTCGCTTCGGCCCGTTTCAACCCGCTTTGGCCCGAAGTTCGCGGAAGCTCCTTTGTCGCGAACAGGAAAATTATTTTTCCTTCGAAGCGGGAACGTTGCTTTCGAACGAACCGGAAGTAGGTCGAGCTTGGCGATTTTTCGACGCGCGGCGCGGCGGTTCGGTAATCGTTAAGATCATTTATTTTCGGTTCGTTTTCTACGACGCAATTGTAGCCCGCGCCGCGTCGCGCCGCACAAAAAAATCTGTAGAAAAGCGTAGTATAAACCCGAGTGTTGATCAATATAGCCAACTAGTTCGGTAAGTATTATTATGCTTGTGATGCGACGGTAGCGTATGCGAGTTTGATTTGTCTGGAGAGAACTAGCTATGTAGTACTATCGGGCAACGCGAACGACGTTGTTTAAAAATCGATAGCGAAGTTTGATGTTGTCTTTGGAAATTAATTTGTTCGGTCGTCGTCGGAGTTACAGGATCGTGGTTAGCATAGCCGGTTCGTTGAAATTTTAATGAAAATATTCGCAGCGATTGCGAACCACGGCGCGGCGGGATACGCTTACGCTTAAACAATGCATAATCAGCGAGAAACGGCTGCGTGATTCGCGACAACGGCGCAAGCCTGCACCGTTAATCACGTGATATTTGGCAGTCATCGAAATGTCGGTTAATATTCCGCTAGTGTAAAATGTCGGGCGAACGGGATCGTCGATGATGGATTAATCACTTTTACCAATTATATTTAAACGCGACGCGATTCTGTTTTAATCCGAAGCGCCGTGTCGCGTCGCTTGCGTTTCATTAGTCGCAATTTTCTGCCGCCGCGCCGTTGCCAATTAACTAATAATTCAGTGACCTGGTCCCGAATATTTAGGATCCGATTGCCAATAAAAGGTTCGCACTGGATCAATTTACAAATTGCTGTCCATTACTCGCGGTTCTCAATGTTGACTGGATATTTTGAAAATTCATTTTTACTTTAGTTTAATGCCATAACGTGGTTTCAGGTATACATATAGAGAATATATGTATAAAATGCAGATAGACGGGCCATAAATACGAAAGAAAATGTATCTGTATACATAGACACATAAAAAATTAAAGTTTGCTATAGAATGCATAAGTCCTTACCCGGCGGATCGAGCTGCACGCGAAAGCGATGCAATCTTTCGAAGATTGCGGGGGCGTAGTCGATTTCGTCGGATCGTTAACGACGTGTATCATTTTTATGAAAACATCGCGCGACACGGTCGCAGCGTTGCAACACGAGCGAGCTGTTCGGAACCCGAAAAACATCCGGCCGGCCGATGTAAAAGAGTCTACCGATCGATCGAAATTATTCAAGGGAAGAGAGAGCGGGTGCGGGGTGCGGTTGCAATGGAAGTTGCATTATCGATGAACCAAGCGGCGGTGCATACCGTGTATTCTTATCAATCATATTTGGCTCCAGAAGGATATATGTACACGAGAGTCACGTGCCGGCGCGGTTTCGTGACCGAAATCGCCTCGAGTCCTCCTTCATGTTGTTCCCGATGGTTATCGTGGCGCGGCGTGGCGGCGGCGGCGGCGGTGGTTTCACCGGTGAATTTTTAAGATACGAGCCGCGATGATCGATTTTCCTGATCGATACACGGTGGCTACGCCTCTTGGAAACACTCGACCAGAGTTTCTGCTCTGCCCGATACCACACGGATTATGTGAAATTATTTGTGGTAATATACATATGTAGATCGCTGGAGATAGGTTCTAATGTGCCAAACTTGTTCTTTCGAGGAACAATTTTCATCAGGATCAGATATCAGCTGGATGGTTAATCATTTTTCAGCTGCGAACACGTTGGAAAATATATAATGCACTCTTCAAAAGAATTAAGGAATCACTTGTGCGTTTTTCGGGTTCGCACAAGTGATATCTTAATTCTTTTGAGGGGGAAGTTTCACTAAAAATACGTGCTGTTCGTACAGTTTGGTTAGAAAATATGATGTACATGCAAACGATCTAACGAATTCTAACGATCCGCAGGTTCCCCCGAGTCCGAGAGTAGGAAAACGGGGAATCACTGGTAAAACGACTGGCTAATCGCGGTTAAAGAAAGGTTGTAAGATCGAAGGGTTTCTAATTGGACCGCAGGAGAGAGCGGGTAATCCGAGAAACTGGGACAGCCCCTAGAAACGGTTTTCGAAGTCGGCGAAAATTGCCGGCTAAGGAGGTTGAACGAGCGGTCCTGTGCCTTGCAACTCGCTTTCGCGGCGACTGCAATACGCTTCCGGTCGAGTTATCCTCCATGCGATAAATCGATCTCTCCGCTTCTCGCCGGACAATTTAACTTGTTCGACCCGGAGACTGCATCCAGCGAGGACTTTTACAGTCATCGCCGATGACAAAGGATACGCGACGCGATATATGTGTCCTGATGCGCTTCGTCGATAAAAGGAAGGCTTTACGCGCGCACAGTGCACGAGGATACCCAGCCGGCTGCCATGCCGGGTGAATTATAAAATATGAAGTCGGCTGAAATTTAATATCGCTTCGTTTTATTTCACTGTCGTGTCGCGTCGCTGGGATCGTCCGATCGATATTTTACTGTAATTTTTATCCCACTCAAAACTTGAAAAAATTAAAAAAATTACGCCAAGTACATGAATTGAATTGAGCCGCTAACACGGCATAATAATTATGATCGCAAAAAATATGTGAAATCGAAATGAGCTGCAAGTACATAAACTATAAAGATCTAGACATTTGCCTAGATGTCCGCAGCCTGGAAGTGAAATATTTGGCGTGGCCATGCAAGGTCAAGGTGTCGATGAATAAGAATTATTCATATTATTGGCTACGCCAAGTATTTGACTTCCAGGCCGCGGACATCTAGGCAAATGTCTAGATCTTTATAGTTTATGTACTTGCAGCTCATTTCGATTTCACATATTTTTTGCGATCATAATTATTATGCCGTGTTAGCGGCTCAATTCAATTCATGTACTTGGCGTAATTTTATTACTTTTTTCAAGTTTTGATTGGGATATCACGTCTTTTTACAAGAATAAAAGTTGCAAATCCAGTGTCTCCCTGCATTGGTTTCAAAATTATCGCATTTGTGCACTCGGCACTCGGCTACTGGGCTGATGTTTCATTTTGAACATTCTCTGATGATAGTTTATTAGCTTTACAGTTTAATTTTGGACATCTTGTTTGTAATTTCATGTTTCCGATGGATTTCGTCAAGTCATCATACAATCGACTGAAGAATTTGACAATGTTTAAAAGCAGAAAATGGGGGTTCAAGTGGTGATTATTATTCGATTTGGAAACGGCTGACGCGAAAAATACGATTACGACGAATCACCGTGAGTTTTCACGTCGAGTTAACGGTGTTCAATGTTTGTAGTCGAGAGGCCAACCAAGTTCTTCGTGACAGCCACTTCTTTCGACCCGCCTTTTTCTATTAGGCAGCCACGTTTCTGCTTCCTTTGAGTCTCTTCAGTCTCCTCAATTTATTTAATACTCTTCCCGGGGATGCTGTAACCCATGGCTGGCCGGCGCGGCATTTTATAAATGAAAGGAGCCACTTTGAGCAGCTTCGAGATTTTCCGCAGTGAAAACAAATTAGAAACGCTGGATATGCCTTTCAACGAGCCAGGGTGCTGCACTGTTGCCTTTCGCCGCGAAACAATCAGCTCTTTGCTCGATAGCGACAAGCGCAACGGGAAAATTTATAATTTAGAACGTTACTTTGCTGTACTTTTCATACCACTGTTCTTACAAAACGTTAATAATCATTCGCTTCTTTCGCTATGAGTTCCGCTTGTTATCGATTCGATTCAACAGTGCAATCCACCTGATTTCGTGAAAAAGAAATTGGAAATAGGTTCAAAAGAATACATAGTATTTATCTTAATATAAGGGAATCAGGTATTACCTCGCCGCAAAAAGAATTTTCTAAGTCGAATTCGACTCGATGGATAGATAAATTCGATGCCAACGTAACCATTAGCTGTTCCCTAAATTGCGCAAAGCATGTGGGGCAAAATTAATTAATGGCCTGTCCAAGGCCATCGAAGTCCACCGCCATGCCCTAAGCCCTAAGCGATACAAGCCCCATTCGAGCTGGTAAAAGCAAACCAGAAAGAGGAAAATTCCGGACGGAGATTAATTTAATCCTCTTTAATATTTGCCGATGGAAATCTTCATTTATCTGTGCGAAAGGGTGATAAATGTTAGTCGGGAGACAATCCTGGTAGCTAGAATCGTTCTAAAAGTCCACGTACTATCGTAAATGAAACAGAAACGTCAGTGGCAGCGCGTTTCGCGAAATCTCTCCCCGTAAATATCGCAATTTTATAAAGGTGCGAGAATACATCGTTCTACCACGATAAATTAAATTTTTCCTCGCAATAACTGTCACGCTTCCGTCCATTCTTCTCTGCAATCTCCTCGCTGAAAACCTCGGCTCGCGTTCGAAAAAGAAATTCAAACATAAAATTAGCACGTTAAACATGGTAGTCAAAACATTGAAACGTTCTTTAAAAAAAAGAAACAATAAGCTACGGTTCTCGGTTGTTCGACTTTAATCGACTTCTCCAGCTGGCAAAAGTTTTTATCTCCGATGGTGGAAAACGGGAAATAAAGGGTAATCTCAGTTTGTTTTTTTTTTTTGACGCGCCGCGGCAGCTGCTGATCACTATTCTTCGGTCCGCACTTATTTCTTTTTAAACTCGCGACCGGCCGAAACTTGGCATTTATTTTGCGATCAAGTTCCCGAGACTGGAGAAATTCTACCATCGTGAAACGCCGCGCCGCGCCGCGCCAGGGAGAAGGCAGCGGAATTGGACAAATAAAAAGTAGGTGATCCACTGCATTATAACGATCCGTTGAATTCGGCAGGAGGAACAGAGAGAGAGAGAGAGAGAGAGAGAGAGAAAGAGAGGGGGTGAGATCTGTAACGAATTCGAAACGCGTCGTGCTTTTCCTATTGCGTCTTCCTATCCACCGTTTTCCTCGCCGCGAACCTCTTTCACCTAAATTCTCCTGGTTTTACCGCGCTCTCACGTTCGGCACTCGCGCTTCTCGATTATCCTGTACCGAGGTCGAATTGTTAAATTGATGTCGCCCCAGTTCCCGCCGCGCCGCGTTCGGACGAAAAAGTTAATTGCCGATAAGAACCGGTCCAGAGTTTCAACCTTTGAATACGCCGACGACTGCGGACAACATAGAAACTGTATCGCCTTTCTCTGCACTCTAATTGAAAAGTTCGAGGCGACGCTGAGTGTGGGTTTTCGCGCCGGGTCTGTTACCGTTGGAGCAAGTTTGTGGATGTATTCGGCTGGCAAGATATCCAATACGATGTTTTCTTTCCTCGAAATCGTTTAATCTTCATGCGTTATTCTGTTTTCGAAGCTCGGATATCCGTGTATGGGCGTGGTCTAGAGGGATCAACGTATTCTAATTTGCAAAGACTCGTATTCGGCTGCTACTCTTACACCGTGCTATTTAATTCGAGGCTAATTTATTCTATTATACATAAATGTATGTTGCACACGTTTATGGAAATGTAGATGTCGCGATTCATTTCACCGCACATCTTAGCTCCACCCCCGGGCGTTTCCGACCCGGTCAAGCTCACAGGAATGGGAACTGACCCGCCCTTTGGAAATGCCACGCTTTCCAGCGCGATCTTTTCCGGCAAACATAAATCCATCAGAATCTTAGATGGATGGTGAAAGCGAGTATTGGAAGCGGAAAGCTTCCGATTCGACGCGTGCTGTCTCGAAGTTTTTCTCGCGGGACGAGGTTAGGAAAAGGTCCCCCGGTCGGTCGTGGCACAAGGGCTGGATCCGCAGAAATCCGTGTTCCCTGGAGGGAGGTGTTCGCGGAGAGGCGAGCGAGCCTCAGCGTGCAATAACGAATCGAACAACACCCACGCCATGCCACGCCACGGTTTCGAGGCGCACACGGGCGTCCCGGATGCTTCCGTCTCGTGCTTTTAAGCTCGCCGGGGTGCACGGAGGAATACAAATGGAACTTGGGCTACCTACGCGTGACATTTCGAGCGCACGAACCCGAGACAGATGGCCGAAGGCGAGGTCGAACAAGGAGAACAAGGGGAGATGCACCGGTGCACCCTGCTGCACCCGTGAAACAAACGGTGCGGCGCGGTGGCGCTAGGTAAGCAACGAAATCGGAGCTGATGAAACGGAGGCAATCGTGCCAGGAATGAGAACGAAGCCTTCGGAATCGAAGGCGACGCGCGACGGTGATGCCAGGCCGACCAAAACCAAACGAGTGTGTAGGCAGTGCGACGACAACGACAACGTCAAGAAATGCGACGCGAAACTGGATTGCGGCTGCACCAGAGATCATTCTAATGTCGGTTCCACCGCACTAACGACCTTTCGAGAACGGACCTCCGACCTTTCGACATACGAACCGTTCTTAACGTCTCTGACGCTCCTGTCGCGCTGGAAGTTAGCCGAGCCGGATGTCGAACGCTGATATGAAATCGAATGCTGGCTCGAGGGTGTCCACGGTACAGGAAATTGTTTCTTTGCAGACGTATCGCATCGATGGGAAGTTTTTTCGTTAGAGAAACATGCTGCTTGTGCCTCGGTAATGTTTTCTGTTATTTTTTTATGGAATGTAATACGGTAGAATTTGATCTTTTGGTTCGCTAAGCTCGGCGTCGAATGGAATCAAATTTTCTATTACTTCTGCCTCGTGGATTTTGAAAATTTCTATCGTGCGTACATATACTTGAAGCATTCGGAAAGTATTCTTTCAAATATCGGATTGTTTGGAATGGAATGAAATTGATTGGAAGTTTAATGCGATACGTCATAGTCTAATTAGATTTTTGATTTTGTGGAGTTTTTTTTAATGATACCGAGAATTTGCATAAAATTACTAATAATACTCTCTCTCTCTCTCTCTCTCTCTCTCTCTCTCTCTTCCTGGAAATTCATCCTTTTAATATCCATTCATGAGAAAAAGAGGCATCTCGGTCGATGATCGTTGGAAGGAGATTTTCAGGGTAGCCATCGGCAGGTTCTGGATAACGGTGTTCCATTGCCGTGGGAGATTTAATCGCGTTAATCGGTTCGCGAAATTGCCGTCTGTGAAGAGCTAGCCTCTTTACTCAGCGAATCTTTCTTCGGAGGCCGAGCGATTTATAAATTGAACGATAATAAGGTAGACGCCTGTGGCTTCCACGGAAGACCCAGTCTTCCTGTTACGACGATTAAGTCCTCAACTATATTCGATAAAATACACCAAGTCCTCTATCGTTTATAACTTGAAAATTGCAAACCTGTTGATCGCACGCATAATTACAGGGTGACAAGAAATAACGGAGTTAATCATTTCTTATTATAATTCTGTCAAATTGACGAATTTTGAAAAACTAAATAATGACAACCATAACATGGACGTTTAGTATTCATATATTTAAGAAGTTTCGAAATGGCCCCTCTTTGCGCCGATACAGAGGTTCAAACGTGTCCTGAAATTTTCGGCAATGGGCCGCAGCTCTTCTGACGTCATTCGGTCCCACTCCTGGTGGTCGTTATCATTTGGTTTTTCAAAATTCGTCGATTTGACAGAATTATAATAAGAAATGTTTAACTCAGTTATTTCTTGTCACCCTGTACGAATGTCGTTACGGTCCCCGCGAAGCCGCAACGACAGAGATTGCATTTCTGTTCAAATATAAATTGCCATCGGATCTCGTTCACAGCTTCGACGATTACAAACCTGTTGATCGTACGATTGTATAATTATTTTTATGTAATTTCATTGGAAAGTGGAAATATCTGTCGAATTGTTCGCAATTTCGTAATTCTAGACCTGTTGATCGCGCATCTGGATTCATTATCGATGGTTGAAGTTTCGGCGATAGAGTTACGATCAAATAGAGAGAGAGAGAGAGAGAGAGAGAGAGAGAGAGAGATTCCTGTTAAATTGTTCACGATTTCGAAATTGTGAACCTCCTGTTGATCGCACGTTGCGTTGAGACCTTGGCGACGATTGCGTCGGTGACAGAATTTCGTGCATTCGTGCTGTGCGTTGACAGAGACATTGCAGTTTAATCATCGCAATCGTCGTTCGACGGAAAATTGTCTGTCTCGATTACGAACGGTCAGAAATTACACAGAAATTTGTTCGTACTCCTAATCGTTTTTCTACCGTGAAAATAAGATAACAATGTCCTTAAGTTTGTTTAGTGTTCCCGCAGTCTAATCGTTACGTCGATTTTATCATAAAAATTAGCCAAACAACTTGGAGAAATACACATATATTATTTCAACATTACACCCACGCTATGTGGAAGACCTTGCGCGTCGAGTTACTTGAAATTCATAAACCTGCTATAACATCGCTGACGTTCCGAATATGGCAAAACGTGTATTAAGCATGCAGCCGATGAAATTATCAGACATTTTTATATTTATGTCGAGATCAGAGTATAATCATTTATATTGCTCGCGAGCTATCTGGTAGATTGGTTTGAATTCAAACAACTCCTCGATATTCGACTCCGTTGAAACTTTGTCTAGCTGCATTAATACTTTTTCTGAACATCCTAAATTCTCGGGGAGCATTCTAGCGTCACCGGAAAGTTCCTCGATTGTCGTCGTCTAAACCGAAGCTCTCGATAAATCGCCATAAAATGGGTCATCAAATAATTCTTTCAGTTTCCGAAATGTCACCAGCCACTAGAATATTTTTCTCCCTTAATTATAGCAGTCAGACCTATCCCAAAGCTAAGCTCGCAATAAATGATTAGCGACGACGATGTCACTGGAAAGTTCTTCTCTGATTGTCAGTGCATTATCGCGTTCTGTCGTACGCGTTCGCAGCGCGACCGGGAGCCGTCTGAAATACGAAAACTCGAAGACGAAAGTAAAAAACGAGATCGATAACGGCAGCGAGGGAGTTCCGGGGCTCGCCTCGCATAATGTCGGATTAAAATCGTCGAGTTTCGAAATTTCTCCAGGGGGGGAAAAAGCGGGTCGGGCTAGACACCCTGGTGGACAAATTAGCTGCTTAACTCGAGTTCGCTAATTTCCACGCGGTTGCCGTGCGACCGTCCATTAATTAATTCGACGACGGCTTTAAATAGTTTAAATGCCGCGGTGTCGGACGATAGGACGATATACCGGCGCTGGAGACGAACGGAATCGGTGGTTTCAGGTGTGTTTTAAGGACCGGAGAGGCTCCAGCGCGTGTTTCGGGGATACACCGAGCCCGGATTCTGAGGGTTGAAGGTCGCTCGAAATTCTAGGGAGGTCCTTGGTTCGCCACGGGCCACGGGAACACCCTGAATATTGGTTACGTACGTGTCTGACCCACCGCAACCTGGCTGATATGTCACTTCTGCCTGGTCGACCATTTTCCTACATATCGCTTCGAAATTCGTGAAACTACCGCAACATCGATTTAGGATGTTCCTGGACCACGATTAATCGAACCGGTTTTTCCAGTTTCCCCCGAAAGAATTTCACTATTCATTCCCGTGGGCGTTGTTCAATCGCTGTTTTAACGAATCAGAATTTTTTCGCCGATTTTTTTCATCATCGTTACAAGTGTATTAACGACGAGACGTTTCGAGGCTTTTCTTTTATGGTATGTATTAGATCATGTATTTAATCAAACAAAATTAACTTAATGGAGTTTTATTAACACAACTAAGAGCACACGGAAAACACGTCTATTTGATTTAAATATCACACGTCAATTGAGAATCATTCAGGCTAGAAAGCATTGAACGATACATCGAACAAATAACTAACGGGTTTATAAATAAATAAACTTTTATTGTTCGTGAAACAATAGATTCATTTTGACATATTTCAACAGTATGTTTAATTTTTTAATCAGAAAATCACACACCCCCCCCCCCCCCCCCGCCCCGCCTCGGCAGACAACTTCGTTGTATGTACATACGTACATACATAGCTGAAACAGTCGAAGGTTACATTCGCATTCGAGGACAGTAGGGCACAGTTCAAAAGAGGACAATTGATTGGAAATTTATTTAAGGACAATGGACGCAATCGGTAAACGCGAAACCATGGGACACACGCGTGCGCGTTGGATTAATTTTTAATCTATTTTCGTCTGAAGTTCCGATTGTTTTTCGTTACATATATAACATCGGCCGGTATTATTCTCCTTGAATTGGGGGAGGCCAGTGTGTACTTCCATTGTGTCCCGTAAAATCGATTGTTTCGATAAGGGAAACCCATTGGACCGTTATTATTACGAAAGGGATGTTGGTTTTCGTTACTGGGAAACCTATAACGATTGTAGACCTCTCTCTCTTCAAGATTTTTGATCAATCAAAAGGTAAAACGGTCTGGGTTAGGTACAATTTACTCGCATGTCTTTACCGTATTATAGCCGCCATCTTACTTATTGTTAGTTACGAGTTATTGAAACGGATTTGATCCGGGATCGCAGCATAGTTACAAACAACATAGTTATAAACACATCCCTGGCAATTAACAGATTAGTCGCGTGTACCTATACGCTATACCGGATGTCCCATAATTCATGGTGCAAATTAGGTCAGGTCGATTCTACGGCTAGAAATAAGACGAAAAGCAAGTATAACGAAACTGCGTGGGAGGGAAATTCGTTTTCAAGGAAATTAAATGGAAATATCAGTCGAGTACACGCGTCCTTAATACAATACAATAAATAACCGATGTCGCTATCAACTTGAGCATAACGTTCCAATTCGATACGAGTCAGGAATAATCGTATTCTGATAGTAAACATAAGCCCTGACATTGTCCCATATGCAGGGTGTCCGAAAATTCCTTCAACAGCAGGAAATAGGAGGTTCCTGAGATCATTTGAATCAACATTTTCCTTTGCAAAAATGTTATCCGCGGCTTTGTTTTGTAAGAGTTATTAACGAAAAACACGGACCAATCAGAGCGCGACCTAGACGCCAGTTGGCACAGTCGGCCAATAGACAGTTGGCCCGAAAAAGTTTGAAAGAAGCCACCTCTCGCAATCCGCGAACCGCAAACACTGTTAAAGTTTTTTAAAAATTTCATTGTGTAGAACCATACATATAGACAAAAGCCTATTATGTACTAAGTCCACCCGATCATGTCGATGAGACAGGACATAATCGTGTGCGTGCCTCGAGCAAACGAAATTTAAAGGGACATTCGTCGCTAGGCCCGTACCAAGTCTCCAGCAATAGACTCGACCTGACCTAATTTGTACCATGAATTATGAGACACCCTGTACGTATAATAACTACAACATCATCCGCGAAGCGACCGATAAGACGTCTTGGGTAGATTCTTGGACGTAAGTAGCGCCTATCGCCCTTTCGGTTTTCACGACAGACGTGACAAATTAGATCTTCTCGGCGTGCGACAGCACCTGTCTCGAACGGGTCGCAACGTTCAACTTGGAAATTCACCGATGTCCTTACCTTCTGTCGCGTCGCGCCGCGCCGGGACGCTGATTTAATTCCTGGCTCCCTTCTTTCACATACGGAAAATATTCCAGCCCTTCGAAAATCCGAAGGCGATTCTCTTCGCATCGTTCCTTTCAACTCTTGAATGAAGTTACGATAGAAGAATTGTTACGATAGAACAATAGACTCGATAAAGAATTGATAAATCAATTGTGTGTTCCTCCACAGTGTGACGACGCGCATGATTTCCATAAAACCGCCAAAGTGCTCGCTCCAGTGTCTTTGTTCGTGCTGTCGGATTAAAAGAAAATGATAAAAGCAGATCGGATAAGATTGCCGAGAGGCACTCGAGGGTTTTTCGTTTGAATTGCAATAAACAATCAGCGCGATGCGAGCGGCGGAATAGTAGTTTACTAATTTGCGTGCCTAATCACGCAATTTTCTGGTCTCGCGTCTCGACGGGCGAGGGAAAACGGTCGGGAAAGGAGGGAAAAGCCGAGACAGAGAGCGAGCGGCCGTTTAAACGCGACAGCTAATTACACTCGCTCGGCAATGTACACACAGACGCGGAAAAAGCGGAAGGAAAGCAATTCGCGATCACGTCGCTGATTCAGCGACTAATGATGAACGACAGGATCGCGTACAATGGTTCGAAAAAGTAATTTGTCACCCCACTGCGTTCTTCCCTCTGCTCCACTCTCATCACAACTTGCGAATTCTCGGTGTTTCGTCGAATAACTTTTGTGGGGGTGTGTGATCGATTTCGATCGGCTGCTGGCGTGGCGCCTCGCGCGCGCGCTCTTCGAAAGTATAATTAATTAGCGCGTGAGGGACTTGGTAATTTAATAGAACTTAAGGTCTTAACTGTTCCCTCGTTACCTCTGGATTTCGATGACTAGATGTTCCGAAATCGACTCCGGGGGATATTTTGGCGTACAGTCGGTATAGGAAATTATACAATATACTATAACACTTCGTCGTAGAAGTTTTGATCTTTAAGTGATTACACGAAACAGTAATTCTTATCTGTTTCGTGAAAGAAAGAAGAACTTTGAAGAAACCGAAAAGTTTGATGCTGAATTCCTTGAAAGACCGAATCCACCGCGACGAGCAAGACACAGCAACCTGGCGAATGACCTTTCCAACTCTGTAATAATATTATGCAATCGCATTGTTCAATATTATTGACGTTTCCTATGGACAATTCAATCAACGACCCCTCGCCGATCAATGGTAATTGTGCAGTCGTATTCTGCGATCGAAAATCGAATTACGCGATAACCGAGTTTATCAGAAAATCTTGACTGTCAGGAATGCAATTAGCGTTGCTTCAGCTTTTGTCAAAGAAAATCGAGACGGGAAAACGTAGATAAAGAAATGCCGCATGGAAGAGCCGGAAGCGCACTCATGGCAATTCATTGAAGGTTTTAAGAAGGAGCGAGCAAAATGATTAAGCGAATTGAAGCTGCGCAATGGGTATTCCAGATATCAATGGATAGTCCAGATGTTAGTCCTTTAAAATGATCGCAACGACCGCGCTATAGCCCTGTATACAGAATACAGAGCAATCTATTCCCGAAAAATTATGCTTCTAATCTTCCCACGAGGACGACAATCTCTGGAAACACTCTGAAATCGCCTGCTCCTCCAAACAATCTTTTCCCATATCATTAGCCTGGCAACCATCAAACCCTCCGGAGCATTTAGAACCCCGAAGACAGACACCGGCTTCGCGTCAGCATCCACGGAGAGGAAACGCAGACACAAACGCGCGGTTCGGTACAAACTCAAAGCAACAGAGGGGTGTGGAGTCGCAGCAGGACGTGTCGCAAAGCGAGCTAAAAATAAAACGCGAGACATCCGCGGGAGAAAGCTGCGGCGCGTTGAAAAGGGAAAACAGGGTGGCCGGGGGTGCTGGAAGGAAATGTAACGAAAAAAACTCGCGACAAGAGACACGACGAGAGTCGAACAGAGTCGGACATAGTCCGACAGAGACGAGAAAGAGGATAAAGAAACGCGGTGCAGGTGAGAAAAAAGACGGAACGGGAACATGTCGCGAAGAAAAAAGGTAAGAAGCGTCCACCGAAGAACAAGCGAACAAAATGCATCAGCGGCCGGTAAGTAGCTTTCGCTGAATGGAGATCGTAGGACGTAGATTGTAGATGAAACCGGAAGAAAGCTCTCGACGTGATAAGTCGGTATATACATTACGGACGATTACGTCGCGCCGCTAACCAGCCGGACAAAGTGACTCCGTTCTCTCTCGGCAAGGTTTAAATACCTTCCTTCTCGAATGGGGCGAACACGCAGCAACATTCGGCATGCGTCCCCGTCCCCGGGAAAATAAAGTAATGGAAAGCGTGTCACAGAGCCGCGAACATTCCTGCTCCATCTCTCTTTTCGTCTTGTCCGTTGTCGCTCTTTCTCCCTTTTGCGTGCTCGCTGGTCGTGTACTTACGAAAATTGGAAAATGTACCCTCCCGTAAATTCTCATCGACGCAGCTCGCTGCGAGATCCTCCCGTCGCGTCGCCCCGTACACATTGCCACCGCTAACAGAAAGGAAATCGACTCGCCGGAGGATCAACCCGAGTCACGTAAAATAATAATCGAGTTTATCGAGCCGGATGACGTACCTATGCGATCGCGTATCCTGCGTGCTCGGTGTTCCTGAATTTTCCCGAGTTGTGATACGAGACGTGGATTGCGCTTCTTGTAAGGCCTGGACAATTGGATTTTTGGAGGTTTGCGCGGTGGAGGTACTCGTTGGAGTGTGAGGAGAAATTTTGCTTTTTCGTTCGGAAAGTTTGATGACGTTTTCACGTCGTTTTATTGGCGAGACGTCTAGAAACGTTTAAGAAACTCAAGTCGTTCGATCCTGTTTCAAAAAGTTTTTCAAATTAGTTTTTAAAGAGTGTTTATTTAAGTTTGTATGTCCGTCTGGTTAATTCGGATAACCGAGATTCCGCTGTATAAAATTACAGAACGCAACAGCATGGTTTGAAAACAGTGTTTCTCGATGAATGGCTGTTTCGACTTTCGACGCGGGGATGTGTTCGACGTTTCGGCTCGCGTTGGGGATCGCGTTTTCAGATGTCGCGAGACGAGACTTTTCCGTTTTCCTCGTAGATGCGGGTTCGTGCACCTCGAGTCATCGGCATGCATCCGCCCACGTTCGACCGTATGTTGACATCCTCGTTGGTTGTCTCCGGTCGCGACGATGACTTTATATGGGCCGCGCGCGCCGAAGCTCGCCTCATTCCACGATCTACCGCCGCGCCGCGCCGGATTTCTCCTTTTACCTGACTAACGTGCGCACAGCCTCGTTCTCGAGCCGCCTTTTCCATCTTGTCGACGCACAGTGGTCTAGAAGTCAGTTCTAGCGCGAATTAATTATTGTGCGAGGAAAGAATTGACATTTTCTGTAAGAATTACTTTTAAATATTTGAGTAAAGTAAATAAAACATACATTTATAATACTGACTACTTGTTTATTAATATAATCATTATTAATCTAATACTACATTCATTAAGATTTTTTAATGGACTTCCAACTCTTGCGGGTTCAAGTTCGTCAATGTCAATCTCATTTTTAGGGTTTTAATTTGTAGCAATTGACTAACGCGGAAAAGCAAAATGTGGTTGCGAACAAATATACCGTGATGTGATTTACTAATTTTGCTTTTGTTATTGTAGTATACATATCAAACTATCATACAAGTATACATTTCAACAGATTTACGTTAGTTGGTATTTTTAATTTGTTCGCGTTAGAACTGACTTTTAGACCACATCGCGACGCGACATCACGAACTGCCTTCGTATTTCAAAAAGCCCCCACCAATTCAAATTGTTACTCGGAAGTGATTAGACGTTGATTTTGCACACAGCTTACGTATGTATAGACTGCTCGAGTTTCCTCTAGCATTCATGAAGTTTGCATTCGGAAACGCTTTGCCGGGCCAATATTTTGCCACAGAGGACGCTCGATCGCTGCCTTTATAGCCGACGAATTAATGAATAAATTAAGAACCGAAGAATGTCGGGTGCATACTTTGTTTGCTGATATTTTAATATCGGGAGACTTCGGTGACCTCGAGTGTTCCAGATCGTAGTTGTGTCTCTCTTTCAAAATTATATACAATATAATTCGATACAATTTCATCTTCAAATAAATTGTATCGACCTTTTCGAACAAATATAAACATACCAATATCCGCGTATTGTACAATAGTTACTAAAAAGATATTTGGCGGAGGATTATGGAAATGTTGAACAACGTTCGCCCATGTTATTTCCATTCGGGTGAAGCGCTTTGGAAAAAGACGTATGGACCGCACTCGCGGAATTAAACGTAATACCGCACCGGGCGCGGCGAGTACGCACGAGAGTACAAAGCGAGTGCCAATAAAACGGAGTAACATTCCTTGTACGCCGGGTTATCCTTCCCAGAAGCGATTCGCGGTGATTTATACGTGTTTACGAAGAACCATCGCCACACGCGGGAGACACGCCTACGTATTATACCTGAGAAGCGTGAAAGATAACCGAGGCCTCGATGGCCAGAGAGTCTTACGCCTCGGACTGCCAACAGAACGGCATGCGACATGGGCAATCAGAAGTTTAGGGTTCTAGTTGGTCTTCTTTATTCGGAGCTTTTTCAAGATATTTCCAATGTTCGCAACAGCGTTAGATAGGTATGTATGTTGTACGTGACTCGGACCTCGGGAAATCCCTAGAAAAAGTCAGAAATTTCCAATGGAATTTCGTTCGAATTCGAACGACAATCTAGAATTCTTAGGTGGAAATGTCTGTCAAAGTCTTCGAAGACATATCCGCAACCTGG
Organism: Lasioglossum oenotherae; assembly: GCA_028455765.1. Lineage (NCBI taxonomy): Eukaryota > Metazoa > Arthropoda > Insecta > Hymenoptera > Halictidae > Lasioglossum > Lasioglossum oenotherae. The sequence goes on along the minus strand of CM052291.1, from coordinate 7,813,472 downwards.
TTCGCCAGGAAAAGCGCTCTACAAGGAAGGTATTTTCTTAGAAAGAAGAAAATTCCATAGAAAAGAAGGAGGAATATGCTCTAGCATAGCATAAAAATCCGTAAGGCAGATAAATTACGTTGTAGTAGGTTGTCTCTGGTAACATTGTACTTTAGTACAATTAGTTCAAATAGTTCTTTTAAGAACACAGATTTCAGTGAAACTTCGACCATAAAAAAGAGGAAAGATTCGGTTGACGATAACAGGTTAAATTCCTCTGTTTTCTGGTTAGTATTACAATTTCGTGTTCCATTCGCTCGGAACATCCGAATTTAAATTGTTCGAGACCACTTCGATACAATTGAAATAACACAAATTACTCGAAACGCGATAATCTTGCGGTTCGTTCCTCTTTCGCGAAAGACAGAAAGGAGAGGCTAGGCGTCAGCGTCACCGCGGAATATTTTCAGCTACGCCGCGCGACACGCTTGTCTCGAGCTTAGGCTCGCGGTTCTCCTGGTTTTCGCGGTGTTTGATGCCGTTTCGCACGGACCGGACGTTAATGTTCCTCTCGACTATGGCGGCAACTGGGAGGCGTCCCGCAAAAGCAACCAGCCCGCAGACGGCGAAAAATCGACGAAAGGAAAGCTTGGAAGCGCGAACGCATTAAACAGCCGGAATAAAAGGTATTTGCCCAGCCTTTTTCCCCCTCGACGAGACGTGCCTCTCTCGTTCACCTCTCTTCGCCCACTTTGCTTCGATCGTGCCAAATCGTTGGCTTCTTCGTAGTCTAGTCGCGGTCCACGACCCAGTGCAGCGCGGCGAACAGAGGAAAATCCCAGGAACTCGAGAGAGAACTTTCGTTTTTCGCCGAGTTTCCGTGTCGACTCTCGTGGTTTCTTGGCTCTTCTCATCTGACCTTCGGACCGGACCGTTTCTTTGCGACATATCGGCGAGATGGCATTCAAGACGAGTTTGGGAAGTCAGATCGAACATGATAGAGTTCGTTTTAAGATCGGGTTGCAGAGTGGTCGATACTGTCTGATCAGAACGAGAGCTTGCTGATGCTGCAATTCGAAGAGTTTACTGTTTCAGATGCTACCGTCGCGTTGTTGTTACGGTGTTTCGTGTTACTGTTACGCGACTTTATCTTGTAGGGCGTAGGGCGTAGGGCGTAGGGGAATTATCGTTGACGTATCAGCTGTCGGTACTTTGTATTAAATTTTCGGTCTCGCATTTTCCGGTCTCTGACGAGTTGAAAAATTCTGAAAAAATGTCACATATTTTGGATGATAAGGCGCATTTTACCGAATTTTTTGTTGCAAACTGTGCTCGTAAGAAATAAATTGTCTCGACGACTACTCCGATCGTTGATAATTCGACAAAACGAGGCAGCGCGACCATACCGTAAATACCAGCGCGTAATCCGCGGAGAAGATCGTTCTTCCGAGCGAACCAGGAAGGGGAAGGCGGAAGGAAGAACGCTTGAACAGAACGAGGAAACTGAGAAAGCAAACGGGAGGCAAACCTAGGAGGAAACATTAAGGGAAAAGGATCGAGCATATGTGCCGGATTACTTAGTTGCTATTTTATTTCGCGTCGGATACGCGGCGAAGAGAAAAGGAAAGAGAGAGGAGAACGGTAGACAAGAGAGACAGGGTGTCCCTTTCGGGTCGACGCGAACCATGACATTTGTCGAGAGGAACACCGGCTTATTTGTAACACGCGACGTAGAAACACATCCGCAGGTAATTTCATGTCTGGGAAGCTGCTCCCAGTATATGCAAATAAACTCTAATGCCTCGTCATGTATATTATAACGACGTGAATGCCTCTAAGCTCGCGATACCCGACAACAACGGCAAACAAAGCACGGGCATTCCCTCATATTTGTATCCTTGTAATAAATGGCTGGAGCAACAGTTTCTACAGGATGGGTATAAGATTCCTTGGTCATTCTATAAAATGCCAGAAATTTCTCATCACTCTGTTGCATTTCTCGTGCACCAACAAATAAACGAGTGTGAAAATTGTTTTCAATGTACGGATGCATCCATAATCTGCGATTTCTTCTTCTTTTCATCCGCCGGTACCACAGAAACATAACGAAGTCCTCTTCATCACTAGAACTACTCATTTTTGAAAGTGAAAACGCGTTGCTTGATGTTTGAAAAACACAAATCGACTGTGAAACAATAGATGACGATCGTACGTGACAGTCGCATGAATCGTACATGACGATCAAGACGTACGAACTTCGCGACGCGACGCGATTATAATCGAGCCGTATGTGGACGGCCTTACTTCGCAGTCCGATCACTGTAAAGGAAATAATGCAAGTAAACGTTCTTACGCGTTCTTATTAATCGCGAATTTCATCGCGAATGGCGAGTATAAGGTGTCGCTCGATCGTGCTCTACTTCGCTCTTTAAGGAAAATCAAAATTGTTTGGCTCGTTTACATTTCTCTCCTTCCTCCAGAAATCGAATAGGATAGAAAAGAGCGTGCGAATCGTCTAAACGTTTTTACTGTTTTGCAAAAAGATATAAGTGGCATATAATTGGCGTCCAAATACAGCTCTGTTTCGCGTGATCACGATATAGTCTTCGTTGGTTTTCGAGTTCCCTAATTTCTGGTCCATCCTCTTAGCTCACCCGAGGCCACGATTCGGTCTTGCAGAGCTTATCAGGGCATCGGAAGTGATTCCGAGTTCTGCACAGGCTCACCTGTACCGTTGCACCGTTGCACCGCTGATGATACCCCGTGTTCACCTTGGTTCAACCTAATCCCCTTATCGGGAAGATAAACAGATTTGGGTGGGCCCTCCGTCGATCCTCCCCTCCCCCTCCCTCGTCTAATGGCAACCGATAGTTAATTATGCGAGGAACGAACTATCCCCTAATGTGTACTTCGACTTGATCGATCGATCCTCTCCACTTCGACGAACAACTCGAGAAACTAGTGATACCTAATCCACCAACTTGGTTGACGATTGCTTTGCTGTGAGATACTTCGAAACATTAATTTTCAGGGAAATTTTCATTGTTCACTTCGTATTCTTTGTATGACAGTAGCTAGCATTCAAACTGTTTCACCATTTTGTAAATTATCTTATCGACTCGATATACGTAATGTATTTAATTTAAAACGGTATAAATTTAAACATCGGAAGAATTTAACAATGTAATTCCTGTAATTGACTTGGAGAATTTTTCTTCTGTTTAAACACCCTCGTGGTCTAATTACTTTTGGTTAAACACCCTCGGTATACCACGAAACGTTAGTATACATATACGGTTGCTAGATCCTCATGCTGGAAATATTCGCGAATCGGAGTCGATATTCTTTTCGCACTAATAACTCTGGCGAAGCCGCTCGATAGAACAGGAAGGCACTCCAGGTTTTGTCAACCTCCTCGAGAACAAGGAGCCTCGTCCCCAAGAGAAGAATACTCCCCGAGAAATTCATTTCGCTCGGACGACGCGGAACGAGAGAGTTCTTTTCTCTTCCGTAACACGTTCCTTATTATTCCGCTTTCCCAGACGAGAATTTACTTTAATGGACACGGCGCGGCTCGGCGCGGCAACTTTGTTCGCGTGTGTACTCGTATAGTTCGTCCGGGGCGGTGAAACTTGGCACACGAGCCGTCGAACGATGTCTTCTAACACATGCTAGCTAGAATCATCGATTTTTGTGACTGTCGCTCGATGTTCCGTTCAACTTTCGGCGAATGTTATTGGCAGGCTGCCGAGCGTTTAACGCCGCTCGCTGACACCGTGACGCGCGACGCGACGACGGTTCGTATAAAAATCACGAGAGATCGGAGCTATTTATTTGATAAAACAGGCGTTGTCGGTGTGTCCGAGCTTCTACGCCGACTGTTTGAGTATTTATCTGAACGAGATGGAAATAATGCAACACAGTAAGTTGATTTAGTTTGCGGAAGTAATACAAACGAGAGAAAATTGATTGAATAAATTTCCCATAAATCTACGGTCTCGATAGCTGTAAATGAAATAATTCAGAGTCCGTCAACCCGACGTAGTTGAAGCGTTAAGCAGGCTACTTAGTATTGCACCCCTGGTGCTTTCTGCTCAAAGACAAATGGCTCTGTTCCTTTTTTCGTGGGGGAACGCGAAGGGCACGAGGAAAATGGAACGCGGGCAACGGCCCCATCATCATTTCCCCGTATCCTTCTCGAGAGAACGTGACACAGAGGAATGCGTTCTCTGGAGCGTGTTCGTTCCGATACCCACGATTAGAAAGACAAATCGCGTCCGATTATTTTCGTTTCGGCTATACTATGCGGAGCGTCCCGGGCGTCCGTGCAACGCGAGCAATTCCTTGAATCGATTCCGCATTGTCGTATCGTGAGGAGTTTGTTGGTCGTTCGGGGGAAGGATCGCTTTGGAACGTGGCGCCCGGATAGTTCCAATTCCCATGTTTGTTTCGCCTTAAGGCTGGAACTGGCCGAAATACTGTGTACCCTTTCATTTTCCGGGCAACAATTAACGGCGCTGTTGCCTTAATATGCCCTGAGTAACAATCTGGTCGGAATCGAAACTTGCTTCGACTCGATAAACCATTAATCGAATCTTTCGATAATTTTTCTTGAGGTATACGGGTGGTTTCATTTTGACGGGGGCGGGTTTTCCGGACGAAAGCACTGATTTTAACCATCGAGGGTCTAGATTAGGTTCGATTTGGCCGTCGCGTCGATCCCATTTTCATCAGCAGCCCCGATAGTTGAAAGAAAAGCCAGCCATTGGCCCAGCAATCTATCCCCCGCATCGAATCATCTATTAATGGAGTAGCGTGGCCTGATAGATTTGATTCCGATAATGGAGCCGGCGCGTAGGCGTGTGGCTTGCATGCAATACTACTGATTTTCCTAATGGAGGATAATTTAGGCAGCAATTAAGAGGTCGATCGAATACAGGCTGCACCGGACGAACCTGCGCTGCGGCCGCGTCCGGTGGTGCGTACACACCGCGCCGCACCGTTGTATATACTTTCTCTGTTGCTTACCTTACTACCATCCCCATCCATCGCGCGAGCCCTTTTTTCTCTCGTTCGACCACACCTTCGACCTATCCTTCGTCGTTCAGCGGAAAATCCTGCAGAAAACTGCGATTGACATTCATTTTCATTATTCTATGATATTTCAATTGTGCTGCGAATTGCGCTAGAAGAAATAACGGAGTTAAACATTTCTTATTATAATTCTCTCAAATCGACGAATTTTGAAAAACCAAATGATAACAACCATAACATAGACCTTTAGTATTCGTATATTTAATTTTTGAAGAAGGGCTAAATTATTCAAACTCGACTGCTACCTAACACCTTTTATGGCCATTGGTTTAAAAAGTAACGGCCAAGTTTGAATAATTTAGCCCTCCACGAAACTCTTTAAAAATTAAATAGCGTTCTTTTAAACTAATTTTTACAATCGCTTTTTTCAGTATTGCAAGAGGGATTTCTAAGCTAACGAACTTGGCCGTATTTTGTTTGATCTCACAACTTTTTACGGCCATAGGAACTTGGCTCCTGTTCACAGGATGTGTTTTTGTTGGGATTGAAACAGTTTTGTAACTTTTTTTTTAACTAAAAGAACTTTCGTTTTACATACGATCGTGAATCGTAGGATTGGATTAAAAGGTGCGTCGATGACATTCTCCGGAAGGTAAAGAAATTATGCATGAAGATGACCATTGGGAGAAGCAATCGAAATGGCGTATGTATCCCAGGGTAGAAACGCGTAAATACATCTGACAATGAGTGTGACCAGGTTATGAAACCATCGCATCGGCACGGCGCTTAAATCACCGGGGACTCTTTGCAAAACGAAGGTCCGAGGTGCACCAAGCGAAACGGAATTTATTGCGACGCTCGATCGCAATCTTTATCGTCGTCCCGTCGAACTTTAAATCTCGGCTGTCTTTTAGGAATAACGCGATCCGATCGATCCACGGGATTTTCCCAGGGGAATTTGTGGCGCGATTTCCCTCATCCTCGATGGAGTTCGCGATGCTTTATGCGCACGGTCGTCGCGTCGGTTTTCCGACGGTAAAAAAATATTCAATTCGCAATTACTTGTCGTTTTCTCCTCGCTAACGATCTCCAATTCTGACGAGTAAACTTTGGATTCGGCAAGCATCTGTAATGAAAATAATACAAATTTGTAGAAAGAATATGTGGTGCAGGAGGAGACGAGTTTGAAGTTGAAAGCGGCTAGCAAAAAGTGCCGCTCAAAGTGTCGAAACGTTAATCAGAAAATAAATCGTAGGCTGTCCGTGGCACTGTGCAAGGTTTAAAGAATGAATGTTAGATGCTGGAACAAGTAAATGAAATTTTGGTTTAATTGAAATCTGTTTGGACACGGCTAAACTTCGATAAAGGAAATAGTTGAGCGCGGTTCACCAGTCCCGACAAGGGAAACACGTTTATCCATTCCTCCGGTCGATAGTTTCCAGCAGACCGAGTTCCTATAAGACTGTTTCCTACCTCGACGACCTCTCAAATCGATCATATCGGACGTTCCAGATCGCTCGAGCGTGTGTCCGAGTCGCAATTGCATAGAACAGTATACCATTCTGTCGGATCACCGATCGCTGTTTCGATCGATTCGCCACTTCCCGAAACCCGTTGAACGATCGCGACATATTTCTGCCGGAAGACATGCAAAAATATTTAGTCATTTTAAACCAAGAGCTTACACTCACGGTTCGCTTACTGTTTCAATGGTGTTTTATCAGCCCCGTAAAATACATTTTCTCCTCGATATAAAATATTTCCTATAGACAGTGGAACACCAAATTTCTAATACCTGAAAAATGTTGATATAATTATACTGTTGCTTCTATTTCTGACAATGGACTTGGAAATATTTTATTTTGCATAGAAATCCGCAGTCTGTGCAAATCCGAAAAAATTCACAGGTTTCAAAGCGACAAGACGCAGGATACAGACAGAAGCTGCAGACTACGGGACGGGAAGAGCAAGTGGCTAGCTAACAAGGAAAAGACAAACCAGGTAAATTAACGAACAAAAGCAGCCGGGTGACGTCGCGTCGTCGACCCGCGAAAGGGGAGCCGCGGGGGCGGGTCGCGACCGGCGCTCATCAATTATGAGTTATGGCCCTCGTACGTAGAAGATGATAGGCGCCGGGCCGTAGAGAAACCAAAAGCTCACACCTTGTCGAAATAGCCACTCGATTTTTTAAACCGATTTGACACACAAATTACTCTGTGTTACTTTTTTTTTATTGATGTAACAAAAGTACTGTATAAAGTACTATGATATTTAACTGAGCACTGATTGGGACATACTTTTGATTGAAATATCTCTGCGTCATTATCTCAGCTACGCCTCCGCCTCGAGAGTAATGTTCTTCGCGAAAGCATGAAGAAGTTAATGTCTATCTTCGTTCGTACGATGTCGTAAGTCACGATCGAATTTATCGGGGCAATTCGACACGTCGCGCGTCGCGTCACCGCGGTTTCCAGCAATCTCGAACTCTCGATCACTTACGAATCATTGAACATTGTCCCGGCGCAGCAGGGAAAAACGGCAGCCATCCTCTTCACATCGGTGACACAGGGCGAGAACCAGAACGAGATATTACGTGCCATTTATCCGTTCGCGATGATTTAGCAACTCCTAAAGCAGGCGCTCCTTCGTCTTTTTTCGTTATAAACAATCAAGAAATTGATGAAAAATGAGCTACGAATTGATTTGTACGCTTTAATGAGTTCCTCATTAGATTAAGTTCATTAAATATGTACGTTGATAGAAGACTGTGACCAACTCGATATAATTTCCATTTCACAGTTCAAATGTTGCATCGAATGCAACGTTACCTCCTTCATGAAATATTGAAACAACTTAGCAAACTCGTGGAATCTCGGAATATTATGCTGTGTACCATGACTTTAGACGACAGAGTGTCTGAAATTAATTTCACTTTAAGTAAACTGCGAGATCGTGAACGGGATATAAATTATACATCCGACGATGTTACTGAACGTGTTAATTAACACATTACCGACCGGTGATTATTGCATAATTTTGGAAAATCTATGGTACATGGCTGAACACTTTTTAATGGAACCTTCAATAGCAACCGCAAGTCTCATTGTGAAGTAACAAATCACCCTCGATAACGTCATCTAATAGTTTCATTGAAGATTGCAACGTGAAAGAGAATCTCGATGCTTTCTTTTGGAACAGTGCAATCATTGAAAATCCTATTGATAGGCTTCCGGTAGGTAAAGTGTTAAGTTGTATTTAAAAGAATGAATGTACGTAGAAAGTTAAAGAATTTTGTAGCAACGTATACGTGTGGACGTTTTATGAGAATCCGCAGTTAGCATAGAGCGCAAGTGCAAGGACGCGCGTTTGTCGGTTGATTTGCGATTTGTAACACAGTCGGCCGATTGTCACGGTGAAATCGTCGCGGATCTCACCGAATCACGATTGCCCCATGAACCGGCCGGCTTACGTAACAGAAAAATAATAATAATAACTCGTTGCCGCACCGCGCGCCGTCGAGTTTCCACGTGACGGGATTATTCATAACCACCGGCAATTGGTTCGGGCTGCAGCAGGAACGTGATCGCAAACAATCCTGCCGGTATTCCGAGCGGCAACGGGAACGTGATGATTCAGAGAAAAGATCTTCATTCTCTCTTTCCCCTAAGTGTTCTGTAATTTCCATCCTCGGTGCGACGCGCGGCATCGATGGTCGGATTCGCGAGACCTTTTGTATTGCAATTTTCCATACCTCCGTGCGATGAAACAATTTACTTTTCAAGTGAAACTTCTTTTGGCAGGGTGTCAGCGTCAAGTCAAAATACTGAACGATCAAAATTTCCGACGCAAAGAAGGAGAGCGTATGGGAAAGAGACATAGTTCATAGCATTTCCCATTCGCTCTCCTTCTTTGCGTCGCAAATTTTGATCGTTCATTATTTTTTCTATAAAATATGATATAAATATTCTTGATTCAATTCTAAATGTTTTGCAAATACTGCATCGAGAGTTGTTCCTGATCTTGTCGTCGCTTCATTAGGATTATTTACCATTTCCAATTTTAATTTATTTCTAAACATTACCAGACTGCAAGAAGTAGTCTTCCACGCGTATGTTTTTTTTTATTCATTCAGATTGTTTAGGGTAATCGAATGGACACGGAAAAAATCGTACGCAATCATGACGGTGGTGTATGTAGAAATGAAAAAATTTGAATGAGCCAGAAATGAGCCGAAAGAGGCAGCACTTTTGAAGTAGTAAATAGAACTTGATCTGGGATGATCTCCGCCAGAGCAGAGACGTGAAATAACGCGAAGAATTTACACGAGCAGAACCTGGAACGATTGCAAAAATACATAGGGGCAGCAGAATAAGAACACACTCTCTTTGCAAAGAGCTCGACTTTTAGGGTTCTATGGTTCCCCGGGGAGAAATGCGATTTCTCCGTGAAAGGGTTCTATGAAATGCAGAGAAATGCGGTTGCATTAATTCTGAATAATACTATGGACGCGAATGGTGAAGATTGCACTCTGCATACGTATAGGTGTAGTATTCCGAGTACACCCAACTTTTCTTTTTTACAGCCCAAAATGACACATCGTGTATCGTACAGTGGATCCCCAAAAAGTGCTTCAGCACTTGTACATATACAATGTATGTAAGTCGACTTATTCTATGGAAGGGATAAAAAAATGCAATTTTTTCGTCGGCGATTTCTCCATCTGACTTACGAAATCGCTTTTTTCGAAATACACAATGATAAATCAAATTCCCGGTCTTCTAGGAAATGCTGTCCGGGATGAATCGGAACGAGACGGAACAGTTCCATTTATAAGGGAATTGTGGGAAACGGAGAAAAATTTGTAAGAGGATTACGGAATAGATTTATTCCTTCGCTACTTCGTTTCTGTAGCAGTGTCTTCGTTTCTGAGGCGAAGTTAGTTTTGCCAAGGTCGGTGACCTAATATCGGGACCCTGGGGGCTGTCCAAGCCTCTTGCGACTCCTATCTGTGTTCCACTAGTTCGAGCCAATCAGAATTCTAACCAGAAAACAATTAAATCATTCGCACAATTCTCATTCTTTAGAATTGTTCACAATTAATGTCTTGATTCAAATCTTGTAATCGTTGCATTGTTCTGTTCTGTAATCGTTGCATTGTAAAAAGGAACTTTCGTGTGCGACAACCTAATTTTACAAGCTATTTGACATCCGTCGAACACGGATAACACCTCTTTCCAGTTTAACGGTTAAATTCCACTAAATGCTCGTTCAAGACCCGCATTCTCAGCTCCGGGTACAAATTAGTCCATCAACCCCCAGTTAACAAGCTACCAAAGTCTCAGGTCCCTAGATTAGGTTTCAGGGAGTAGGCGTACAGAAATTGTAGACGGTTACGCGAGACGAGACGAAACGAGACGAGACGGGACACGGCGGGTTTGGAAACTCCGCAATTTTTCTAGGAGACCGATTTACTGCATCAATAAACCCACGTGTCGTAGATCCTGGTGTCGAGCTCGCGTAATTTGAAAATGTCACGGGAGCATAGCGGAGCAACGCCGCCCACGCGTACGCGCGCTGACCCCGTGACATAACCCAGACATCATACAGCGGGAAAGTTTAATAAATTACGGTCTGACGAAAAAAATAAAAACGAAGAAAAGAACACAGGATTCTGGCTCGTTCGCAGTCGAGTTATTAGCTGCCGCCCACGCGGTAGTTCGTATATTGCGCGAACACTCGCGGCGAACGGTCGGCAGAAATGAAAATGCAATCGATTTACAGCAAGCTGCGTCCGCGTCCCGGTGACTTATGGCTGCGAAATGTTAGGTGGCCGTGAGCCCGGTGCACCGAGAATTTTACCAGCGACAACGGTGTCCCGTTCATTTGATTAGGCGATTTCGGAATCGTTGTGGAAGCGAAGCTTTAACCTTAAATTGCATTCTTTTCAAACATATTTTTCTGAGGTAACTACATCGTGTACGAAAAGAATCTTGACGTTTAAACCGTGCAAACTTTGCGAAACGAAGTCGTATAATAATCTACCCAAGCCTCGTTTTGTAAAACGAGTCTGTAGAGCGAAATTCCCCACGATTTTCTTCTATCAAACGATATTCTACGGAGCATGCGAGGGAGTTTGGAGTTGTCGATGTCAACATCGACTGGAGTCCCGAGAGACATCCGAGGGTGAAAAAAGCAAAAGATCGAGCGATACACGCGCGGGCGTAAACATTCTTGATCGATGCAGAGAACCGATTGGAAATTCCGCGTAGGTAAATTTCCCTCGTTCCTCTAATTTACGAGGCCGTTGGCAGCCATCGAGAAGGGAAGAGTTTACGGAACGTGTCTTTTGATTTCTCCCCCGTTGAGTCGCGTCGCGTCGTGCGCCGAGCGTCCTCCGAAGAGCTCCGTCTATTTCCTGTCCAATTTCCGTTTCCTTGTTTGCCGTCGCCGTTCGATAAATATTTTACGTGTTGTCGATACTGGGGCCAAGCGTATCCGCGTCGATTGTCTTCGGCGCGGCGGTCCGTCGAAAAGAACCTGCTGAACAGAGGAATACTCTCGCTCTCCCTCTCTCTCTCTCTCTCTCTCTCTCTCTCTCTCTCTCTCTCTCTTGGTCCTGATTTTTCACATCGGAAAACTATGGATCGGGACTTTGAAGGCAAGAAACTCCATTGCACAGACGTAGCTTGACTTTGTTTTCATAGTTTTCTATTTTTTGATTAAAGATCCGTATCATTGTTTTCTGCAGGATCGCGGGAAGATTGTTTAGCGTTTAACAATTAGCAGGGGCCCGTAGATCAGCAGAAAGTCAATGGAGCATCGTGAAAGCTGCTCGCAGCGTCATCTCCGATTAATAACGACGATAAAAATCCATTGTTCCCGGGGGGGTTCGTGACTCTCTGTTGAAAATCGGAGTCATCGTCGCACAATGATTTTCTATTTTCGTCCGTGAGGGTAGAAACGTGGAATGGGGGTTGGTGGGGGAAACGGTCGAGTCTCTTCGGGCCACTTCGACCAGGCCGAAGGACACTGGAGTACTACTTCCGTAGGCAGTTTCTTAAAGAGGGAAACTAATTGGTTATAAAATGGCCACCCACGACTTGGCCTTGTAAAGTCGCGTGCTAAGCACCCTCGATTTCCAACCCCTTCGCACGATAAAAACCGAACGAACTCGAGCCTCGCTCTGGAAACACCTGAATTAGGCTCCTAACGCTGTCGTCTAATCGATGGTACACTTTAATTTTCCGTTTGTTATCGATGTCGAGGAATTGTGTGTGTGTTCATCCCTTAGATCAAACAATTCACGAATTATTTTCGTACTGTCGTAAAAGAACGATTGATACAAATCACTGATGAAATTCTTAAATAAAGTTGTCGTGACTTGACTTTTGTGCCGAAAGTATTGTAGAAAAAAGTTAAGTTCCATCTTCGTTTCAACATTTGCCGAAATTATCGCGAGTAAAAGTCGACGGATAAGCTACGGATCAATCGTCCACGATTGAAACGGCCGAATAGAGTGAGAGAGAGAGAGAGAGAGAGAGAGAGAGAGAGAGAGAGCTTGCAGGGGTCGTCAGAGCTTAAAGAAGCGAACCCCCTCGGAGGAATTGAATTTTTCGATTTAATCAGATCTCTTAACCTTCTTTCAGATTCCTGACCGCTCGACGAAAAAAAAGCCATAGACCATTTCGCCCGATCGTCCAAGGATTATCGTGTCCTGTCATCCTAGGGATTCGATTTTAATGAAAGCTTTTCACGGTAAGTCCCTCCGCTATAATACCAATTCGTTGGTATCGATCGATGAATTCTCTCTAGCCAATATTCGACCGTAAGGTTTCAGTGTTGTGATCTAATCCAAATCCTGTGGATCCATTAATCACTGCTTTATCTTAATGGTCTCACCTTTAAACAGTTTTATTAAAATTTTGTATTGATCATTTAAGTAAACCGAAATGATACAACCGTCTTTTTAAGGATGTTCTGGAGGTACAATGAGAGACAAAAGTACAAGAAATTCGAAATCCATCAATATATTGGCAATGACAGCCATTCATGAGTATATTTTGCATTAAAAGAATAGATTAATTTAAAAAACTTTCGTGCAATTACACTGTCCAACAAATTTCAACTATTTTTATGTTCCCTAATTACTGTTGGGTCCTTCTTATAGGGTTTTTTTGCGCTGATTCCGAATCTGTTTTTAATTTTTTTCCTATACGCACAGTTTTTGAGGAACATGGCTTTGAAAAAAAACATATTTTTCAACTTTGAACAAATATTGTGATGTTATTATAAAAGATATTGAATTGTTCTTTGCAGAAAAAGATTCTGTAGACTTTCCGATTCGAACGATAAATCTCTCAATATTTACGAAAATCTGTCAGTGGCGACCATCTTGTGATATCATGCTTGCTTCGGATGCCTCGTGACAGGCGGTGTCTGCCGAATATTACAAATTATTCCTCTATAACGTAAAAATATGCATTTTGGGCACCGGAGGCGTCTAGATTTGACTTTTAGGAATCACAATTGACCGGTTCTGAACTCCTCATTGCAATGTTGAAGCGTCATTTTGTATTCTCGTAAACCTTGTAATTGCATATACGTATATGCGGATTTAGCGATGGGTGCGTGTGCCCGCACACTCTTGCACGGCCGTTTGCGTTTGGTTTATTCAGTTGTTTAGGTAAATGTATAAAATCCACAGTTTAACGATACAATTTATCCTAATGATTACTGTGTTGCATTACTCGCGTCGATATTATTTTAGGTTTCACGAGAAATTGAGAAATGCTGAAACAGTAGATGTGGATTGAGTAATGAGATTGAATAATGGTGTATGGTGTTGGATACATTAGTTTGCGAACCGTTCATGGAACAGAGATCTTTATTTGAGAAGAAAAGCCTCGCTTAATGAGCTTCCTCGTCGCATAATGCGATTGCGGTTGTATTAAAAGTGCTGTTGATTCGACGCCGCTTCATCAATGCCCGACTCGTATCACTTAATCCTGGAATAATTGGCAGCGGATAGAATTGTACCGCGTATTATGTAAACCAACGCGCGTTGCTAATCCATCGATTCGTTCGTTATCGCTGCACGACCGCGGTAAGTCAAGTGGCAATCTAAAATACCTTGGTGTCTCGCATCGGATTAAAATCAATTTGGAAAACTGTCGCAGCAAACGTATTAATCAATTTACTGAATTCTCTCGCGAATGAAAATGATACATCTCGTATTCTAAGGGAACTTTGGAGAACAAAATCATTCACGAATCGTGAAAAATAATATAGATACACTCGATCCTAAATAACATCGTAAAACTTCTATCCCCTCTTTTTCTATCTTAACAATTTGTCCGTCCCATGTTTTAGAAAATCGCCAAGAGCCTCGCAACATATTCTTCTTCCCGCTGTTCCATTAAATTTAATGAATGTAATCACCCGCCGAGTGGAGATTAATTATATTAACGGGTTGATTAAATTGATCACGGCCCGGTCGTATCGGTCGGAACGGCCCAGCTGTATTTTCCGCGCCCTAAATCAATTAAGAAATTAAGTCGTCGAATTGTTACAGCGATCGAAAATCAGAGAAATAATTAAAAGTTTGTTACGTTTCTTAATACACATCGTAAATGCGGTGCACTACCGATGAATCGGTTTATATATTACAATATAATAAATACGATATGTATCCGTTGAAAATGAAATGTACATAGACGCTTGTTAATCCGCATGTTCAATCCGGCCGTTTCGTAGAGAAAAATCATTTCTCGAACTGCGGCATCGGTACAGTTGGTATTTACAATTTTCGATTTACAATTACGATTTTCGAGCTCGGGGCGCTCTTCTTCCTCCAGCGCAGCGGGGAGGAGAACATCTGTAGGAATGCATCTCCAGGGATTATGAGATATTATTCGAAAGGATATGGACTGAACTCGTCTGATCTTCCTGGGAGATTAAAGTTCCTCGGAGCTGTATCGGAAATATTTCCCATCCCGTTTCTCGTATGTAAAAGTATACTGCGCAGTGTACAGCAATTTTCTCAAACCAATTTCTTTAAACAATTCAACCCTCTAACATCTTTTCCATCGAGCAAATTGATTTCCAGAAAATTTCAGTGCTTGAAACAAAGAATCCTTCGTTCTTCGTTTATAATTGGAAGGTGACTACATCGTTTATGAAGAAAATGCCGCGAAGCTTGAAAAAAAATCCTTTGGATAGTATAATTGTTCCGTTCGAAAGTTCCGCCAGTTTCGCGACAGATTCGTTCAGTTTGCAACAAGATCATGGAAGCAGTTGGTTCTCGCGGTTCCTCGAAGATCGGCGAGATCCTCGCTCACGCAACAATTTGCGGATTGTTCTGGGTGCGTTTCGAGCGACAGCCTGCAATTCAATTAACCCAATTGACTCGAGATAGCCGGTACGTGGTCCTAACACGGGACCTCGCTCGAATGTCAATATTTGTCAATGGCCAAACGGCAATGGGCGCCTAGTGATTGCACGTGCGTGCGCGGCGCCGCGCCGTTAAGCTTGAATTCGTACGCGGATAACCGAGGAAAAATTTCGATATCCCCGCGTCCTTTGAATATCGCTGAAACCAGCTACCGACTTCGCGAGGTTAAACTGCGCGCGGGATATAATACTAAACAAATACATACACAGCAACAGCGGCCGATTACTCGAATTTGTACATGTCGCGTCGTATGTTAACTGCCAGAAATGGATTGGTATTAATAGTTTCGCGATTATAATTATTTGGAGGAGGACTAGTTCATATATTAATGAGGCAACACTTGGACAATCGAATGAGGGCTTATCGAGCCCTAACATGATTTTCAATCGCTCTTAATCTCTTTGGAGAGCGCTCTAGGAAGAGCGTGTTAAAGATAACCGCTGAAGTGTGGATCGTAGCAGTTCCGCCGTAAAGATTACTATTTCCTCGGTTGAATCATCGTCCGCGGAAATCGAGCGTGAAAAATTGAAAAGTTCTGCTGCAGGAGGAAGATGGTCGCGACAGGTGTGTGTGTGTGTGTGTGTGTGTGTGTGCTCCTGACCTTTACGTAATTTCCGGCAAAGTTTCGAATTTTCCGAGCGATTATCTGCCGCGCGAAGGCCGGGGTTCTCCTCGAGTTCTTTCATTCGCCACTTGGTGCTTTTCTTTGCTACGCGGTGTGCTCGCATCAAAGCGCGAAAGGAATCTTTTCCAAAGGATAAAGTGAGACAGGGAGCAAGGGAGAGAGAGAGACCTTTGCTCCCAGTTCGGCGTCGATTCAACTTGGCGTAATTGAATTACAACGGCTCCGTTGCGGCTTCGTTCCGGAATCATTGTTGTGCCGAGTTTAGTTTTCCGGATTGCTGTCCTGAAATCGGAATCGAGTTTTCCCCCACTGGTAAACTTTTCCAGCCGGCAGCGTTACTACCACACGTTCGCGTAATAACACGCGCTGAATGGTAAATATGTATTATTCTCTGGTAATCTTCTGCCGGCGCATTAGGCGAGCATTGTGCTCCCTGAAGCGCGAGAGACTCCTGCCGCTTCGGTTCGGTTCGGTTGGGCTTGCGCGTCGACTGAACCGTGTGTTAGGAACTCTTTGCGAATTTTCACCGATTTTCTATTCACACTTATCTGTTGTAAATTCGATTACTTACTCTATTCCAGCGGTTTCCAACCTTTATGCTGCTACGCCTCCCTAAAAAAAATGTTTTTTCCGCGCCTCCCTATTTATACCCGAATTTGTACTGTTACCTCTGGGTGCCGTGCCTCCCAGGTTGGAAACCGCTGCTCTATTCTAATTGAAATATTCAACAAAACAAACGTAATATCCATATGATTGTGTTTCGCAGAACGTTTACTTAATTTTCGTTATCGAATCAACAATCACGCAAAAACGAATTTAAACAAACAACTGTTTCGCCAATAAATATAATAAGTAAATATAAATTCGTACAACTGCGAATTTCGAAAAATTCAGACAAACAACACGACCGTCCACAAATGCGTTCGTTCGAAACCACGCCAAGTAATCGGAATAAACGCAGCAGTGAAAGCTTTAACAAAATAACGGAAGGCAGCGTTTGCCGTAGAAGAGCGACAGGGTGGAAACACGAAATTAGTTACCGGTGAATGAAACTCGTTGCTCAGTTTTTCAGCTAGGCGAATAATTTGTCTTTTGCCATGAATAACCCTGGAGTGGCAATCACGTGGGAGCGGAGCACAGAAACTCGCTAAAACGATTACGTGTTTGGAAAAAGCCGTGGTTTGTCGAACGCCGAGGTCCTGACGGCGCGGTGGCGACGCGAGCGAATGAATAATTCGCCTCATTACACGGGGATGAATGAGAAATCGGTGTCACGACAATCGATAATTAAGCCGGTCTCTCCACACACACACACCCCTCTCCTTCTCCGTTTGCCGGTGATTGTCGACACCGCGCCGGTGTCACGAGAGCAAGGAAGCCGGGCCAGAGACAGAGTCGGGTAGGGAGAGGGTGGGGAGAGAACGACGCGGCTGCTGAATGTCAATGAGGCTTATTAAAGTCAATACCGTGGGCACGGATTGTACTCGGCGCAGCGTGCTCGAACATTACGCGGGACACGTGTATCGAATCGGGCCTTGCGGAATTATGTATCGTTTCTCCTGTATCCTGATATTTATTTTTGTCGACTAAAAGTTTATTCAAATGGATTGCTTCGATTCTGTTAGGTTTTCAGAAAAACCTAATACATATTAAGATAATAAGACAAACGACAACATTTGGAAGCCCTTTCCAGTAACTTCTACCAGTAGCTTTGGTAATTTACTTTGCAACCGAATGGACTCGAAGAACAGTCCTCTAAAACGAGACGTTACGATTGTAGCGATTATGCAATTGTGCTGAGTAGGAGCCACGACTGCATGCGGATGTTTGCAAAGTAATTTGATTGCTATTATTAGCGAAGATAACTGACTTGAAGAATAACATCTCTGTGTGTAGAGTCGACGCGAACTTTTGACAATACGTTTTGTTGGAAACGAGATCTAGACTGCGGGTGTTTATCGGCATCGACAAGTTTGATCAAACTTGAAATAGCTACCACGCGAAAACGGTTAGGCTTTAAGGGACTAAGGGATAGATACCATGAATCACGGTAGCATTTCGCCCGTTATTCTCGAACCGTGCGAATATCCGTGTGCAAACGGATTGCGTCGATTTCGCGTCGCCTGATCGGCGATCGCTAATATTTCGCAACGTGTTGGGTCTGGCCGGGCTATTCTATTATCCCCCGGAACACAGATTTTCGTTGAGCGTTAACGCGGCAACAAATTCCTCGGATTCCCCGGTAAACCCCGGCCTCCGTTTAATCAGATACGAACGCCATTACGCCTCGTTATCCGTCGCGCGTCGGCGTCGCGTCGGCCGGCATAGTGCGGCTGGTTCCGCGCGTTGCGCGCACAAAAGATCCCGGCCACGTGTAACTATTAACAGTGTATCGCGCGATAAACCGTAACGAAGTCAACGATCCTGATCGCTCCGGTTAATTATCGTTACCATACGCTTTTTAGCCTACACCGACATCGTCACGCCCTCCACTCCGCTTCTCTTCGTTCGTCCTCTCTCGTCGACCATCCCCCCTTTGGAAACTAACGGTCAAAACGAAAACGTGATAAACCAACGTGAATGATACGAAATTAGCAGAATAAATACGAAGTTACCGGGACGGAACTGCGCGGCGCACGTCGGCGGCAGAGTGTTAATAACAACGGTGCGCGACGCGACGCAGACGGATTATTATTATTACAATAATATTATTTCCTATCCGGATTGCACATGTGCAACGATTTAACCCGGCCATGGAATCCCGGGCCGGAAGTAATAAGCACGGCTCGTTGGTCAAAAGTGAATTTCGAAAATGAACGTGGCTATTTTCCGAATGCGGCGCGACGTATCCGTGTTGCATTTCGTAAAAGTTTCATCTGGCTACCGTTCGATTGGTTTCGAAGGACTTTATAGCATCGAATTGCTCCGCGATTTTATGATGGAGGCTGTTTCCACCGTTCGTATAAAATTATACACTCCTCGTCGAAGTGTGCCCGTGCGCCGCGCGCGCGTTGCCTATTATTCTGGCCTCATGCTAGACTGCCATTTCATGATACATATTGCTTCGTTGCGCGCTATCGCGTCGGTTTATTCTGATCCTGGTTTATGCGGATATTTAGGCGAATTCGGCGTGGGATTCGTGTCGGAGGGATTGATAAAATACTCGTTCAAGGAGGATTCCGTTTGAAATGTAACACTTGTTTTGGCAGTGATTGAAAAAATTCATTACGGAGAATCATTTAGCGGAGGTGACCGAGTTACACCGGGCTGCCTGTGTAGTAGATACAGTATAAAATGCTTATCGGAATCGTTTCAGGGATCTCTTATCATCGTTTCGCCGGTCGTTTCGGAGCGAAGGAAACACGACCGCCGCGCCGGACGCGTGTCGAATTTCGGTTAGTTAATCTTAAACCACGGCTCTGCAATCACCGGACATTGGTAGGCAAAGGCCGGCCTGAAACGGTGGCGGCGGCGGCGTGTAAAACGTTTCCAGGTTACGATCAAATGCCGTAATTCGTCGGAAATAACGCAACCGGCCGGCCGGTCGGCCGAATTTACCGTCTATTTGCTGTGCGCTGTGCGAACGCCACGTCCGGCCCCCGAGGCCGGGTTTTGTCATTAGGCTAATTATTAATGCCGCTGGGGACGGTCCCGATGAATCTCGCACGCCGCGCCTCATCCCGGCGGAAAACATCCCATCGATTGTGTGTTTTAAGGGAAGAACACCATATCGATAATCGAAACACCAAGATAAAAACAACAAAATTTAATGAAATAATGCGCATAGCGCACGGCGCTTAGGAGCTGTGGAAAGTAACGAATACATTTGAATTCATGCTAAATGCTAGGTATCCAAGGATCGGCGTGTTGGAACCTTTGAGAAAGTTTGTTCAAACATTCGCTATTACCGTAAACATAAACGAATACAATTTATGTCGTTACTCTTTGCCGAACTGTTGGGAAAATCATGCAAATCGTGCAATTGAATATATTAGGGGATCGTAGTTATTCGACGACGACGGGCGCAAGCCGCTTGAAAGAAGTAGCCGCGGTAAAATATTGCGTTTCGAGCGTCAGAGGGATTGCCGCTCGATATTCGTGTCTGCCGACTATTCGCTCGGTATCGATTATTCGTGTACGATCAAATATAACAATCAGAGTACGGTTATATGTCTCGAAAAATGCGGAGCTTTT
The DNA here is from genome assembly GCA_028455765.1 of Lasioglossum oenotherae. NCBI lineage: Eukaryota > Metazoa > Arthropoda > Insecta > Hymenoptera > Halictidae > Lasioglossum > Lasioglossum oenotherae. The sequence continues at coordinate 7,793,190 of CM052291.1, read as the reverse complement.
TGCTATTTGGTCGATCGATTGCTGTTTCGGATTAGAAGGGGTAGAACTAGTCTGTTACGGACAGAGAATATATTCCTGGACGACGTTGCAACCAGAGGGACTTGCTTCGCTTCGCGACTAAGGACGTTGGCCCGATCAAAAATCCGCAAATGACCTCGGGCGATCTGGCCCGGGGGATGCATTAACCCCGAAAGGGAAAAATGAGAAAGCGCCGTGAAAGACGTGGTGTGTCGCCAGCCGTTTGCTTTATCTACCAAAATCCTTCCAGAAAGTTTTGCGGGTCGGGAGGCTAAAGGCTGTGGCGTGCAAATGGCGGCGCGGCGCGGCGGGAAGTAAGTTCCGGGGTTGTAATCGGGATCAGGACATTTAGTCTGCGGCCTCGACGCGCGGGAGCAACAAAGTTCCTCTTCCTCTCGCTCGACAATTAATCTAAACCGTTGGATCGTAAAATGAAGCTCGAACAACACTGATGGAAAAATACTAATATTCGCCGAAACCTGAAAGTATTGTAAGAACTTCGGCAATTATTCTTGAACATCTGTTGTAAACTCTAGTTGAAGGAAAGATGTAAGGTGTAGAAAAGATGAGGTTTGACCAAGTATGCTTAACAAGAAAGATATATGCATTTAACATAAACGGAATATATATATACGAATAGGAAATATTAGAGAAGTGTAAATGAACAAAACTGATTGAATGGACGATCACGGTCGGAATGATGCCCGAGTATCGCAATGAATTAACGCAATGTGACGAGAGAGATGTGTCAGTATGACAAGATGCTCGGAAGTTACAAGAATTCTGCCGAACGGGCCATCGGTTTCGGAAGAAACAAGGAGTGGGGACTTTGAAATGAAACATCTAGTATCGCAGCAGCGTTCGTTATGGCAATAAACGGTGCGTTGTCGCGAGGGAGACGAAGGAATTGGATAACGGATTTGACATAAGGAAAACAGGATGCGCTGGCCCACACGAGACGGGTAACAATTATGGGTTCGACGAACTTTCGATACACGGCGAGGTTTACCTAGTCGGTCGATCACCTCGCAGCTTGTTGTCGAATTCTCACAGCTGATATCGGTGGCGATATTCTTATGCCTCACCGGTGTCGCATTTAAGAAACGACTCGTACAGGATTACATACAGAATTTAAACGGCGCGGAATCGTTTTGCAGTCCTTGTGAATAAATTGACTGTAGGTGTTTGAACAACATCGTATTAATCATTTTCGAATGGTCCGTCTATTGTGTACCTTGACGGTCCTGTCTAACTTTACGTTTATATATAGTTTATTTCAATGCGATTTAATATTTGTCTTCCGAATCAGATTTACTGAAAATTCATGAAAAATTCGGTTAAAAGAAATTTGTTAACAAAATTCGTGAAATATTTGATATCCGACAACCTAATATGTACCGTGCCTCGTGCACACGGTTCCACTCGACGCGGATTGGCCGAGGGTTTCGCGCTGTGTCGGAATTTTTGAGAGGCGGACGCGTCTTCGCGACCCAACCACGGAACAATGGAGAACGAGTGTCTTCTCCGTCAACCTGCTGTCTTCTTTGTACCGGAAACAATGGGTCCACCGACTGAAAGAGCTGTTCTTCTTTCTTGGCCGATATCATCCCTCCCCGCCCCCCACCCCACCCCCAGTCCCGCTTCCTTCAGTTCCAGTTGCGCGTGGCCCTTTTTCGCATTCACCTGTCACCGACTGGCACCCCTACCGAAACCCCGTTCGAAACTTCCCGCGTAATTCGATTCCCGACGGAACAATCGGCGGAACTCCCGGTCCACAGCTCGTTTCGAACTAAAGCCTGCTACGATTCAAACTCGAGTTTCCCGGGGAATGGCGAGAGGAAGAAACTTCTCTGGCCGACGCGCGACGCAACGAGTTGTTTAATATTAAATCGACCGCCGATGGATCAGCAACCACCGCGTGTAATAATTTTTCAAGAAATTGTCGATTGTAGAGAAAGACAACGTTTTTCATAATACACAATAAAATAATAGTTCTTAATGGAAAACCCTGTAGAATATTTATGGAATATTAGACATGAGCGATTTACGAATTGTATGAAGTTATAAATTATAATTATTCAATCGTTTGAAAGACCGCGCCGCGCGGTACGTTCTCATTTGTCACGAATCCATAAAATCCGCCTTCGCGTCGTGAAATTTCATTTGAAGGGAATTAGTCATGATTTCTCACGCCGTTAGCGCGTCCCAGTTAGCACGCGTAACGTCGAGTGCATTCTTTCCTGCTAATTTCTTTCCGCGGAGCACGGAAACGGAACTCGTTACAAGAGGACAGCAGGAGACCACATATCACGGGCTGAAATTCAATAAAACCTGCTTTAAGTCTGCAATATTCTCTACGACATCGCGTCGTAAAATTATATTTCCGCATCTACATATGTACAGGGTGTATAAAAAGTAATGGTCATCCGTCCTAGGGGTGAATCTACACCTCTGGATCGGTGGAGATTTAGATCGTAAGAGAAACTTGCCGCAGAATTGTTTATAACAAAGAAAATTGTTGTTAAAGTTTTTTTTGTTACATCAACGCCTTCTACTCATCGAAAAGAGAAAATGTTTGAAAGGAGCCATATGTCGCAAACAAATATAGTTATTGATATATTAGCTGTTAAAAGCCTAATACTACAGTCCACACGTCCGTATCGATGAGACAGAACACGATCGTGTGCGTGCCCCGAGCTTGGTAGGGGTCTAGCGACGAATGTCCCTTTAAATTTCGTTTGCTCGAGGCTCGCACACGATCTTGTTCTGTCTCATCGACACGGACGTGTGGACTGTAGTATTAGGCTTTCGTCTATACTTATAATTCCACACAATCAAATTTTGCAAAAACTTTAACAGCTAATATATCAATAACTATATTTGTTTGCGACATACGGCTCCTTTCAAACATTTTCTCTTTTCGATGAATAGAAGGCGTTGATGTAAAAAAAAACTTTAACAACAATTTTCTTTTTTATAAACAATTTTGCGGCAAGTTTCTCTTACGAATGTCCACCGATCCAGAGGTGTAGATTCACTCCTAGGACGGATGACCATTACTTTTTATACACCCTGTACAGAGAAATGTACGCGTACAAAAATATTTCCGTGAAACAACGCAACGCGATACGATGAAAATGAAACCTGTATGTATACAATTTAATAGAATCTACATTACAGAAAATATTTAATAGAAGCATATACTCTACGACATCCCAAAATCGTCTGCATCCATGTTTAAAATATTTCTCGGAAATATACACACCAAAATAGCATAAACAAAATTGGCTGTAGAGCATACGAAGTCCGCAAGTGGCAAATGCACGCGCCCTGCAGCGAGTTTCTCGCCCGAAGAATGCTCACGCTGTGCAATAAATAAAGACATTATCCGAACAGACTGATTCTCCAGAACGTGGAGAACGTTTCTATTAAAGCATGGGTGGCGTCGCGTGTAAATCCTCGCGGCAATAAGTAAAATTCGCGTCGCGTACAGGTTCGCTGGATCATGGACGCTTATTCGCATGCGAAACGAGTGTCGCGATTACCGTGGGCGAAACTTCCGACAAATTCGCGATTCGGCGTTCTCGCGACACTAGTATAAAACGAAACGAAACGAAACAGACGTTACTATTAAGGCTGACTACGGAATAAACGGAAAAATCCCGGGCCCTTCGCGTACAGCGAAAATCTCGGCCGCCTGCAGGAACTTCTCCGCAGACATTCCGTACATAGTTAATAATGGCTTGTTAAGTGGCTGGCCTTGTTCGGCGCACTTAAGTCATGCATACTGTATGTATGCGCACCGGTGCAATATACCGGCCAACAGCATCCTGATAAACTCCAGCACATGCATTGTACGCGCAACTTCCGCAAACCTATGGGTATTTCGCGACGAATTCGCGCCTCGAAACAGCGTTTCCCACCTTTGTCCCATTTCCGATAACTGTTGACGCATTCATCGATTCGGTTATTTATTCGCGCATGTTCGTGCAGTTCCGGCTGTGTTTTTTTTTTATTTTCTCTGTTTGAACCTGTTCTCACTCGTCTATTCTTTTTATTAGAGTTTTATTCGGAGTGTTTGCAGCGTTGCGGGATGTTCTTTCTCTCGAGGGTTCCTCTAGGCGTAAGTTGATGAGCTGTTTGCGTGATTCTTTGCGCAGTGTCTTGCACGAGCTTGTATTTGCTTGAAGAATTTTTAAGCGTCTCCTGTTCAGAGGGTTTCATCTGTAATAGAACGATCCAAATATGTGATTTAGTATACGGATACGATCTAAGCGAAATTCACAATATTCAAATATTAATTCTGTCTCTAATGGAATCGAATTTAATCGGATCGTGTCGTTCGGAGGAGGTAAACTTTCCCGTGTTTCTCCGGCGTGCACCGGTTTCGGGCAACAAAATATCGTCAGGCCAAGTTCGTCGATCGACAAGAAACTCGCGCAAGAAAATCAGACCCTCGGCCGGCTTTCCGCTCTCCTAAGGGATGTTTCGCACGCTCGAACGAGCCAGGGGGTGAGAAACGGTGTCCCGGCGCGGATAGAAACGACCCCCTTTCGACGAGCTGATCAACGTCGCGCTGCGTCGCAAACTCGAACTCCCAGAAGTCCTGTATACGTAGAAGAAAAATTACAGGGACAAGCCCGTTACCGGGGTCTCCGTTGCGCTCTTTACCGATTTCGCTTTTTGACTTGCCCGCTATCGATCGTTTCGTCTGCAGCAGTTTAGGGGATAATATCATTTACGTACCCATCGTATTCGCAAGAGTTTAAATAATAATCTTACATAAAAACCATTCGCGCAGCCTCTGCAATAAAATAATTTAAATAAAAAGAAATTTTGAATATTCCACGTGTTTAAAACCGACTAAAAAGTATCGAATAATTTTTCCTAGCACCATACAGATAGTCCTGAAAATTTTTTATCGTAAGTTTTGAATATCTATGAAAATACTTGTAAGATTTAAAACGAAAAACGTGGGGCGCCGCGCCGGCCGCAAGATCATAGTAAGGAGTGTAGAGAGTATTGTAGCTGCTGTTGAGAAAACTCACACACAACAGTTGATATTATTTGCAGTGCAATCAAATTGTTAGTGACTTATGTAGGTGAACTATTGTGCATCAATTATCTATTGCATGCGCTGCGCGTTTTTCGTTTTAAATCTTACAAGTATTTTCATAACTATTCAAAATTCACAATCACATATTTTCAGGATTATCTGTACACGGGGTTAGGAATCTGTATGGGGCTAGAAAAAGTTATTTTATACTTTTTAGTCCGTTTTTTAAACGTGTTATTTTTTAAAGATTTATTTTTATTTAATTTCAATGTTGACCATCTTAATCGGCCAGGCCCTTTATAGTGAAAAACGACATTCTTCTGCTTGTTTGGATGAGCAAAATCTACAAGAATCACCTGGTAATTACCGAGATGCGAAATCGATGTTGCACGGGGTAACTGGGCAACGGTCGAACGGCCAATTAACTGTAACCGAGCGAGCATATCGGGTTTCTCGATCGAAGGAAAACCACGGTGCTCGTGGTTTCTCGTCCGAGAGTGACACCGGCGCGACGCGGCACCGGGCACAGAGGAATAAAATGTTTGCGATCGGTCTGACGCCGCGCCGCGCCGTTGGTGGGGGTAATAACTGGCCGGCTTAATCACGAACATTGTAGCCGATTAATGGACGGCCCGGTCGAGCTTTGCAACTTCATTGTGCAGCTCGTTCCGCAGGCATTGTGCTCTCGGCTCTCGCTCCATTATGAGAACCTCGTAAGATCAACCGCAATTCTAGGGTCGTCCAAAGGCTTGTCGTTCGCAATCCCGCGTTTTCGAGGCACGAAGGCGCCTCGATTAAAGGGACTAAAGGACCCTTGAAAATAGCCACCGGTAAACCGCGGCCGCGGCCGTACAATTTGCAACCCGACTGCTCGCCAATCCCATTTTTCTAGGCACACAGACGAAATTGCCCCGGTCGATATGTTTGGAAATTCACGGTCGGGAAATTTGAATGTATAAAATGTGTCCCTGTAACAATATCGTCCTATAGAATTTTTAGGGGCGTGCAAATATTGCTTTCCATTTTTTTCCTGCAACGTCGATGCAATTTCTGGATCGTGTCTTTTCTTATTTACTCTTTGCGATAAAGTTTCTAACAAAGTTCAATTTTCACTGTAAGAATATTTGTTTATCAGATAAAATAAGAATATCATCGGATAAAATAATTAGTTAAACGACACCCCGGAGTGAGTTTTCCGCAGCATCGGATAGCTTAGAAGCGGAGGCAAAGGACAAGGAGGATTTCGTGTTCCATTAGTCCCGTGGAAATTGAATTCGTCAGCTTATTTTCTGTCCGAGGGATCCATAATGCAGAACACGGCGCTGCGCCGAAAGGAGCTCGTAATTAACACGCGATGCCGAATCGTTGCGAAGCACGATGAAACACGGATGGGGGACGAGACTCGTGACTCGTGACGAATGCAGAGATCGCCTCGCGAGAGAAGAAACTGAAAGCTCTTATAATTCACATTCGAGAGTCCCGGCAATCTGCGGACCGGGATCTATGATAATCTCTTCGTAGACGGAATCCGGAAGTTCGTCGAGCAGATTGCACTGCGCTCTCGCCCCTCTACGTACAATCTTGTACGATTCACCCTAAAACGCGTCCAATCATCCACGATACATCTTTTTCGAAGCTTTAAGACTTGGTTAGAAGTCGAAATGAAATTTTCAAGAAATCGCCGCAATTTTCCACGATTAATTCGCGCAAAAGCGAAAACAGTTTCGCGTATCCGCGACAAGCGGTTCTCGTGCGAAGAAAACTGCGCGCTTAATCTGGAATCGCGAGACAGATGTAATCATTTCGAAAACAATATTACCGGTCCGCGCAGGCGGTTGGCCGCCTTTCCGCGCGTGCACGCGACCGTTTCCACGCGAGATCCTTGTAATCTCTTCGCCGACCCTTCACCGTGTTTAACTCGACCCAATGTTTATCGGTGTTATTCGGAACGACCCACATCGGATGTTGATCGCAAATATTAACGCGATACCGCGAAAGGTTTGGCTTAGACGCTTGCGGTTCACTGGCGCGAACCGGTTTCGTCTTTCGAACGTCCCCTCGACATAGTTCGTTCGCTTAGGACTTGAGAAATCCGATTTTCGGGAAGCTCCTGGAGAAACACCGTTCATCGACCGTGGAGCCATCGAACGTCATTTCTTTGAGCGCTGTGAAATTAGTGGACGGTGCGCGTGGGGTGGATCTTGATGCAAACTATCGTTTTAACGAATAGCGAGTGCTTTTTCATTTCATTTTATATGTATAAATCTTCTTATATTGTACATGTGTAGCTGGTAAAATATATATATATATATATATATATATATATATATATATATATATATATATGCTAACAATAAGTTCCAGTCGTACACCAATTTTTGAAGTGAAACTTCTTTTGGCAGGGTGTAATCCTAATTTCGCGTCACGGAATTCGCGACACGAAAATGCGTAACGGAAGTGGTGGGGATGGTGAGCCGATCCGCTTTCGAGCGAGAGTGTGGTGGCACACTCGCGCACCGCTAGACACATATTATTGATTGATTGATTGATTGATTGATTATTTATTAGCTTTCTCAACTACTTTGGTTTACATTTATAGTACATTACTTTGCATTTGTTATAACGAATTCATTTAGCATTCTCTTGAATATGTCTAAATGTTCTCAACGCTTTACTTCTTCTGGTAGTGCATTATACATTAATATTCGTTCATAAAATAAACTTTTTTGGGCACTTCTCGTTTTACGAAATTCAACTGCAATATTCCCAGCTTGCCTTGTTTGCATTACACAAGTAATTCCGAAGATCGTATAAAAAGTGTAAACGATTTTTAATCTCGCGATCGAGCCGTTGGTCAACGTCCTGGATATCCACCGGCCGCGCCGCGCCGGTCGGCCAAGTGTATCATCAATCGTGATATTACTTCTCCAAGTGTAGCGGCTTCTGGTCGAGAAGTCCGAGAGAGCGCTATACGTGCGCGGGTGGCTTCCAATAGAATTGTGATGGACTCCGAAGCTCAACACACGGTCATTCGAAATCCCGGATATTCAATCCAATTGAAATCCAAACCCCGGGACACGTCGTTACGTCGGGGAGCTTAACTCCGCCGAGTAATTACCGGCAATCTCGAATGGCCAATGTTAATTAAACGGTATATCGCGACGTCCTGATTAACGTGTACGCGACGACGCCACTTTGTGACGCCCCAGCCATCGCGGGTTGCGTCGCGTCGATATCGCGTCCGCACGATTATTAGTCGCGTGCTAGCCGGTCTTTTGGTCAATGGGGCCTGGAATTACACGCGGGGATCATCGTTTACCGATTTTCGTACCGACTGGCGACCGTTGTGCCCGGCGCGGCAGGTTTCCCAATTTCTCTGCGCTCCGAATGCGGCTGGCGCAGCTGCAGTTTCTATGAAATTATAGGCGGAATTTTCATGTCGCGAAATAAGGGTAAAACAAGGTCGTCTCGTAAGCTAACATTCCATTGAGATAAACCGACAAAAGACTTGTATCAGATCCGATTTGTTATGCAAACAATATCCCTGCAGAAAATAACAATCGAAATACAGAATTTATGCTGCAGATTCAGTTTGTCAAACTTTTCTAGAAAGCTTTTCCGGTTCTACGATATAATTTAAGGCGTGATGACACTGTAGAATACCTCTTTTGACCATAAACATAAATTTTGCGCGGTCTGAGAATGAATGCTTGCGAGATTTTCATCGGATATGACCACCGCACCCTTGAACACTTGAATTCCGAAACTTTTTGTGATAATGAAAAGTTTCTATAATTTTTTAAAAATTCTATTTTCACGCCTGTATTCGGTGTGAGACGAAAAATAGTAAAGTACCACTGGTCGAAATGTAAAATTCTAGCCATTGGGATGCAAACTGTGTCTGTCCTGGGTCAGAAATGACCCAATTCCGCTTTCCGTTTGACTATCTGGCATTCTGCCATTCGATAGCTAATACTCTTAACAGTATAAATATTCATACTTCTTCTCTGAAAGCTTACTGCAATCGAACAAAATGTACAAACTGCTAGGTCTAGGTTAGCTCTACTAAATTCTAATAAACTACGTTACCCATTTTCAATTTGCTACGTCTACTTTCAATAAAAATGAATGACTATCAAACGTGTCTATCGGTAAATATCTCAAAAGAATGAAGGGAGCACTTGTGCGAACCCGACAAGTTGGTCCCACTTTACGTGATCATAACTCCTTCAAAAATTGCCATACCGATATCGTTAAACAATGGTTTGAAAGCCTGAAACCTCTAGTTCAAGATGCTCTGTTTCAAATTGTTGCCATGTTGGTTTTTTACAAAGCTATAGCGAGATGAAGACAACATTGACGATTAACAAAAATTTTGTGCAAGCAAATACATATATACATATATATACATATATATATATATATATATATATATATATATATATATATATATATACATATATACAGTGACTCAAACAATTGATCAAATGTTTAATTTTGTTTAAATTTTTATTTAATTGAACACATGTTAATAAGATATGTAACAAAATATTTTATTATAATACATACATGGTTTTTACAGTTCATATAATAACAACAGTCAAAAGTCAACAGTCTTAAGCAAGATTCTGGGAAAGGTATACTGTGACTTGTTTGCTTTTTGTTCGAACATTTGATCAATTGTTTGAGTCACTGTATATAGCAAATAGCAACCCCTTTGCTAAACAAACTACTAGCGTGATCAGCGCGCACACACACGCACACACGCGCACAGTACCTCCCGCAGAGCACCGGAAGGTATATTCAAACGAAGACGCTGCGCTGTATTCGAAGTTGGATTCGCGGAAGAATAAATATTTAATGGAACAATAAATAGTCCACGAAGGGGCGGCTATAAAATCGTGATGGGCAATCTAGTAACGAAGAGAACTAGACGGTGTTAACCTCGGGACAACCGTATTGCGCACAGGTGTGCCGGGGGTGGTGGTTTCAACTCGGCGAATAGTTAGGGGATGTTAACCGGGGATGGCAGACGTTGGTAACACCGGGTCCGACAGACAGAGAGTTCGTAAACGTGCGGGAGAATGCGTGGGTGGTGGATTGCGGGGGTGTTGCAACGCAGATGCGACGGGGATGCAGCGGTTGTGTGTGGGTCGCAAGACGATCGAGGGTGGAAATGTTAAAGGCAGTGGGGACGCAGGGAAAGGGAAACGAATGCGGAGAAGGGAAATATAAACACAGTGACAATTCGGGTAGGCAGCGAGAGGGTAAAAACGAAAATCGGGGCACGGACAAATCGACGCGAGGAAAGGAGACGAGGAAATGAATAACGATGCAAGGAAGTCGGCGCAGAAGGAATCGCGGAAATTGAAAGAATCGTAAATCGAGCGACGAAACACCTCCCGGCGCGGCGCGGCGGCACTAGAGTAGAGGAATTTCAGAAACACCGGTTCTGACGTGAAATAAATTGAATAATGCGTGGATATACATATGTGTGTATGCGCGGGCGTACTTTCTCTTTGTACAAATTTCACTATAATACGACTAAGGCACAGTTTGTTTAATCATTTCGTCCGAGTACATCTTCACAATTTCAATGATTACGATATAACAAATTAAAAACCGGTCATTTTATCGGCAGGGGTAGGTTTAGCGTTTCGAACAGACTGGGTTCCGCGTCTTGCTAAGCGTTAATTAAATGATACTATTGCGAAGGGGAGCGCAAACAGAGATAATGCACGTCGAGGGAAGATAGGCGCGGCGTAAGAAGGCATCGAAAGGCCGAGAGGAGAGCTCGGAGTGCCAGAACAAGAGAGAGGGAAAGAGAAGCAGAGAACGAACGTTTCGTTGACGAAGCGCGCATGCGGCTGCAGAGTCGCACGGGCCGCCCGGATCCTCAGTGCGCTCCTCACTCGCGACGTGTCCAGGACTTACTGTTTCGGCCCTCCCGGGAGTCCCGAGGGACTCCGGGCTTCCCTCGCGATCGTGACTACCACCGTGCTCGACCACCTTGCGAACAGGTGCCGCGGGAAAACACAACCGAGCCTCGCACGTTGCCGGAACCTCGCGACGAACCACCTCGCAGGAGAAACTCGTGAAAACTACCACAGGGAAACCCGGCTGATTTATTCCGGCACCGTTAATCACCAACGCTAATTATCGCTCACGATCTACCGCCGAGAGAGAAGCATGTTGGATCGAACTTGTGAACTGCTGTGAAATAGAAGGGATGCCGCAACCAACGAGGAAACGGAGTAAGGACGATCGAGACTTACCATCGATTCTTTTCTCGTTCGATATTCGCGGACAGACTATCCCAGTGACTCTTCCTTTTTCATTCGGCTCGGCGCGGCCGAGATGCTGCCGAGATTCGTGCGATCTATCTTGATTAAGAGGATCCTCCTAGAATGTTTTCTATCTTCGCATCCGTAGAGATCCCAACCGAGACTCGCGCTTCCGATCGATGCTTCGAATCGCATCATTTGCTCCGAAGACGATGCGAAAGAATGTGTCCGATGGTTAATATCTCGATGTTGAATTTCCTTTGGTTCGAATACCACCGTTTCGGGATGTGGCAGTTTTGAATAAGGTTGCTTCGGTACTGATATTCTTCCGAGCGTGGAATCCCCCTGTGAAGGACCGATGCGCGATGGCTGTGTGGCGTCCCATCGAACAAATTACTATTCATTTTTTTGTTCGACTGTCTTAAAGCCCAGCTGATTCGATTGTACTACTGATAGCCTGTCATTAACAGGACAATGCGCAACAGAAATCGTTATTGCGTGTTGCGTTGAAAGGAGTCCATTTGTCAAAGGGTTAATGCGAACGAATAAAAGTTTGCATTGTTCTTCTTGGATAAAAGGAAATCTCTGTTTGTCGAAAAGCTCTGTTTGTTTATAGTATCTTTCGAGTTGCACGATCAAACGATTAAATTCTACTTAATTCCATCACCGATAGTCCAACGGTGGTAGAATCAACGTGAAACAGTTTTACCGTGCGTTTAGTTAAAAGAAGATCATTTCTAGGCTGAACAGATCAAATAAAAACGTAGAACTATTCATCTTGGAAAAAAGAACCTTTCAGATTGCCTGTAATTTATTACATACTACATAACAGATAAAAAAAATTTGAATTATCCGTTTATATGATGAGGGCAATTTCTGTTTGTCAACGAGCTACATTTGTCGGCGTTCGGTTTGCATAATCAAAGACGAGAAATCTGTAGCGTAGTGGTTGTTCGGGTGATCGAATGGCGTCGGGCTCGAGTGATCTATTTTGGTACGCAAAATTGATTCTGTTTACTGTTTACAGATGAATTCGATTTTCGGCTATTTCCTGGCATTTCGAAAGTTCACTGAATTTCGGGCATGTTCCAGTAACTGCACCGATCATAAGGCAAAACGCGCGGTAATTCTTTTCGGTGGGCGAATCAAGAAATCGCACGATTTGGTCTGCCAAAGGCAGTTTTCCGAGTTCCATTGATTGGCTCTTTAATGTTCGATGGTGTTCGAGATTCCGACTCTCTGCTCGAAATTGAACAATCGACGACGGAAAAAGCGTGGCCATTTTTCAGTTGATTCGAATATTGGCTGACCGCACGAACCGTCAAGAACATTTTAGATGGTAATTTTGAGATATTGTGCGAGAAGAAGAACTGTTAACGGGGACGTACTCGCGCAAATGATTCCTTCGTCTCTTATTCTACTCCGTAATCCAATTTATTCCAAGTTTTCTTTAATTTCCCTTTTTACGTAGCGAAATGGCGAGCAAGAACATTAGACTAGCTTTTCCGATGAAACTTCCGACGAAACGAGGTGATGTTCAGACAAAATGGACTGGAAAAAGGTCTAATGTATATTCTCTTACAATATTTTCTTAACTTTTTAACTTTTTTTAACTTTTCTTTCTGAAAGTTTGAAAATGTGCCCAGTTCAAATAACAGTCAATAGAATTATATACCAACATCTTGTCATCCTAAGAACATAAACTTTATTTGTTTTCCATCACCGATGATCGCTGACTGCCTCGAAAGTGACAGCCGCTATTAATTCAACGCTCGATTGTTACGTCAACTTGATTATTGTTCCCATCCATCAGACCTATTCGACAAAGAAAAATCATTTGTATCGATCCATCAAGTTATCATTAATTGCATCGCAATTCTAGACAATAAGCGTGGCTCTCGGTCGTTAACATAGTTCTCTCGCCAACAATTTTCCATCTTAATTTTTCCCCGCCATTTTATCGCTCAACTTGAATCGTATAACCCGCGGAGCCATAATTTAACCGAGAATCGGCGATGGTTAACTTGACGTCACCCCCTTCTCCCTCTCTCTCTCTCTCTCTCTCTCTCTCTCTCTCTCTCTCTCTCTCTCTCTTATTCTGATTTAATAATTCATTTGTCGAATCCATTATACTTTCTGCTTCCATGTCGTTTAATACCTCGAACGTGTTTCGATGCTAGATATAATTATTTATTATTTAGAAAACGCTTGGTCTTGTGTGTTCGATGAACAGTGAACTTTGCTCTTTCGATGTCATAGAATTTGTTTTATCTTGAACGATTAAACGTTCAGCTGGTAATATAGATGAAAATCTTTTGAGAGAAAAATGTGTAGATGTAAGCGTAAAAATGTTCAAAGGTTTTACAGCAGTTTTGAAAGAATTTATAAAATGGTTGATAGAGAGCGAAGCAGCGAGTATAATTTCGTTCTTCGAGACACAGAGACTGAATAACGAGGCGAGTTCAAAGTCTCCCGCGTATCGATCCGATAAACATCGACTGTTTGCTGTGACACGTCATTAGCGGTATTCTTTCCCCCGTTTCGAGCGAGATCATCACGGTAATCACGATCCCGATCAAACCATGGAAAATAACACTTAACCCAGTCTCGTGGATACCGATATCGTTCCCTCGGATCAGCGATTTTTCTTTATCGTCAGAGAACCAGGACAACTCTATAGATCTTCCTTCTCCTTCTTCTTCCTCGATTCCCACAAAAATACATCTCGTAATGTTTAACAACATTTCTGAAACACCAAATATCATGGATCATGCGACGCAAACATATAAACACATTTTCAATTACTATGTTCAATTAGGCGAACGAGAAAGTCGAAACGTCCCGCGTATGTTTGCCTCGTAATACTCAGCTGGAAGCGGATCCGGTAAATAAAACGGAAACATAAGATCGAATATGAATCAGCCGGATCGGCATGGAATCGCGAAATGACGCGTCGAGTCAGTCGCTGGTCGGTCCGATGGGAAAAACATTTGCACAAACGGAAAGTACGGGAAACTGTCGCACGTGTCAATTATATCAACGATGGATTCTCGATGTAGAAAAGAGTCTGTTAATCGCCGATATCGACTCTGCCTATATTCCTCGGTCCCATTTTCATGCAGACTTCAGGGGGAAAAGATTCAGCCTGGAAAATGTATGATTCCCCGCAACAAATATTTAGCGCTGTGAATTTTACATTCGCACAGAGCCTGGCACATTAATTTGTTCGTACACTTTGTGTAGATCTGGTAGGTTGCATACATTTGTGCAATCTAATAAAGTCTACGAAGAATTTAAAGGTTTGCGTCTATTTTCGATGGTAGAAATGATTTACAGTGGCTCACGAAAGTCTTAGAACGCTTACGTTTACAAATTTTAATTAATAAAATAAGATGTACTAAACTAATCTGTATAGAACAATTTGGTATCTATAGTAAGGGGGAAGTCTCAAGATTATGTGAGTAAAATTTGAAAAGGATTCAACAACGTAGGCAGAAGTTACGATATATTTATTAGAAACACGCATAATAAGTGACTCACAAAAGTATATTCGATGGGATGCCGACGGTTGTTTCGGAGCTTGCGGAACGGTGATTGCTAATTTCGATTTTGCCTGCGGAACGATCGGTCGGCGCGGCGCAGCGCGCGGTGTCGCGAAAAAAGGAAATATAGTATGTAGGTCGAGAGGAAGGAGAGGAATCAATGAAGCGAGGAAGGGAGAGACTGATTCGCGTGATAACTTTCGGAATTCCGTGAAAGGAGGAAAGAAAGAGCCCGGTAGGTAACTTAATTCGCCTTCGGAGCTAGATTAGAAGCTGCAGTTTCCTGTTTCGGGGGCCTCCCCATCGGACGAGCTACGCATGCGATCGCGAAAACTTGTTTGCTTCAAATTCCGCGCGGCCTTCTTCTTTCGTTTAAGGGGAAAAGTTCTCCCGTTTCGCGTTCTTTAATTGTAGTTCGCGGAAATTGTTTTCGACGTTCGCCGGCGCGGCGGGAAACTCTATAGAATTCGCCGTCGACGTATATTTAATGACATAACGGCGGAACTTTCCCCTAAAAACAAGAAAAATGCTCCTCCGGCAGCTTTAAACAGCGCAGGGCTCCGAAAGTTTCGATCTTGTCTGCTCAATTCTCCACGACACGCGCAACTTCCAACTCTGTATTTGCGAACCTCGTCGCTCGAGATCACTATTTTACCAGAATTATTTTTTCACTCGATTCGAATAATTGATTTAAATATTGGAGAAACGTGACACTTCATCTTTTAAATGCTGCGCAGGAATGAAAAGCTCCGATTTCGCAGACTACAAGCACAGAGAAATAATCTGGTCAGGATTAATAATTAATTCCGGTAAAAGCATAATTAATTCTATCAACTGGAAAACAGTTCGCTGAACATCAACAGTATAACCAATAAGCAACATCGAGCGTGAACGGTTCAAAGCGCCAGGCACAAATAACTTCTGTTCTTAAACGGCGTGGCGCGGCGTGTAATTAATTTCTTCAATTACCACTTAAAGCTAAAGCATACTATAAACGCTGCAAATATGAAGTTAAGACGACGTAGGGAGAAAAAGTTTCCCCGAGCCAACTGGAAAAGCCACCCTTGGAAATTGATAAGCCCTTACCGGATTCCCGTTTAATTAGAGCTTGCCGGGCAACTTTGAAACAGTTTCCCCCTTTTTCTTGCGCTTAGTCTTGGTGGACAGACTTCGGAGATCTAAATTAACCAGTCGAGACGGAAAAATCTACCTCGCGAATTTATTCGACCCCTCGGCTTCGCTGTTTCAAAGGGATTTAATTGTCGGGATGATTGTAGGGCGATCTGCCCGATGAATTGGGGCTGACTAAAGATTGATCTATACTACTGGCGTTCTGATAAAACAGGCAAATAAAATGCTCCGAGGCAATCTAGGTCCTATGTACCAAAAAGTATAACCGTGTTAGATGGCATTGTCGTAACGTAAAAAATAATCATTTTTAGATTAACAATTTTATTTCTTCTACTTGTAGTGATCTGTTTAAAGATTGACACAAGAGAGAACTACTTACACGTTCTTAAAAAACACAAATCAAATTATCATGGACAATCCATATTTGATAAATAAATTCTAATCGTACTAGAATAAAAATAATATGTGTGTAGGAAATGTAATAATCGGGATGAAACACAGGTGTGAGAGACCAACTTCTTTATTATTTTCTCGATCACGTCCGACGCTGGCTACGATCGCACCAAAACTGAATCCGAAGACCGTCGCACAAAGAATAATCCCGAAGACCGTAGCGCATCGGCGGGAATGGGCCACACGCCATGTGCCGCCTTTCGGCGATAAGGCCCTCGCTCGGAGACCTCATAGCCGTCTCCAGGAACCGCTCAGGTTTCCACAGACTCCGCCGACACCGTTCGTCACAATCTGCCGGCGCGGCAGTCTCCTACATGTGTCATTTGAGTTAATGAATTCTTTTACAAATGAGTTATATTACAATAATTTTCAATAATATGAAAGTGTCATAAAGTATCGTTAGAAAGTTTGACGTTACCAACTTACAAAGTTTAAGATGTGCATAATAATTATCCGATAAGAACAATTTCCTCTTCTAAAGAATAGCCAAAGTGAACATTGGTTTTGCCGAAGATATTAGCCGATGAAAAATCGTTCTCCCTTCTAAAGAATAGTTAAACTAAAAATCGATATTGTCAGAAATTAATGTTTTCACCTGCCGCCTTGTTCCACATACATACATAGAAATGACTAAACATGTTCTTGACGAAAGATTTTACGAATACGAACATGTTGTTCATATCTTTCGAATGGTTCGATAGTCATTGAAAAACCTCCAAGGGCAGTTTTGACCATCTCAATCTATCTTTTGGAATAGAAATTGTGCATTTTTTAAGCATATTTTCAGAAACACCTGGCATATCGAAATGTTAATGAAAATGAAAAAACAAAAGGTGTGCCTTGAAGAGAAAGAAACGCTATTTCTTGCTTTTTTGCAGAAGATTCTACGATAATTTTTTCGCTTTCTGGAGCCAGTTAATGTTAAAAAGCTCTTATTTACTTCAATGTTGAATAACTCGAATAAAAGAAATCGCGCAATATTCAACAACCACACAATTTATACAGGAAAGATAGCCCTTCCAAATGATATTAACGCGATTTATCAAAAAAATTTGTTGCTCCCCGTGTGATGTTCCAAAGTTGCAGAGAATTTTTGTTAAGCGTCAATGTTGTCTTCATCTCGCTATAACTTTGTAAAAAACCAACATAGCAACAATTTGAAAGAGAGCGTCTTGAACTAGAGGTTTCAGGCTTTCAAACCATTGTTTAACGATATCGATACGGCAATTGTTGACGGAGTTATGGTCACGTAAAGTGGGAGCAATTTTTCGGGTTAGCAGAAGTGATCCCTTAATTCCTTTGAGGAGTGTAGAATCGAACGGTAAAGAAACATGTTTAAGCAAATCACGAAAAATCAGTAGAAGCGTGGGTGGCACGTTTCGTCGAGCTGAAACCTAGCATCGGTGTCACGTTGAAGAGAACGGGGTAAGAACTAAGTAAGTCGGATAAGAGAGAGAAAGATCGGAGAGCGTCGGGAGCGTAAATACGGCGCGGAAAGTAAAGCTTGCTCTCGTGGTGCGAGTTGCTCGAAAGCATGTAATTTCCTTCGATAGACCAGCGCGTCGAATCGCGACGCGACGTTTTCTACCCGTGGCCGGTGTACTGTCACAAGAGCATGCTGCTGTATGGTTGGTATCTCCAGGCGCGGCCTATCGCAGAGAGGCTACATTCATTTTGCGGTGTTTATTATTGCAGCGGGGCTCCTTGCTGGGCTCTCGCGAAACGAGGAGTCAAAGGGGATAGAAGAAAAGAACGAAATGGGGCTCCCTGTCAACATCGCAATTCCACCGAGTCATTCAGCCGGCCCTCCGTTCCCACCCGCCTTTACCTTTACCCGCTCGTTTCCCGTGTTTTTCTTTGGCCCGCGGACAACTTGTCCCAGTCGGGAAGGACAGAGCAGAGCCTCCGGCAAACTGTCGCGAACTCGCGAATCCGTCAACTTACCGCAGAGTAGTCGACTGCCCATTAACATGTTAATACACGGAATGTTAACTGTAAGTAGTTCGCTCGACGATTCTGCTCGTTGTAAATAAACAACGACGTTATCGCGGACCGTTCTGTCGCAGACGCGAATTTATCGGACCTCCCTGCTATTTTTCGCCGATTCCACGCCGCGCCGCGCCGTTTGGCTTTGACGCCACCAGTCTACACCGTTATTGGTCCGACGCCAGTACCGTTGACTAGTAACCGAAAATTAGAACCGAGTCGTCTGCGCGATTATTTGTATCCCAACAAAAACATCCTGTAAATAGGAGCCAAGTTCCTATGGCCGTAAAAAGTTGTGAGATCAAACAATATACGGCCAAGCTCATTTGTTCAGAAATACGTCTTGCAATACTGAAAAAGCGTTTGTAAAAATTAGTTTAAAAGAACGCTATTTAATTTTTAATGACTTACATGGTGGGCTACATTATTTAAACACTTGGCCGTTACTTTTTAAACCAATGGCCATAAAAGGTGTTAGGTAGCGGCCAAGTTTGAATAATTTATCGTAATCTACCAGTTTGAGCTTTTTGCCACTACCTCGAATGGCGCTGTACGGACGTTTGAAGAGAGCAGATGATTCTTTCCGGAATTTACACGGTTCCTTATGGGAAAAACGGCATATTTCATTTTCTCCATACATAACCCATTTCGTAATGTTTTTTTTTTTAATACAGCCCCTTTAAGGTGTAAAATTTCAAACTTTGATAATTATTCCTTTGAGTGTTTGTTATGGTGGACCTTTGTACCAAATCTCAAGCTTGTAGGTCAATGGGAAGAACCCAAAAGGTTTTGATGATCTGTCACTCAGTCAGTGACAAACTTAGCGATTTTTGAGGTCCTATATCTCGGAACCTACTAATGTTGGAAGATTAATGTTTTGTCAATATTGAGACAAAATAGCACATTTAACAAATGTACGAAATTACATCTCTCCATCTGCCTCCAGTGCCGAGTTATAAGCCGCTAAAAAACGGCTAAGTTGTTTCGTGTAAAAGGAGGTAGTGCGAGGAACTTGGCTGGTGCACTACCGTGCACCTAGATCCTCCGTTTGCCTGAGGTCGCGAGCTCAAGCTGCTTATCGACAGAAAAAAGAAAACAGGACCAACTGGAGAGAGAGAATCACATTTCCAAGAATGATTGAAAAAGTATATTCTTGTTTTCGGCCAGTGGAATTAGCGGGTATAAAGTCAGACAACGGACGAAACCACGAAAGTGAACGCAGCGGGGTGGTCTGCTCCGGTGTTTAACGAACGCTGTCGTGCATGCGATATAATTCGCATGTCCCGATTTGAACATTTGAAATTTCGAGACGGGGCGGCAGGCAGAAAGTTGGAGGATCTAACGCGTAAAACATCAACGGCAAAATGCTCCGACATTTAATTTCGGGGAAACTCCCGTCGTCGGCTAATAAGGTTTCTCGTGACACGGGTTTAGGCAGTCTAGCAACAATTCGTTGAAAGCTCTTCCACGCGACTTGCGCCACTTGCGCGACCGCGCGCGCGAGACGAGAGGCAAATTAATAGACGGAATGCTTTCACGGGACCACGGCGAAGGGAAAGGGCTTTGTCTTCTGCACTGGAACACAAACGCGTATACGACCACGCCTACACATACGCGAGCCAGGAAACCGCCATGCGCCATCCCCTCTGAACGTGTAAACATATTTCGACAGAGGGAATGCGGCCGTCTTTCGGGTTCCATTGTTCTCGTTCAACGAAAATCCCCCGATGGAACATTGTTCCCGTCTGTCTTTCGACCCAGCACAAATTTCTTTTTCGTACAATGGTAACGAAGTGGCTCTTAAATGCGCGGTAATGCCGGCCGCAACCGTTAGACGCTCGCAGAAATCGCGGCGAGAACTTTTTACCACGCTTTTTATTACGAAATAAATGCTATCATACATACAACGAACCGCGCGACACGGGAACATTTCTTCTGACTTCCGTGCTACTTTGATTAGAAACTGGTAACAAATCTCTAATACCATTAAAAAAAATAGAATCACAATCCGTACATGGAAAGTCGGGAATCAACAAAAATATCGATCGATACCCTCGCGGATGTCATTCTCGAGGCGGCCAACAGCGCCATACCTAAATCGTCAGGTAAAACACAAAAAAAGAGATACCGTGGTGGAATAAAGAATGTGAAGGGTCAATAAAAGCCTATAAACACCTTTCTACACATACAAAAACACTCAACCATTAACGAACAATTAACAATGATTATAAAAGATGAAGAGCCGAGCAAGAAGAACTCTAAAACAGCGAAAAAAATCTCGTACGTTGATTCAATGATTGTAAGGGGTTTCAAATATCGTGGATAATCGAGGATAATGTCCTGGATCGAGTCTGCAGTAAACTTGATGTAAGATCGATGTAGGACCAGGCTCGGTTGTGTTCGAATTGATTTGATGATAGACTCTGTCAGTCACAGGTTAGGTTCGCTTATGCGTAGTTATAGTTTAGGAATTAGTTAATTGGGGACCTGCTTTCGGTTACGTTTGTGTTCAACTGGGATCGTTTGATCGTTTGATCGTTCGCCGTGACGAGAAACCAAAGCGTTGATCGTACCCTTATTAACGCAATAATAATTCCAACAACAAAATAGCATCTTTGTCGATGTCTTGAATCAACATCAAATGGACGCGTTGTTAGGGATTTTAGAAGTTTCTCGAACATGCGGCCTTCTAGAACATTCGGTCGCGGCGCGATTCTTTTCTTCATCTCAGGGTAGTGCCGAGGCGGATTGGCGCCCCTGGGGTTGTCTCGATCCTCGTCGCGTTACAATGTTAATAACGACGAAGAGAGGACGAGGAGGGGGAGTTTCATTTTAAATGGCATAGACACTAAAGAAGAGATACTAAGAAGAACTTCAAAAGACTGGTAACATCTTTGAAAAATGTTTGTCAATGGTTTCTGCAAAAGAATTTGAAAGAAATCAATGAAATAAGAGAAACGATTCTTTGTGCATCTCTTTGTACGCGTATTTTCGTACGGATGATTGTGGCCGAAGTGTGGAAAGCTGGGAGCCGAGGAGAAGGTTCGAAGACGATCCGAAGAATCAGGAATATTAATATTTCAACGAGCGGCGTTTGAAGCGCGAGCATCCGTCGGGCCGCGTCGCATTCATGCGTTCTCGAGCATCGGAGTGCTCAGTTTGGCCAAGAAAGAAAGAGAGAGACACATTTGAAGCGAGGGGTGGTGGTGGAGAGAGCCTCGGGTTCTCCGCGTCAAAAGCCAGCTCCACCCCCCGGCCCCTTATGGCCGGCGATTTCGATTCGGGAAAGGGGGGGGGGGTTGAAGGGGGATGGAAACGCCACTGGCGCATTTTATAATATCGCAACGTCGTGACTCGCTCTCATCCCGTATGTATGCGCGTCGTCATTCGAGGGGGCTTCGTCTTTTGTGCGAAACATGACCCAGTAGGCGTGCACGTCCGTCAACGTAAACTGTAAACTGCACGCTACCCGCGACGTGTACCGTCGGAGCCTGCATCGTTCTCGCCGTTAGTTTATCAACGGTATGTGTATCCTCCCGGCCATAAGTCAAGGCACACACGTACCTCTCTTTTCATAGCGCGCTCCCGCGTAACGCCTAATAAAGATAGATAATTTTATGGATTATTAACGGGAAATCCCTAGGACAAATTCAAATGGTTTTGTATTCTAAACAAATTGATTTATGCTAGTGCATGTTGCAGTATAAATTGCAGTATCGCGATACCGTTGATTTCACTAGGGATCACACCGGCACAAATGATATTTTCTGTAACCGCGCAACGTAAGTAATTTGTCTTGTAAATTAAAGCGATCTTAACAAAATCATATATTTGTTCAACTAAAGCTTCGGGAAAGCACGCGAAGATGTCTGCGAACGAAATTAGCAAAAAACTGATTTGTGTAAAATTTTTGTTTCCTCTTGAAAAAATTTAATGTACATTCGTCTGACCATACACGGATTCTTCTACTACATGTAAGTAGATGCAATCACAATCGGACATTATTCTTGGAAAGAGTTCTTGTCAATATACTATAGTCGCAGTTAGGACTGTACTGTTGACGCAGAGACGATGCTGATGTGTTTGTCTCCGGCTGACCATGTGTGATCTGTTCTACTAGCGTGACAGGAGCGTTGCATCCATAGTCGAACGACTGTAGATTCTTAAACGATTCAGTTCTTGCGTTGAAACGAACTCTTTATTCGGTGCAAGTAGTACTTACGAGTCTTGCATTGATCAGGACATTTTATTTCGAAAGAATTGTCAAATATTAGATCCGAATTCGAACTTTTTTGGGAACAATACTTTCCCGAGGTAACAAAGCCTGCTTTATAACGATTTCTAGCCAATTCTGGTATCGTGCGCCGCGCCGCTTGAAGGAATTATCTAACATTAATTTTCTTGGGATAACGTATAGAACAGCAAGTTAAATCTTCTTGCAGTGTTTCGGCGAGGTAAAATTGGTCCAGAAGCCGAGCTTAAATGCATCAGGAAAGTTAAGCTTTCTCGAGCTTTCTCTTACGTGTCCGATCGCGCGCTTACGATTTCACTGTAAGCGGAAGTAGTACAAGCTCGGCAACAGTCGGATAACTTTTAATGAACGCGTCCTGATACATTTCCCGTTCATCAGGAACGCTTTTCCATCCGCCAGTCAAGCTCCACCGTACCGGAAAAAATCAAATCGGCCGTGTTGTATAATCCTTCGCGCGGATCGAGCATTAAAGCTTTAAAATCGCGGATCGATTCGCCGGGACTTGGAACCCGCTCGGCCGGAAACAAAACGGCTCGATATCCGCGATGGGAGCCAGAGGAAAAAAAGAACGAATAAGAGAGTGGGAAAACCTCTGGACAGGTCGTTATCCGTAGGAATCCGTGATTCCATTCCAGCTCATCCTTGTTCGCGTCCCCGTCGATCGTGTTCGGAGGTCGGCAAATGCTGCTTTTCATACGTCGCGATCCTAGATTTATTGCGATTAATTTAACAATCGCTCTCGCCTTCTATCTCGTCGCAAAATATAACAAATTATAAAACAAATTATAAAACGTTTATTCGCGATCGATGAGTCTGATTCGTGAAACTCGATCTTTCGCTGAGCCACGGTTTTACGCGAATTAATCTCCGTGATTTTTCTCTGTAAATTATATATGTACAGCTGTTTTTGATCGTATTTGGCCTTTGTACGTATGTACGTGCTTCGGAAATTGTTGCATAAAAGATTCCGGGATCCTGTTACTTTATTCCGGTTTTACTTTACAGTTTAAATCAGAATATCGTGTTTCATTCATGATGTTTAATTCCTTTCTGTTTGCGGTGTGAAATGTGTTTTTAGAAATATATTATTTTACGGTTTCTATAACATGGAGAGACGGGTATATTTTCGTTCTGAAAAGCGTATATGTAGAATACAATGAGGAATAAATAATTATTATCGAATGGTTCTATTCGATTAATCAAATTATAGAATAAAACGATTAATTACTGATGTTAACTCTCGTTGAATAAGCGCGAGTAGTTATCATTTTTATTTGAACAAATTGGAAATCGTATAATTGAAAAATCTATATTTGTCGGTCAGTCGTCCTTCGTATTTTTCCACTAGATTACGCAACAGCGTTTCATTGTCCCACGGTTATGATAATGAAAGCACGCTTCCTCGCGGAGGAGTGTATAGTAAGAATTTCGGAGTAGTAATCATCTCTGGCCCGACGCAAACTGTCTGAATCTACTTACTCGAATACAAGAGTCTCGCGTCTCGCAACTCACGGTTCGCTTACAACGATTACAACTTCCGCGCGAATATTTATGCCTGCTTACTTACTCGCTCCTCAACTGCTCTCGCAATTGCAACCAACTAGCAAAGAACTTTCTCGTATTATTAATACTCGCTAGTACGCCGCGCCGCCGCGCCGTGCCGTGTCAACTTATGCAAACTGACAATTTCAGGGACTAATTTGTCAAAGACGAATCTTAGCAAAGATTTTTCAAAAATCTTGAATCCTTTGACCTCATGGTTTCTAAATTAGCATACTTCTCATTAAAAATACATTTAGATGTTTTAAAACATCCTGAAATGAAATTTCCCTTCCCGAATTTGTCGTTCGTGTAAAATATCATTTTCCATATTCGCGTCTGACTTGAACAGAACAAAAACACAATCATCGTATACATTCTGTCAAAAACTTACCGGGAATTGGTCAATGAAACACAAAATATGTATTATTCATCAAAAATCGTATCGCCTTCAAAGTAGGCCCCTTTCGAAATAATACACTTATCAAAACATTTTTTAAACGCATTTTTTGGAATCAACTTCAATACTCGCCGCGAATTCTCTTTTATTTCATCTATCGACTGAAAACGGGTGCCTCGAAGTGGTAATTTGAATTTTGGAAAAAGGAAAGTCGGCCGGAGCCGTATCAGGAGAATACGGTGGCTGCTCGATAAGATTTGTCGAGTTTTCGACCAGAAATTCGTTCACAATGATAGCCTTGTTTTTGCAGAAAATTCAGGTCTTCCGGCACTAGTCGAGCGGCAACGCGTTTCATGCCCAAACAATCGTTTAAAATGGTACGAATTGATTCGTGAAACACAGAAATTTCAGTGGCTATCTCTCTCAGACTTGAACGACGATTTTCAGTCACCGTTTCCTTTACTTTAGCGATGTGATGTTCAGTCGACCAGAGCGAGGCAAATCTTCCACCACATCTCGACCGCTTTTAAACGCACTGTACCACTCATACGCACGTGTTTTTTATAAAGTCGATTCACCGTAAGCCTTGTGTAACATTTTCAGCGTTTCGGCACACGAAGTTCCATTTGCAATGCAAAATTTCAGACAGATTCTTTGTTCGATATTTTTATCCATTGTAAAAGTCGCAAAACACACTTGAGATGAACTGACAAAATGGCGCAGTGTAAACAATCTGAATGACAAGTGACGCTCAAACTCCGCGTGAGTATAGAGGACAGTTGTGCGAACTTATTGTTAGCAACAAAAAGAATTTCAACAATCCCTTTAAGCGGGCTTTTTAAATGATCGATTCCCGGAACTTTCTTCACAGAATGTAGACTCGTTCCAAGGTATTCGCAAGTTCCGCAGCATTTGATCCCCGAAACGGCGATTGAATTCTAATCGAGCCGACAGATTCGGCACCGAAACGGTCTCCGTTAATCACGTAAAAAAGTCCGCAAGAGACAAAGGATAAAAATATCCGTCGAAGCAATTATCGTCGACGATTTTCCTCTGTGGTCCAACTGGAGAGAACAAAAAAAGACGATGACGCGAGAGGAAAGAGGAGAGAGAGAGAGAGAGAGAGAGAGAGAGAGCGAAAAAGGCGAGAAAAAAATCTGTAGAAGAAAGGACACGAACCCGTCGAACGGGAATGGCGAGCCTTGATTCGCCGAACGCGGTCTCGCGTGAATTCACGTGAATTCGCGTGAGTTCGCGTGAATTCGCTCGAATCTCGACGATCCTTTTCCTCTCTTCCCTTCTTCTATTCCAGTCCGTTCCTGTGCCCTGTATCAAGCGAAATCATCTTTCAACTGCGACACACGGTGCGCTGGTCCTCAAACATTTCGGCCGTTCTGACTGACCGGGCCAGCCGAAATTGCACCGCTACTGTTCCAACCCCGCGCGCGCGGAAATCGGCCGGAGGGAAATTCGCCGCAGCCGTTTCCGCTACCACGGAATTATCGGCGCCGCGCCGCGACTATGCTTGCCGACGTCCGCTTTTCGGGTCCGACAAAAATCTTTCAGAATTCAGCATTTTTCTGTAAAGGAGGAATCGGTCAACTAATAAATCGGATGAATATTTTTCAATTCTTTGATCAGATTTTGTCTCTGAAAATCACTCTGAAAATTGCGTATGTATTGTATATAGTACATACAATGACTCCCACTAATATTCGGACACTCTTAAAAACATAACTTTTTTAATATTGGAATATACTTACGACTTGAAATTTTTGGAGAAGTTAGAACAATTGATTTGCTACAGAACGTGACAAATATTTTTGAAAAAAACTGCAAGTTGTCGGAATTGCAGAGAAAATACTAAAAGTTGTATGTTTCAACTTTTTTATGTGGGCTCATATGGAAAATTTAGAAAACACGTTTCGTAGATCTGTATCAATTAAACGGGTTACCCTCGGTTGGTCGACAATTCATTTCGCCGACACTGTTTTCATCGACGATTTGGCCGACACAAACTTTCGTCGACGCTATGTATTTACCTACACGGTCAAATCGTCGACAAATGTCTTCATCGACACGGTTTGACTGAGACTAACATGGTCAAATCGTCGATGAAAGCTGTGTCGGCGAAATGAGTTGTCGACCAACCGAGGGTAACCCCAATTAAACATATTCTGAAAATTTCATCGAAATCGGTCGACGTTGTAATGAGCTACAAACGTTTAAAGATGGTAAAAATTGCAGTTTTTCACGATTTTCGGCCTCCAACTGCAGTAATTCTAAGGAGTCTTACATCTTTCAATTTCAATGCCTATCGTTTCTTCCCGCATCAACCGATTTCTACGAAACTTCTATAGTACATATAATTTACACAGATCTTCCAAACGTATTTCTTAAAATTTCAATATTGGCTTATAAAAAAAAGTTGTGAAATGCAACTTTTAATATTTACTCTACAATTCCGACCAAATGCAATTTTTGAAAAAATTCCTTTTCACATCCTGTAGTAATCTAATTGCTTTAGCTTCCCAAAAAAGTTCAAATCGCATAGTCCAATATTAAAAGAGTTATGATGTTTTCAAGAGTGTCCGAATATTAGTGGGAGACACTGTATGTAAAATTGACGAATTAAAATTTCATCGGAAATACCTAAAAGTTTCGTGGTGTTTTTGATTACAGACATCGCCGACCACTTCCTCGCCACGTTCCCGATTGACAGCACCCCGTTGCCGCCTCTATCGAAATAATGCGAACGAAGCGCATCGAGGAGGAGACGCGCTTCAGATTGCTGAGGTACACGCACCGCGCCAAGTGTCGCAAGATCATTTAGTCGGCCGCATCGATCGCGAAGATCACCGAAATCCAGACTGACGGAGGAGACTGAAAAAACAGTAACCAAACCAGTCCTACGCTCACCCCCACCACTATACTTGGCTGTGATTCCATACATTCGACCCATCAACAATCGACCTAACCCAGCGAAACAATACCATTGTTCTCTCTGTCATGTTTATTCGCGCGCGCGCGCCTGTGTGTGTGTGTGTGTGTTGTAAAAACAAACGTGTGCTACAAGTGCAACGCAACCGATAATTTCAACGGAACAATTTCCCGATCAGATTTCGCAGGAAGTCAAGGGAAGTTTCAGGAAGACTGTTATCTGCTCGCGGAGAATCTCCATTGCTGAGATGCTGGGAAAATAGATCGGCGAGAACGTTTTTCGCCGTCAGTCCCGCGGTCGTGTTTTGCAGGAGCTTTCGGGAAACTGCAGAAATAGTTTTTGCGAAAAGGGAGAGAGATAGAGAGAGACAGAGATAGATAGATAGATAGATAGATAAAGAGAGAGGGGGGGGGGGGAGAGAGCAGGAATTTCGAGGCAACTTGAGCCACGGAGAGTTTGCCAACGCGAAAAGTAACGTAGATCATCGCCGGAACTTTTCGCGTTGGAACGGAGCCATCTTTGTTAGCCGAACGACGGGAGAACAAGATTTTTACGGATTTAAAAGTTGGAAATCGCAGGATCCGAAAGCGGGTCGAATATATAGAAATTTGAAAGTGGAAATCGAAAGTCTGAATCCCATAGACTTTTTGCTAATTTAGGCGGAGGATCAAAAAGACGCTCAAGTATCGTTTTCTTCGACGTAGTATTATAATCGGAGGAGTAGCGTAGAATCGAAAGCGTGTCTCTTTTGATAAGATTTTTCAGTGTTGAAAAAATGAAAAATAGGTTGACGAGGAGTCCGAGGACCAAGATCGAAAAATCCTAGTGAGATTGCCGGAGCCGAGGCGAAATTAAGTAGAAATCTGAATAATTGGCAAAAGGGGTGTTCGGGACCTTAAGAGGATTGATCGGATCGTTCGAAAACTCGCGGGCAAAAGCAACGGAGAAGGTACTTAAAGGCTTTCGATCCGCGGAGGACACAGAGTTAATCCAAATTAAAAGCGGATGGACCCTGAGAGACGCATAATCTCGTGATTTTCGAGTAGGAAGTACTGAAATCTCATTCTACGTTGAAAAGCAATTAATGGTAAGGGACGCATTATTTAACATTTACCGGAAGCTCTGGACGCTGTGCTAAAGGAAAAGGCATCGGAAACTTGAGGAAGTCTTCTCTCGGAAGCGTTAAACTTGCAAGAAAAATTTGGAAGTTGAATCAGTTTCGTAAATCGGAAGAAAGAAAGTGCGAATACGCAATAAATAGCGAGATAAAACCGGTGAGAGGAGAACACAAGATTCGCAAAGTGCAAGAGAACGCAAACTTTGAGAAGTGCAACAAAACAGAAAATTTGCCAAGTCTTTCAGAATTCGTCGAGTTTCTACATACAACTAAAATACAGAATTTCTCGAGATCGTTGCGAATAGGGCGAAGGGACAAACTGGGGGTATAGGCATAGGAAGATCGAAAAAAATGTGAAGAGGACCCGGTTCGAGGGATCGCAGCTTCGCCATTGTTTTCCCACCACCTACATACGTAGGGTCTCGACGCTCGGAAAGGATATTCGGGGAACAACGACGTCCCCCGACAGTGACAGCCCGAAACAGATAATATAAGAGCATACTTCCCTCTTTTCAGGGATGCTGGTCGAGAGTCTATGCTCGTCAGGGGTGGTTTAAAGTCCGAGGGGTTGGAGAACGTCGACGAAAAAAGAAACACAGTTGAAAAGGCGAGAAGCAATCACAGCGAGAAGACACCGGGAGAAGAAATTCCATATTTAACTTGGACTATAAAGGATTTAGGAGAGGTTGTCTAGAAAGTCTGAGAACGGAAGAGAGGGGGAAGTCGCGCCGGAGAACATACGTAGACAGAAAATTCATAGTTAACTAAGAAATCCTGTCCTGAGGGGGATGGTTTGAGTTTTGAAGTGTTTGCGTCGAGAAAACCACTCGAAGTAGAAGAGAAGGAGCCAGAGAACCGGACTCGAGAGAGGTGAGACGGAAAATTTAACGTTTGCCGGAGCCTGGGAGGTTGTTTTAGGATTAGAGGTGGTTCGGGATGTTTGTGGTTCAGCGGAGTTGTTAAAAGAAGGGAAAAATACGATGGAAAAGAAAGTTAGATTGTGATAGAAGTGTGAGGATAAGAATCGGCGAAGGATTAGCGACAGGGTGGAATCGAGGGTGGTTCCGAACGTTTCGAGAGAAGATGGAAGCCGACAAAAGTGAAAGAAAGAAGGCGAATGTACAATACTGAAGCGGAGAAGGGTACGAGAGGAATAAAACCGAAGATTTATTAAGGAACTGGGGGTGGTTTTAAATTTGAGGGTGGTTCTCAAAACGTCTGCGATCGACTAAAAATAATTTACACAGAATATAGATATAAAATTGAAGAGAAACTCGCGAATCGACATAATCGTACAGTGACAAACAGCAATAATTCTCATCTGTACATCTCCGAAGGGGTGGTTTTGCCCCCAGAAGTCTCAGCAAACATACCGGTGATCGTAAAAAATTGAAGCAACTTTTAAAAATCGAACTTGAGCGACACGCAAGAAGAAGTTTGAGATCGCAAGTGAAACAGTTGGGAAGCGTAGGGTGACGAAGCATGGAAGTGGAGCGGAGATCGAATGAGCATCGTCAGCGTGTTCGCACGTTCTCGTCGTTGCAGTAAGATCGCGATCCGGCAATGGGATCAAACGGCGACCGAGCTGGTGCAACGATACTAGATCGATGTCCGCGGCGGTGGAACGAACGATCGTCGGTCGTGTGATTCGAACCGGAAATCGACGCTCTTGGATCTCGACCTGTCAAAACATCCGAGGCGAGGAGAAAAAGCTAAAGCTGAATTGCAAGGGGTCGCACGTAGCCGGAGACGTGAGTTAACGAGGACCCGGGATTGAATCGGTGAAATAATTGGCTTCGGAAGTATGCGCGAGCCGAAGAAGAAATTAGGGAAGGAAGAACGGGCTGCTCGTCGTCGGCTGCACGGATTCTCGGCACAGAAACGGGGGCGGGGAATCGGATTCGCGAAAGGCGGATTTTCGCGGAGACTCGTGCGATCCGCGCGATCCCGTTCGCGTTAGAAACTTGAAATCCTTCAGATAAATTAGAAGTGTGAACGACGCCTAGTGTTGGAGCGTTTAATCAGTGTGCTGTTCCTGTTCGTGTTCGGTGAATCGAAAGGTGAGACGAGGAACTGAAAACAGTGCGAATCTAAACGAGTTGCCAGCCAAACGCGGAGTGTTGTTTAAACTCTCTTTGGTGTTTCTACTCTAGGCTTCGATACATATGTATATCAAGACTGAACCGGAAGTAGTGGAGTTGTTGAGGAGGCGAAGTTTGCGTGCTACGAGAGTTGGCCCGTGTGAACGACATTCGACGAGACGATAGAGGAGAGAGCAAACGGGTTCGGAAACAACCAGAAGTGTCTCGAAGATCCTCCGTTTCCGCTGGACACACAGCGCTTAGGAGTTACCCGACTGACGAAACGAGAAAGACTGATAAAACGTGGACTTCCGTCTCCGGCTCGAAGAGGTTCATCCGCTGGCTGAAAGAAAGGAAGCAACGGAGAGATCGATCGATCGATCGGAGCTAATCCGCGAATCTTAGACGCTTTCGTGTCCGTTTCGCTGGTTCGATCGAGAGAAGAATCCTTGGCGGAAGGAAGTAAGAAAGTCGAATAGCAGCCGTGTAAATAGTTGATTCGCGAAGAGAACCGCTTTAAACGAAGAAAGAGAACGAAGAAGAACGCATTGTCCAGGGAAAGACTACTCGACAAGAGAGGCAGAGGGAAGGAATCCGAACTAGTCAACGCGAAGCGAACAAATCGGATGAGGAGACCCGCGGGAGTCTCCGAAAGAATAGACTGAAAACAAGTATCAAATTAAAGCAAGTATTTCGAGGTACTTTAAGTTTAAACAATAGGGACGAACGAGAGCGGCAAACGTCCGCTGGAATCGAATTAACGGGGATCTGCTTTGATCCCGGTGCGGCAGACCGTGGCGAAGACGAGAAGGAGTCTTTCACGAAGAGTTGCAACGGGTCCTCGTTCGCCAACCATGAGCCCAGCGACTCGTTGACCTATCGCAGCTGGCAGCAAGTCGAGAGATGGAGACGAGGCCGACGACGATTCGATGGTGTCCTTCGCGATTCGACCGGCCGTTCGAGTCGTCGTTGAACCGGAAGCCCTTCGCCGCCCTTGGAGAGGATCGTACGGTCGCGGCAGAAGAGCTTGCCAACTAAAATGCGAGAACTGAACGCCACCGCATGCGCTGCTTTGTACGAGCGCGTCGAGTGGTCTAGCCCCTGGAACCTGATTACCCTGATCGTTCTGGCGATCGTGAACGTGATGGTGGTCCTGGGCAACGTGCTCGTCATCCTCGCCGTCTACCACACGAACAAACTACGGAACGTGACGAACATGTTCATCGTCAGCCTCGCTGTCGCCGATCTGATGGTCGGGCTGGCCGTTCTGCCGTTCAGCGCCACGTGGGAGGTCTTCAAGGTATGTCCTCCTTCCTTTTTTTTCTCTTCGTAACAATTTTTATGCTGGTACAGGATGACTCTCGTAACCGCACGATTTAACTTTCTGCTGCTCGGAAACTCTTCTCGAGTCACCTCGAATGCATTTCCGAATCAGATCCGGCAATTAGCCGGACGCTCTTAAAAATCAAACTTCCGCGAGTATAATATCACTTGCTATTATACATTCGCGCAAAGGTCTGCAAATGCAAAAGGTGAAATTTCGACGAGGAAAATTCTACCTACGAGAAGCGACAATAGTAGGTTGTGGGAAGAGCTTTTGAATCACGGCATTCTATCGGAAGCAACACGCAGCTTCAAAGTCTCCGGTTCAGCGGCGTTGCGCGAGGCATCTGCTCGGAACACCGATTATCGAAAATCGGATACACATTATCGTTGATCGTGACGCGCGTATCCCACTCCATTGTTCTCGGTTAATTAAGAGGCGAACGCGCCGATCTTTGGCAAACGGGCTAGGTAACGCACCCTCTCGAACAATGTCCCCCCACCTCCGACCCTTCTCAACGATTTAACTACCATTTTTGATGATGCAAATAATCTAATATAAAAATGATCAAACATAAAAACTACAAATTTTATAAAGCTTGGAGATATTCTATGTACTTTCGCACACGGTTAAAAACATTCTGTTAAAAATCGGACGCTTCCAATGCGAAAAAGCCTAATAATAAAATACTGGTTCTCATCGTAAATGCATTAACAGATCCGCAGTCTGGTTGTTGCAAACAAGTGGATGCAAAGCGGAAGGGTTGAGAGCACGCAGCAGGTGCAAGGGGTGCAGCATCGGCTGTTGACTGTCGGCGTGCACACGCCGCGCCGGTTCAACCACCTGTTTTCGTATTCCCCCCGACCCCTGGACCTCGCCACCGTTGTTCGATTCGATTAGCGAGCAACCCCTGTCTCCCGGCGCAATAATGCTTCGCGCGTTGTTATTAATCCAGCAATCCGTGAACTTCGGTATAAACGGTCGCACAGTTTGTTTCGCCAGCTTGTTGTCGATAGCAACGCCCCCGGCTCGGTTAGATTATTGGATAACGCCGATGAAATTAAACGCCGATAGGGGAGGCACGAGGATGAGAGGGGTTGATTTTGTCTGCTCTCTCTCTCTCTCTCTCTGTCATCCTTCCCCAAGACGCAGAATGAACCCAGAAGGGATGAGCGTGTTAAGAGCTTTCTGTTCTGTGCCTGCAATTCTCGACTCGATTATCCTGAAATTATTCCGAGTTTTCTTTAGAACCCCTCAATTCTCCGTTCAGCAGGTTAGAATGTTACGAAAAGATTCTTTTATGCTTAGCAATATGCCACACATTGGAGTACAAACGATGGATCCTTGAATAGCATACTGTCAGAGACAGGAATTGTTCTTAAATTATGTGACAAACGCGTTACGCGAACAATGCTGTAATTTCCTGTATAAGTCTCGAAGCATTCAGGAAGATTTATTCAAATCTATTCGAATGATCGCGGTTTCTCGTCGAGCTATTTCCATTTCGAAGCAGAATTAATTTCGGGTTTGAAAAGTTCCGTAACAGTTCGGACAGCATTGTGTTTAATTCTGAGTAGAGCGCGCGATAACGTCGCTTGAAACTCGAATAAATACGCCGGAAATTTATGGGAAATGTAACGAAACCCGGCGCTAATGGTGTTTAATTAATTATTCCTCTCGGGGAGAGCCTTTTGTTTCCGCGAAGACTCTTCGAGTACAACAACGGCCGCGCGTATGCATAAGAAAAAGAAGAAAAGTCCCTTTGAGCAATTGGTTGTTAAAAAAATAACGCTCTTCGAGGTGTACGGATACTGCTTTTCGTTTCTATCGATTTCTACCTTCATTCAACTGTCGACCGAGCATCGAATTACGTCGCGTCGCCACGTTTGTTAGTCTCTGTTTGTCCGATAAGACAAAAATTACTTTTCTTTCTTCGAAAAGTGTATCGAAGCGTTATTTTAATTTTCTAATTGCGTGACTCTAGAAATTGCTTTTATTAGTGGCTGTCAGCGGAGAACAGGGTTTGGAGGCTTCGCCGCGTCGTGTTCGGCTTGACATGTTAAGCGAAAGAAGCAACCGTTCGTTTTCCCATTTCCTAGTAATTTCCATCGCGCCACACCATCTCCTTTCTTAAGTTCGCGGGTTCTAACCGCGTTTTCCCGGCCGATTTTCCTCCGGGTCAACGTAGATTTCCCAGAAGTTCTCGGTGCACTCTTGCGCGACTCCAATTTACCATCGCCTCGGTTGAAAAGTGTACACCCGCAGGGGGGGGGGGGGGGGGCGCAGAGTCTGAGGGATGAATATGCGAAGATCGCCTCAGGTGTTGCCCTCCGCGGAGAATACTTTGAAATGCAGACTGTTCTGCTCATTATTTCACTCCGTATTTTTCTCGTTGAGCGGGTGCAGCTTTACGAGAAACATTTCTATTATACAATTATCCGTTACGCTGCCATTTATCTATTCGACTATTTTTATTAGACAGATATCAAAACCATCGTAAATTCACATTTCTACGAGCAGACTCGTAGATAGTGAATTTGTATCGTGCTCAACTATTTTGATAAACGATTCCGCATGGATAAAAGTAAAATAATCAAATGGCGTTCGATTTTATTGTATTTTTAAGACTCCCTGTGAATTCAATATTTTCTCAAATAAACCTAAATGTTTGTTTAGTACAAAACAATGTGTAAAACATATAAAATCGTACCTTAAAAATACAGCAAATCCTGCACCGTATTTATGAATATTTGAAACCGACAACAAGGATTACAATTGATTAAAAACAAGAAAAGAAACTGTGAAACTGTGTTGCAATTTCGATTCGTTCGTAAAACAAATATTCGAAGCGAAATGTAACGTCTATTGTTCTCGCGACATTGAAAGTAAAAAATCATGGCTGCACGCAGCCATTGAAAATTGTTCGAGTCGCAAGGCTTGTTCTTAAATCGAACGACTCCGTTCCATTCTATCCAAGAAAAGTCTCTGCATTCAGATAAAAATCATTTAATCCACTTTAGAACGTTTCGGAACGGTGAGGACTCGTATTTCAACCCCCTCGCCTGTGTCTCGCCTTCCCTCGCCTTCCCACGCCTTCTCTCATCGTCCCTCGCCCGGACTCTCGCACCAAAGGAACGAGGGTTTTCGTAATCAGACAAAAGTCGTTTAATCCAGTTTAAAACGCTTCGAATCTCCCAACCCTTGCTGCTAAGTCTGGATAAGAGGTGTGCCGGGACTCGACATCCTTTACTTCGCACCCCCGATCCCTTTCTAATGCGAACGTTCGTCTTTCTGAGCGCCGCAACCCCGGCTTGCGAAGAAACGAGGGTTGGAATCCGGCAAACTGTTGCGCCTAACCCACCCCCGTGGCCTCTCGAACTACCCCCGTGACTCTGTCAGTTATTTTTCCCGCCGACGCTTTTTCCTCGGGATTCGACATAAGGCAGGAAACCTGAACCGACTCTACGATAGCGTTCAAATCAAATTTCAACTACCCTTGTAACACCGAAGAGGGTTGTTTTTAATATTAACTTTATTCTTTTTAGTAGTGCATTTAATACAGATAGGAGTAATATCAACAATCGTGTTCGACTATATTAAAATGATAACAGATTTCATATTTGATGCAATTTATTTTACTTTGAATGCGTTCCACAAATTTATATGGATACAAAAATGCTTTTTTCATTAACTTTACTCTTTTCTATGCAAAACTTTCGTTTGTCGTTTCTCGTATATTCTCGTATATTCACCGATTACTCCGAGATGGATGGACCAATCAGTGTAGACCAGGCAATGTCGCACAGCCATAAGCGCAAGTTATTTCTGGAATATGAGGAAGGCGACGCGACGTTGAATAAGAAAAATACATGAATTTGAAAAAGGCTTCGCTTACAAATATAAATTCACGTTTCCTCGCCAACCGAGCGACTTTCTGGAAGCAGCTTTGCGCGATGGAATAAGGACTGCCTTGGCACAGTATTGGTTTCGATGCTCGAAAGGATGAGGAAGATTGAAATAGTGAATGGGGATGGATGAAAGAATTGTATTGTGCAATGGGTACATCGTTGGAACGGGGATTCCTGGGCAACCGTGTAACTTATTCCCATGAAAAGGATATCCAATACATACCGAGTAGCGAAAAACCATGGAAGAAAACTCACCTCACCCACGATAAATTGCTTACCACGTCGAATTCGAATGTATGTAACTCTTCTAAAACTCAAAAATAAGAAAAGGAGAAACGAATTTTGATTCGACTACCCCTTCTCTCCAACAATCGCTGCGGAATAGTTTGATTTTGCGTAAAGAGAGGTTCCAGGTGTATTAACGATTGATCCGTTCTCTCTGCGAAGGTCTGGATATTCGGTGATCTATGGTGTTCCGTCTGGCTGGCGGTGGACGTATGGATGTGCACGGCATCGATATTGAATTTGTGCGCCATCAGCCTGGATAGATACTTAGCGGTGACCAGGCCAGTCAGTTATCCTCAGGCAAGTACCATTCGT
Source organism: Lasioglossum oenotherae (assembly GCA_028455765.1). Classification (NCBI taxonomy): domain Eukaryota; kingdom Metazoa; phylum Arthropoda; class Insecta; order Hymenoptera; family Halictidae; genus Lasioglossum; species Lasioglossum oenotherae. Next base: position 7,756,558 of record CM052291.1, on the reverse strand, counting down.
CGATTATTCGATTTCGAGAAGCAGGTGTACGGAGCCGGAACGGTCGATCAAGCCCCCCATTCATCTCCTTCAATTTCTCCTTTATTCCCTCGAAATACTCCCTTTAACATCCAATGTTTCCCTTCAACGGCTTAATTGATTGATATTCCCTCGACCCTGCCCCGTACACGATCACTTCCTCTAACGCTCACACTAATTTACCAGTTCGTTAGATATACGTAATTAATTGAAAACAGTTTTCCAATCGCTCTGTACGTGCCTACATACTGCATACTATATGTATACCGTGCACGTACATAGATGGGCTGTCGATTTGAATTTCAGTTCACGAAGTTACGTGTGAAAATACAGTTCTCGTTCACGAAAGTTTACGCGTACCTATGTAACGCACACATGTGTTTACTGTTGAAAAGATTATCGATCATTTGAACGAAAATTCATTAAATTTGATATGTCGCTACATCGCCGAACGATTACATCCTACTGTCGTTTAAACGAATCATAAAATCTAGACGATGCTTCGGGAAAGTTATATATTTCATTTTAATTCTCGTTTTACCAACGCGCAACGGCCAGAGCTGCAATTTATGCCAGTGTCGAGGCAGGACGAAATTACGATTTTTAAACCTGTATGCAAAAATTCTGCTTATATCTCGGTCACCAACCAAATGTAAAATATCGAACGTGAAACTTCAGCCATTTTGTCGAAATATTAGAAACGCTATTTGTCAAACATAAAGCGGACAAGAATTCCACTACTATTTTTTCATCGACCTGACGCATTCGCGAAGCAATAAACAATTTTTCCGTGTTTCGAACTCGAACAGGAGCAACACCACCTATAGAACAAAGCCAAACAGCTTCGCTGTGACGTGATCGCTAAGAGGCGCGACGTTCATAAATTTTCTTATTCTTGCTGTACAGTACTTTCAGTACACGTTCAAAATTCATGAAACCGAAACATTTTTGTCGTTGATATTTTTATTGAAAATATGAATCGCAGATTATGTCACCGAAGAGAGCCAGACTCCTAGTCGCCACCGTCTGGATCCTGAGTTTTGTGATCTGCTTCCCGCCGTTGGTCGGTTGGAAGGACCAAAGGGTAACTAGAATGATCCGTAACAATTGCCAGCCTCGTTACCGAAGCTGTCTTCTCTACTTTTTCTCAACGATATCGTTCATCCTCCAACAGTCTCATCCTACGTACAACGGGACGTTCGCTCAAAATGGCCCGTTCAACACCACCACGATCCTAGTCCCGGTAAAACCGTGTCCCTGGATCTGCGAGCTGACCAATGACGCTGGCTACGTTGTCTACAGGTAATCGAAAAGACATCGACAAAAAACGATATCACAAAACCGCAAATCCCTCGATTCGAAGACAGAAGCTCGGAATAGTTTTCTGGAAATTCGAACGATCTGCAATAAATTGCGCAAACATCAGAATTGGATTTTCTCCGAACAAACTCGGTGCAAAATTCGATATTCCACCGTCGGCAAATTAAACAGGATTTATTACGAATTTTACATTCCCGGAATATGACACATATCGAAATTTCCACTCCGATCGGCGGCAGACTGTTTATCTTGCTCTGATCAAAAGAGAGATGTTATTCGATTTTACAGTCCGTGTGTGATTCTTGTAAAAAGTAACGATTCCAAGATTTTTAGCTCTCGTTGCTTTTATTGGTTTTAATGCCTGGAGAATCGGACGTTTATTCTATTGTATACAGGGCCGGCCTTCTCTATAAAGGGGCCTGGGTGCAAGAAACCATTTGAGGCCCCATATTTTTTGTAAAGTAAAAAACAATTTACAAACACTAACATACAGGGTGAGTCCGAAGAAACAGAACACCTAAATATCTCCGTTACTTTTCGTTGTACAAAAAAACTTTTTAGTCTAGGCCGCTTTATGCGCTACGCGAGTAGACGTTTAATTCTTTTGAAGAGTGTAATTTGCTATGAACATATTTCATTTCACTCTGCACGGTCCAAACATTAACCCAGCTTACATATGTTTACATAAATATTCATTAATCTTGCATGGAATAGGAGCAGGGAACAGCATAAAATTAAACAGTATTTATTATGGATTTATATTTACATTTTTAATATCAGTAGATTTTTTACGGGTAAATGTCCTTTTAGAAGATCAAATTCTACAGAAAATGTTGTTTAAAATAGAAAGAAGTCGCGATAAAAATATCTGTATATCGATAGTACCCTTGCAGGCTCTAATTCGATCGATTCAATTCAATAAAGGACAAATATACTATGCTCAATATAATAGAAAAGATGTTCGGTATCGAGTATAATCGCGGAATCACGGATGCAAACCGTAACTGATTTTCACGGCCCCGGTGAAGTTTTATTTTATACAGAATTTAACAATCCTTTGAAGAAATTTCACGGATATTATCTCGATGTGACAAAGGCAACGTTCACAATAATTACGTTCGTTCCTTCCGTATCCTTTTATTTTCTCTCGTGTCTTTCATGTCGAGATCCTACCTCAACAACGCAACGGGGAAAATTGTAACCATTAACTAACCCGAGTAGAAACCGAAAGATCAAACGAGGCTTTCAACAAGCGCCCGTCCATTAAACGCAGTTTCCGCGTTTCAGGATCTTTCGTCGGTGAAAAACAGTGGAATTATTCCCTCTTGTTCGGTGAATGACACTTACGCCTATCCAATTCTTTTCTTCTGTCCGCGGAAATTATCGGTGTTTCCGGAGATTTGATTATGACCGAAATTATTCTTCGTGGCGTTTTCTATGTGTCCTGTATCGTTAAACCTTGTTTCGCTCGTTTTTACCGATCTTCTAATCCTTTTAACATGTTTCGAATAGACTGTTTGACAAATTTTACCGAAACATATAAACGTATCAAACAAGCTTCTGGCTTCTAATCGATACTTAAAAATCCATACTTCATTTATCACTATCGATTATCATTTTGCGCTGTATTCCATACAGTAAGAAGTTTGTCGTTACCATCGATTATAATTGGAGACTGCGGATTAATTCAGAAAAATGTATGTTTGCATAAAGATCCGCAGTCAGCTGCTGGCGATGCTCATTGTCAGTTGGAAGTCGGATAAGATGAAAAAGTTTCGTGATTCTTTGTTGTCACGTTTTAGTGCCCTGGGCTCCTTCTATATACCGATGCTGGTCATGTTGTTTTTCTACTGGAGAATATACAACGCGGCTGTATCCACGACGAAGGCCATTAATCAAGGCTTCCGCACGACAAAGGGCTCGAAAACTCTCGGCTCCAGGTAAAAGGGTGGGAGCCACACCGGCAACGTTCGTCCATTATTCTCGTCGAATTCGAGCTTTTCGATCAGCTGAACCGGAAGCGGCATCCGGCACGCGTCGCTTCACATTTCCCCCTAATGTGGTTGTCCTGACGAGCTGTTTTTATTCCACGTCAATGTTTCCGCGACTCGCTGTCTCTCTCTCTTTTCTATTCCTTTTTGTTCCACTGTTCTCCACGTTCCTGCTAACCAGCGATATCTAGTTGAATTTACAATAGATGCACGGTGCTCCGTAATAATCGAAACATCCAAACGTCAACATCGTGATGGAGGACTCTAGCTCTAGCTAGCCCAAAACTGCCCTTGGAGGTTTTTCAATGACTATCGAACCATTCGAAAGTTGACCAAGAAAAACCCCTCCGAGTAAACATATCAGTCTCTTTTGTATTTGATGCAGACACACAATCAGATCGTCATTGTTGAATTATGGCTCCGTACATTTTTTATCTAATAGAATGTACGCAAAACAATGAACGGCCCGAAAACCATCCGCGAAAGCCGTACTCGCGACAAACCCAGTCAAATCGCCATCGATCCACGAACTCCCACGCAATGACCCACCGTCCAAGTCATCAAAGGTCAAAACACAATCCAAAAGCCTCGTTGCACCAGGTCATGTTACATTGCACGCTCGGTTTCGATCAATTCCGCGCTCGTACAATGGGAAACAATGCGTTTTCCCCGTGGCGGGCAACGATCCGCAAACGATTTGCAAGCGATTCACCTCGCGACATGCATTTCTCCGCAGATTCGACGAACAAAGGATGACCTTGAGGATGCACCGGGGCCGCGGTAGCGTGCACAACGGTAGCAACAACGGGAGCCCGAGGAGCCCGGAGTCGAATAGTCGGAGCTCGGTGAAAAAGGAGAAGATCAAGATCTCGGTCTCCTATCCGAGCACCGAGACGCTGAATACAAAGTGCAACACACTCGAGAGGACGCCCTCGAGATGCTCTCAAGTGTCGGTGCATTACAGCAACGGGCAGACGCAGAGCCAGCTTTGCCCGACCACGCCGAGGAGCACGCATCTCAAGGTAACGCTCCTAGTCGAACCCCCAGAGATCGCTAATTTCCAAATCGATACATTTCCTCTATACTCCTCCATCCTTCCTCCTCTCTCTTTCCTGTCTCTGGTCGGTATCACGAAATAACGAATAATAGTGCCCCGTTGATTCTAGCGTCAAGTAAGTATGCGTCTCTAAAATCTATCCCGGTAAAATCAGTTGGATTTTTCATGTGTTGTAGAATCTACAATGTAGATCATAAGCTAAAAAATCAAACTGATTTTACCGGGATAGATTTTCCATATGATTAGTGCGGGATTCTTTTCTTGTCGAATTCACCGCGATTCACCGCGAAATTCGCCAACTTTGAAATGGTTCCAAATTGCTCGTATCTACCCTTCCATGCATGTTTTCTTTCTGTTTTCCTCTGGTTCTAACCGGTGCGGTTCTCGCGAGAGAATTTACGCGCTATTATTCGCGATGTTTATTCGACGCGCGGAAGTCCACGTTTCTTAACGTTATCGCCGATATTTCTAGCTGCCTGAAAGTTTCACGGTTCGCGAATGATTCGGCCGGCCCTGACACGTCCGGGTAATACACTCGAAATTTTAACGAGCGCGAAAACGGTACTTGGAGGATTTTTCGGGAATTCGGAAACGCTGCGCGTTCACCGGCTAGCTGGTGGAAGTTGGTCATCATTTTTATAGAACAATTTGGAAAAATTTTCATTTGAAAGATTCCTCTACTATATCGAATCATGCCCGAAGAACACACTGCAGACAGTTGTTTGGCTCTGCATCGTCCAGTTCTGCAGCAATAAATTCCTAAAAGTGAACTAGTTTTGCGTGATTTAATCGGTGGACGTTTTCGCCAGACCAACATAAAACTAAACAGTTACGAGTGAACCGGGGATTTTGATTTCCTTCTCGAATTATTTCTCCTTGCTGAATTTCTCAATCATCGTGGCGAAGAATCGTTTATTTCGACTTCTTTTAGAACAGAGATATAATACACAGTCGGATAAACAATGTGAAAGAATCGTTTGTTCTATGGAGATTGTTTTAAGTCGTTTAACTATACCATATTCGTTTCATCGAACCCGGCATCCGTCCTCGCCCCTAACAAGACAAACGGGACGCTCTCCGTACGTTCCAATAAACTTATCGAATAAAAACCAAGTGAGCACGTAGGTGTTGTTAAAATAGTTTCGGAACGACAGGTGGGCGGGATCAATAGAGTAGGCAGCACCAGGAAACCCAGCAGAAGAAGCAGTTGCGAGAGCCAAGTGACAGGCGACGAAGTGTCGTTGCGAGAGCTCGCACCGGGCCCTGAGGAGAAGCCTAGGACGATTAGAATGGGCAAGAGGAACATAAAGGCTCAGGTAACTTGGGAACGCTCGACAAAAATCCGGTCTAACGTCTTCAATTTGAACGATCAACGTAAAGATTCTCATTGGAAATGCAGTTTTCTAACTAGACGTTCAGATTTCGAAGCGTACGCCACGCTTCTATGAAATAATAACGAGGTACGTTACGCGGGTTCACGCACACATAGGTGAGAAGGTTTCGCATGGAGACCAAGGCTGCCAAGACGCTGGGCATCATAGTCGGCGGATTCATCCTCTGCTGGCTGCCATTCTTCACGATGTACCTTGTCCGCGCGTTCTGTCCGAATTGCATCCACCCAACCGTGTTCAGCGTGCTCTTCTGGTTAGGCTATTGCAACTCCGCGATCAACCCGTGCATCTACGCTCTCTTCAGCAAGGACTTCCGGTTCGCGTTCAAGAGGATCATCTGCAAATGCTTTTGCAAGCGACAGGGCGACGGCACTAGACGCGGCAGCGACGGAAGTCAACTCACCGTGAGGTAACAACACAATTGCAGACAGTATTCCGAGGCAATCGCTACGTTTCCAACTATCTTACATTAGTAATCTGTTAACAGACGGAAATTATTTCATTCCTTTTCTTCGAACACCGATGTTTTCTCGACATTTTTTCAAGCAATGTTCATAGCGGTCGATGTTCAGACCGTTTAATGTTTTATTTACATTCACCGGCCGCGGCCGAGAGATATACTTTTATTTCACTGTTGACACGACACAGATTTCCACTAATTAGCGATTTTAAGGACGCGCGGGCAGGCAAAAAGTGACGATGGCTGGTCAGCGGTATGCCACTTCGAACTCCAATCTTGCGTGGAAAGTTTTATTATATTTTTCGTCGGGTATGTATGTTTTTCGGGACTTTTGCCAATTAAGTAACTTTCGACGAGCAAATATCTGCCACTTGACAAACATAAGAATTAGATAAAAATTCACCTCGATCTTTTGTAAACGTGGATTTTATTCAAACTTCAAAGTGTTCGAAGAACACAGCACCAGAGTTTTCTATGAACAAAACGGTCGCGCAACATAGGAAAGACCTAACAGAGTAAAACGCTTCTCATGTTTTCCCGCGCAAAAGCTGCTTTTGGGTGAAACTCGCAACCAAACATACGAAGAGAAGATTGCTCTTCCGGTTCCAGGAACGACCGTAGCCCGAGTTACTCGACCCGGATGCCACAGCAGGGTGTCTCGATCGACGATTCGGACCTGGACCCGAGTTCCGAGCCGACGGTGCACTCTCAGAGCGAGTCCAGATGACTGTAGCGCGCCAAGTGTGGCGCTCACCGCGTCACCTTCAACCCGAAGACCTCGAAGGTGAGGATACAATCCTTCTGACGGATCCGGAACAACGCCAATGATCAGTGCCGCGGAATCGAGCACAACAGACCACAGTTCCCACCAGCCGGAGCGGTTCCAGCAAGGGAAACTCGTGGATCAAAATAGTCGAGCTTCTTCGGTGTCTTACTTCGTTCGCAAACGACTCCGTAGTCTCTCTATCTTTTTCTCTTACTCTCTCTCTCTCTCTCTCTCTCTCTGTCTGTCTGTCTCTCTCGCTCTATCTATCTCTCTGAAGACTCGTGGATTATCGTGGACTCTCCTCTGAACGATAAAGAACACAAAACGAGAAGAAACGGAGTTCGAAGTCGTAGTGCGGTAATGGACGAACTCGTCCGCGAAATACTCAACAAACCCTTCTTCGGTGCACCTGGTGAAGTTCCTGTGGCTTCGGTTGCTCGAAGTTCCTCGGGGATAGGGGATTCTCGTTGACAGGTTGGACAGTCCGGTTTTCGGAGGACGACAATTTCCTCGAGCACAAGTCCAATAAGTACGTGTCGATATCTATATGTACGCAGCTAATGTTTAAACGCAGAAAAACCGAATCGTTCCGCCCGCGACTATCATCCCCTCGGAAAAGTCTTTTGAGCCGTTTGCTAAAGAGCAGAGGCGGATCCTTCTGAACCCCCATCGAAACCATTGTTTACTACCCCCCACCCCCGCCCCACCATATTGCTTCCGTAGATTTTTTACCGTTAATCGTTGGTCACTTGCAATAATAACGTTGACGCCTTCGATGTTCGGGGTTCGTGTTCTGATGAGGTGTTGGCGCGGGATCGATAACGATTATCAGCACGATAGCCCTGTTCCGAATCAATTTCGCGCGTGAATTGAATTTTTCATTTTCGAACAACAGATTTATATAAAGAGTTAACTACTTGTTTCTCTATCGTGTCGATTCGTTACCATTACGCGTGCGTAACATTAAAAGATAACATTACGATTGGGAATGGGGGAAGAACGAGGATAGTTAAATATTAAACACTACAGAATTAAACAAATTCCGTGAAAACGAAATGAGCAAACAGAATCTATCGATGACGATGAGAAATAGTGAACAGTCGCGAGAAATGATTGGTGCCAGCACCTCAACTACAGGGCCCTTCAAAATCGCTATGCTGCGCTGTTCGGATATTCTAAGGTGCCCTGCGCAGACACGCGATAACAAAGCACCGTTTTAAGAATAAGTGTTGTTATATCGATGTAATTAAAGCAGAGAGGGAAGGTGGTAAACTCGTCAGAATTTTTGTACGGTCGCGTTCAGACATTTCTTTTCGAGGCATTTATCGATCAATGGCGTTTGATCGAAACGCGCGCGCGACAATTCGCTGGTGGTGAGGGGGAGGGGGTGGAGGAGTACGAGGGAGGGGGATAGAGGGACGTCCGATAAGCGAAAAGCAAACTAAACCGAGAGCTATCGAATTCAGCGCCCGGCCCATTGTATTATGTGATATATCGTCTGCATACGTAACGAACGAATGGAAATAAATATGCGAATAAAGTCCATGATCGTTGACATCCGGCGCGTGGCTCTTTCTGTCCTGGAATTTTTCCACGCTCTTGCGCTGCGGCGGCCATCTTGTCGGCTTCAGGTACGTAATGATATTTTAATCGTAGAAAATATGAGGAAACGTAGGATTAATGGTGAACGAATCGTTGTCACAATCACAATTTATCGCAGTTGAATTTTACACATGTATGTTTTTTACAAATCACATACATACATACATATCAATCGTATCTTATTAATATTTGAACATCGTTGAAAAGTATACAAAAATGTTTGAATATTGCTTTAGTCGATCTATTAAAAAAAAAAACAAGTGATTTTGCACGAAGATAACGAATGTACAAGGCAACGAATGTTCCGCGTTTTATAATACATTGTTTCGTTGCACCGTTTTGCGAAGCCTTCTACAGTGATGCGTTCATTTAAAATTTAGTTGAGCAATTACCTGCATCCGGAAGCCACTTTCAGCTGTTCAATTGCAGTGACTCGAAGGAACGAGTTTAATTAAATTTCAGAACGCCAACTCAATTACAACCAGGTAGAAATAAACGTACACAACGCAACGATAATTCAGAGAAACCTCTGAACTACCGGAATTTCATCTACAAACTTCTCTGGCACTCTTTTTTTCCTCTTTCTACTCTGCTTAATCAGCGTTTCAAAAGTTAATTCGTTCTTCTAAATTCTCTTAAATTTACAACAGCAATCCTATTCGTACGCGACTTGTAACTTCGAATAGAAAGTCATCCTATCTCACTTTTCTCAACTAGTATCTTGACAATTGAAACACGTCCTTATTTGAGTAATTCTTCATTTCATATTTGTTTAATGCTAGTTTCTCTTTCAGAGACTATCTGGATTTTTTTCTGATTAGGTATATATTTCTAAATGCAGTACTCCGAAAACTCTCGCTCCTTTTCCAACTCGTCCAGTATCTCCTCGACGCTCTTCCCCTCCGTCTCCGGTACCATAATGGCAACGAACGCGACACCGATTAGGCAAACCATCCCATAAACAGCGAACGTCGAGGAGATTCCCATGAAAGATAGCATATCTTGGAAAAGTTTCATCGCTACGAACGTTGATACCCAATTGCACGTGACACTCGCGGAAATGGCCGCCGTTTTCATATCCTCGGGAAAAATCTTCTCGATCAGGATCCAGGGTATTGGCCCGCAACCAACAGCAAAGGCAGCGACATAAGTGAGAACTGATAAAAACGGCAGCCAAGTAAAGTCGGAAACGTCTTCTGTGTTCTAAAATATAAAACGAAAATGTCGTCCGGTTATGGCATGTTGTTTGTGTTATACATATACGTTTATTATGAATAACGTATATTGATGTTTTCAGCGCACTGGTTCAATTTTGCAAATTACCAGCAAATTTTCAACGTTTCGGTCAACATTTAGACCATTTTCAAGAAAAATTTTTATATAATTGCGTGTGTAGAAATTATTAAGTCAATGTATAATATGTTGATAATTTATGTTGCATTCCGCTCACAACCCAAATGTTCTAAGAAAACAAACCTACTTGCTAAGTGAACAAATTGTTTTAAACTCTTTACAACTTTATAACCACATGTTGATTCCATGCCTGTGATATACGAGCTGAGGTACAGTGGATAACAAAAGTAAGTTAACATTCATCTTTTCAATAATGAAATCACGATAACAGTAATATTTATTCACTTATAAAAATAAACAAGTTGATTACACAATTAATGGTAATGTTGAAAACAAAATTTATGAAGATCTTCATAAATCTTCAGATCACTGTGATTATAATGATAAATTTTGTTTTCAACATTACCATTAACTATGTAATAAACTTGTTTATTGTTATAAGTGAATAAATATTACTGTTATCGTGATTTTATTATTGAAAATATGAATGTTAACTTACTTTTGTTATTCAATGTAAACGTTAGAATTTGAAGAGGCAATGAATCGGAAAACATCGATTGACCCATTCATTAGCCAATCAATGTTTGGCGGTAAATATGAACCGTGAGAAATCCAAGCAACAAGTTTCCACTGTTTGTATACCATACGAAGTTGTAGTAATTGTATTAATTGACATTCAATACTACTTTTGATGTACTTTAAGTACTACTTTTACTTTGATTAAGCCCACTTTGTGTTGTATAGGGTGGAAAGAGTAGAAGTTAACGTATCTACCTGACCAACTAGATTCATGGAACCAATTGGTTTTAAATTTGTTTCCTGCTTTAGTTACACTAATGTCAAGAAAATTCTTTGCTAGTAGCATCAAATCGAACCAGTGCGCTGAAAACATTAATATACGTTATTAACAAATTGTCGATCGGGATAAAGGAAATAGTTTAAGTATGAATGATTTGAAAAATGTGGATATAGTTGAGTAAGATAAAGCCAGGAGCTTTTACGCGTTTGTTTGGTGATTGTAAAACGGGTGAGACAGTTACCTTAAGGCGAAAGTAACCAGACAGAATGAACATGCAAACAGACATGATGGATAAGCTGAGGAAAAGTAGAAGTTTCCTCTTGGTGCGATCGATCAGACTCCGCGAAGACAGCGTGGCGATCACGTACGTCAATCCGACGATAATCGAACAACTTGTCGAGCTTAGGGGAAACGTTATATACTCGAATATCATCGTCGCGTAGGATATTACGGCGTTCATCCCTGACAGCTGTTGAAACATCATCATACCTAAAAGGGGAACTTGTCAGATATCCGTGCGATTCCAAAACCAGAGTGGACACGTAATTCCGTTCCACGCATAACATTAAATTTCTTCAAAAGAATTGATGAAAAATTATCCCCACGCGAATCTATTATAACTAAACCATCCTTGTTAAGAAAAATTCAAACTCGCATGTTAGAAAATAGGACACGAATTTTTCCATTAACAAATTCGCGCAAACTGTATGTTTATTGAGACTTGAAGAATTCACGGTGACAAAACGAAAAATTCGAGCCAGCTCGATAGAAAATACACTCCTCGAAAGAACTAAGGGATCACTTGTGCGAACCCGAAAAATTGCTCCCACTCTACGTGATCATAACTCTAAAAACTTGCCGTATCGATATCGTTAAACAATGGTTTGAAAGCCTGAAACCTCTAGTTTCAGATGCTCTGTTTCAAATTGTTGCTATGTTGAGCAGTGTAGAATACGAATTTTCACGTTCAAAACCCGCGCCATGTAGAAATAGTTTGCATAGAATCCGAATTTCAGTATAAAATAGTTTATCTAAAAGTGCGAATATCGCAAAGGAAAACTAGGATTCGTATGGTAAAAGCTAATTCGAGTCTAGCAAGGTAAAATTTCGAATGTGATAAAGGAAATTTGAATTGAAATTGCGTACCGCCGCGCCGCGTCTCGCCGCACCGACTAGAATGTAAAGTCGGCTCTGAATAGTAGAAAGTAGAACGTGCATTCAAATATTTTCGGCTGAAACTTCAATTTAGGACGCGCGAATTTGAATGTCACTGTGGCGGATTGAAATTTGAATCTGAATGTGACGAGGCAGGATTTAAATTTACACGTGCCTGCGTCTCGCGCGAGCCTCTGATGCGAATTTGAATATCGGTGACAGATCGTTTATTCGTGTATTATTTTCGAAAAGTATTTTTTGGTAGACAGTAATTTTTGTGGTTGAGATAAGGGACCGTTGGTGAAATAGTTTACCGAGGGCAACGATGGTGGCCTTTCGATGCAGCCACAGTTCGGAGATGGGTAAATTTCGCCTCGAACTTTCTTCCGTGGAGCCGTTTACTCGAAAATGGGTGAGGATCTCTTGAGCAGCTGCTGCTTCCTCGTGACGACTATGTCTGATCAACCAGATAGGCGATTCCGGTATCGATTTAGTCGCGATTGCGAGAAACCCTGGTGCGAAGGCGCAGAACACTGCTATCGCTGTCAAATTGTCGGCGAAATCTGAAAAACAGTGATTTTTTCAACGCCTCACCGCTATTTTGTAGTTTCCTGTTGCTTTATAAAAACGAACAAGATTGCTTTTATCTAAAGCGTTTTTAGCGTGTGTGTGTATATATATATATATATATATAGTATTGCTACCTAAAGAGTACGCGAATAAAATTCCAAGGCCGGTTTGAAGCTGGAAGATCATGCCTGATGACTCTTTCACGCGATCTGTCGTCATTTCGGAAAGGTAAAGTGGTACCAAAATGGAGGACGCGCCACATGATAGTCCTGCTGTGAATCGGGCTACAAATATCCTTGAAAATAAATATTTTCATTGAATTAAATGCTGTTGAAGTTTATGAATTTCTAAGGATATTATATGTATGGCACACGTGTACTGTAAACGTTCGAGCGTGATTGCAAAGACGGGAGAAAAATTCTGTTGCCTGTTAATTCAATGCAGATCAGAGCTACTTGTTCCATCTTTAATTAAGGATGAGAAGGGCGCGCGCCATTAATATTTACAGAGGGTAATAAAGAGACGCTACCTACCATAGTTTACTCCGTGCAAACCCGATAACGAACCAGCACGACGATAAGAGCAAGCTGCTTATCAGAATGCTTCTCTTCCGGCTAATCCTGTCCGCAATTGTTCCTGCTGGCAGGCTACCAATTATGGCGCCCAAGGCCACAGATGAACAGATCCAGGATGCGGCCTGGTTGCTTACGGGGTCGCCGTGTCGATTAAAAATTGGCAATGCTACCGTGGTCCAAGCGATGTATGTGCCCGTCGAAAAGTTCACTATGCTGGCTGCGATATTTTACGTAGAAAATTGGATCATTTCGAGGATTATCATTATATCGTTAGACTGCGGATGCTGCATATGCGAAGCTGCGCAAATTTTATCGTCTAATAATGACCATCACGATGCAATAGCATTCTTGAAATCGTTTCATATTTTCACTACAATTTTTCGTCTAAACATTTTCTTGATAATTGCATGAAATCCGCAGTCTAATCGTTACGCTACACTCCTGAGACGATTCGATGTCACAGCTTCGATCGAGGAGCGTGGATCTACGACTACGAGATCGATCGATTCTGTGAACCTTTCCTCACCCAGCACCAGCAGCGTGTACTGCGATCTCTTGGCGATCCGTAAATCGCGTGCTCTGTCGTCGTTCGCGAATGACACCGCCATTTGAATGGTCGCGATGCGACGGATCACACTGCCGTCCGTCTTGATGAGAACCTCAGTCGTCGAGACGTGACCTTTTTATCTTGACACTTAACAGTGTTATCTGGTAGACGCAACTACCTACCCGCTGACTTGTGTCCATCGTGGCAGCGTTACCAATCGCGCAGTCAACGATCGACCGCGTGAAAACTTGGAGCGAGCGTATTGTATTGATTAGCATTTTCTTCTTTTGAAAAAATTCAACCATTATTGGGAAAATACGGATTTTTGATTTAATTCTTATTTTCAAAAATTAATAGACGAGACGGTTAATTTCCGACACGTTCAACATGGAATTTGCAGTGACAGCTCTCTCACTTTGAACTTGTCCCGAACGTAACACAGGTCGATCGAAAGCGCCAGAGAGTTTATTTATACTCCTGGCCGTCGAACCTTCCTCATTCACTTTGCTTTTGTCCGTTTCTGTAGAAATTTCAAGCTGATCTTTTACCGGCGAGAAAATAAACGTCTTCCGCATTCTGGCCGCGCTCCAAACAGCCAATGTACAGTGGCTACACCGCCAGCTGATACATACATATACATACGAAGACTGATACTTAATGCTGCCATAGTGTCGGTATGTTTGTTGTGCAACTGTAAGCTGATACATTGTTTGGAAACAGCGGGGAATGTGGATCTGGATTGTGCTACGGGAAAGATCGACGAGTGTCCGGTGTTGGATCGACTAACCTGTAAAGAGAGACCCTTGAATACTAAAATTGCGCTTTGTTAATTGTCAGGGGAGGACGTTTCTGCAAAATTTCATGCGTCCAAAATAAGAGAAAATCCTTTTTCTTTCCCGTTTGGTGACTCTTATCACGTGTTCAGTGTTCAGCAATCGTGAAATACCGAAACAGGTATCTTTAATGTTTAAAACGCTTTAATTATTTTTGTTCTTTTTTATATGCATATAAAATATAAAAGTATGTGCGTGTGTGTATATTTATGATCCCATTGATCTGATTCGGTGGGTCTGTCGCACACTCACACGTGTTGTCCATCTTTCGGGGGAGTTAAAGTTGTGGGAGCGCGGAGGTTGTAAATAATCGGCCGGTTTGGAGCTGTCCGTGCACGTTTTTTGTCTGTTATAACAACTATTTCAGCTCCATATCGTATATACCGCCAGTAGGCACGCCGCGAGCAGCTAGTTGTTTTTTATTTATTATATCAAGACCTGAATATCAAATGAAAAAAACCACGCGTGGCAGAAGTGAAACTTCTTGCAGTAATGTTCCGAAGTAAATTAAGATTGGAAATTGTAAATAATCCTAATGAAGCGACAACAAGATTAGGAACAACTCTCGATGCAGTATTTGCAGAACATTTAGAGATAATTGAATCAAGAATATTTATATCATACTAGAGGGGAGTTGTTGCTCGCGAGCTTCGCGATTAGGGAATATCGTATGCTCGTTGATCGCTTGGTTCCTTGTTATAGCAGCGTAATGTTGCAAAATAAATTTTTATTTATATAGATTTTAGCTATCACAAGCCAATTGTTTCAATGATAGGATCATAGAAAATCATAGAACATCGAAACGCTCGACCGCGTCACTTCCGTTACACTAGAAAATTGTAGCCCCCTCAGCAAAGAAGTTTCACTTGAAAAATCAAGATTCCTCATTTTACAGATTTATCATCGAATAAAAGATAGCTCTTACGCGAAAGCTCTCGAACACGATAAAAAACAATAAGTAGAATAAAAAGTGCCATTACAAATCGTTATTTCTGGGTTTGTTGACGTTAAGGACAACTTGATCGCTGATTTAAATATGTTTTTTAAAGCGTGACTGTAGCCAGTTATCGAAGAGTCAACGACTGCGGTGAAAGGCCGTTTTGGCAGTGGCGAGTGGAGCGAGTGGAAAAAAAGAACGGCCCAGTTTTCTCACTGTGTGAGGGTATCATCGACCATGGACTGAATCAGCAGGTCTCTTTCGCCTTTTGTTCGCATCATTGGCGAATTCCTCGGCAACGTAATCGTAGGTCATGGTCCTCGTTGACCGGGAACAGGAAACTTTCGTGAGCCGCCGAGCAACGTCCACGAGAGTTGAATCAACTTGTTATTCTTCCAAACTCCGTGTAATATAGTTTGCGCGCTATATTTATTCTACTGTTATTCCAGCAAACTATAAAATTGCAACTAATAATCCAAGAGTGCTACAACATATTCGATAAACGACAAATTATTATTTAACTTTGCTTGATTTCGTGGAGATCCGTTCGTTTTTCCCTATTTTGTTCTCTCAACTAGATAGATACGTTAATACGACGAGCGTTGTTCAATTATAATTTATAATTCAAGCGGCGAATTTAATTATTCGCGATGATGTCGCCCCGCAAAGCCACATGTAATAATCATGATTAAATTTACGAGCGCCCCCACGATTTTTCCATCCGGTAAACAGCAAAAGAACAAAAACGGAAACATCTCGTTGTTGATCCGATCCGAGGCGACGCGACGCGACACAGAAGGCCTCTTTAATTAATTAATCGTTATTGTTCGGCACGGCCTTCCCCGATTCTGGATCAAAGCAAATTATTCATTTAATTCATTCTGTCGACGGTATCCGCGCAAACAACCCCGAGTCCTATTTCATTAAATTTTCAAGTCCAACCTCAAAGCCGATTCGATTCGGGAACAAGCCCCAGCCCGTTCGGAATGCGGAATCACGTCGATGATACACTGCGAGAGCCTGGCTATTGAGTAAATTACCGAATTCATCGTCAAAGGATGATTGCTTTTGTAAAACATGGTGACGTTTGTCCGTTTGGGAATTTCGCTGCCCCCCCCCCCCCCGCGACCCCCGGCACCCGGGAACAGAGGTCAAGAGCTAAGGGTGCATTCGCCAATTTCTGTCACATTCCCGATCCCATAGACGTGTTATTATTGGATTATAAGCAATAATAATGCAACTGCCATAAGAGCAAAAATGAATTTCGTTGTCCATGAGAAACACTGCAGTTTCTCTATCTAAAGAATAACAGAACAAATATCATCGGATCCATAGGCCAGTGTTGGGCAAAAAATTAATCAACGATTGACGACTAAATTTCTACTTCAATCGTTAATCGCAACTAACAATTAATCTCCTAGTTTAGTCGTTAATTGCGGTTAACGATTAAAGCTTATTAACTTCCGAAACTGCCGAAACCGGAAATTTCTTTTTTTAATCGTATACATTAATCAATCAATCATGATTAAAATTTTAATATCGATTAATGCCCAACACTGCCATAGGCCTGGTAAAATTCGTACCTGAGGGCCAGGGCAATAAACGATGCAGCCTTGGGTTTTTCTTTATTTCAAGTGGGCGAAAGATTTTCTCTAGATTTTTTTTCCTCACTTCGAGTCCGCTAGTCGAACTGTTAAGCTCGTCCTTCCGCGCTGTTCAATAAAACAGTTTAGTAAAGAACTCTCCAGCGGTTTACAGTGATTGAGATACCAATCCCCAACAGTTATCATTAACATAACCGCGTTATTCCGTAAATTAACCCCTTGCGCTGCAATATCTATCGGTGATCAGAATTTCGAATATAATTCCATTCAATATGCATGTTATTGTTTTCCCTCCAGGAAATATAATAAATGAGACCATCAAATAAATCGTAGCGCATGGGGTTAATTTTCGTCGTGAGCAGAAAATCCATAATCTACTTCACCCGATAGGAACAACATTGTCGGCACGACGAAAATGGCGCATCGCGTACCCAGCGCAAGCACAATCGAGTGAAACGCGCTCGACAGGGTAATCGAGTCTCGAGTGGGAAACAAGAATGGGGAGAATAAAGAACTCGTCTCGTAGGTGGAATAATTTATTGTGAATCGACCTACCGCGCGACATGATTAAACGGAAGAGGCGAATGCGAATTAAGTTCGTCCTCTGTTCTCTCGGCGCGTTTCGCTCCGCGGAACGAACTCGAAAAGCATTCAGAAAGTTTGATTACCCCGCACCAATCGGGCATCTCGTGACGAGAGAAAAATGTTCGAGAGAATTTGCGATCGGCCGCGCGTGCGACGAAGATTGACCCGGACCCCTTGATCGTCTCTCGCGTTCGTTTGAAAACTCGCAAAAAGACCAGCCCCACCGAGTTCCGCACGAGAACATATCCCCGTGGATAAATTAACCCACGTCTGATAAATCAACCTCAAAGAGAGACCTTCGAGACAATGCGCGATGAATTTTCATAGCGAACAGATTCTCCGGTTGCTTGTCAGTTTCCACCTTCGTCCGCTCGAATTTTTCTCTTGATTCTACCTTGGTCGATCGATTCTCTTTCCGGCAAAACTTAATTAGTATCATCCGAATGTCTCGATCGAACGATACGAAGCTACGAGTTACATGTTTACGCTACATCTCTGAGAAAATTATAGAATTTTTTAGACTCGTCGTCGATAATAAAGTATAATAGTTTGCTCCATGGGAGTAGAAAGCGTTTACAAGCGAAGAAAAGGAAGAGCCACGTTGCACGGAAGCAGGGGAATCCGAAAATCCCCTAAGGCTCTCTCGTTTTGCAAATTCGTGCGGCCACACGACTCGAGATCCTCGGTTTGCGAGTTGCTCGGCACGCGATTAAGTCTACGGCGCGCGGCGGGGCGTGGTGGCCCGAGACCAGAGTGTTCCGGGTAATCTGTAGTCCGCGTCGGTACCGCGATAATCCATTTTATGATAGATTAGCGCAGTCAAAGCGTGAATCGGCAACTTCCGCGACATTGCTCCAGCGACCAGTGATCCTAATCGGATAATAGAAGAGAAGCCGAACGTGAATCGATCAAAAAAGATCTTCTTTCGAAACGTTGAAGCGCTCGCAAAATTGAAAATTGTCTTCTCGAAGTACGGTGCCCGAATCCTGAGCGTTGATCCTCCAAGCGCGAAAGGAACTTTCGTTTCACTAGGCTTCCGGCAGATTGGTCGCTAAAACCCTGAACCCGTTTTGGTCGGCGACGTAATGGACCTGTTGTAACACACCGTTGGGATCGATGTAACTGTAAGCTCCCCTCGTCGTCCCGTCCAAGGACCTGGACTCGGTTTTAGCACTGGAATCCCCAGCGTAAGTATAGTCGTATTGACCCAACGAGTCCTGCGTGTGATGAAGCGCGCTGTGCAACAGCCGATACGATAAACCTGGAACCACGTACGACGCTGGAAGAGGTGCAGCTTTTCCAATTCCGTCCACGCTCACTAGTTTTCCTATCTGCAACGAGTTCCCGCGCAGTTCTTCGGGCTTTCGTTGTATCAAGCTCGGCGAGGTCGCTAACGACGACGCCGACTTTGAAAGACCTGGGTCTGGCTTTGGGACCTCGATCTTGTCTGCTTCTGCTCGGGGGAGCAGGAACGGGTTCTTCGAGGTCTGCGAAGATCAAACGATTCGATTATTTCGGGTCTTTCGACTTTCTTTATTTGAGATTTTATCTTTAACAAAGGTAAAGCCACTTCCTAATCAGATTGCACGAATCGGACATTTTTGTACACTATTGTATTAAAAAAAGCTAGATAGAAGATGTGTAATCTGGTTGTCACAACCCTCCATCAACATCGTGATTAAGATGGTCAAAACTGCCCTTGGAGGTTTTTAAATGACTATCGAACCATTCGAAAGCTGACCGAAGGAAAACCCCTCTGATGTAAAATGTCAGACCTCTACTTTTTTGTCAGAATTTTCGACCACATCGGAGACGGAAAATGCGCGAATAAGCCGAAAATTGAAAAACCTCTAAGGTCAGTTTTGACCATCTTAATCGACTAGGCCCTTTAACCCGGCGTTAGTTAGGTGGGGTCTCACAGACTCCAGAGATTTTAGATTGATCGTAACATTGTAACAACGCGTGACAGTTGTTAAAAGCTCACCACGATTTCTCGAACAGCTAGATTTTTCCCGTCATCTTTCCCGAGGTGCGAGGAGCCATAGTACGGCGGTAGAATAGCGTAAGACAGGATATTCGATTGATAGTTGGGTTGTTCCCTCAACCGCGACTTCTCCAGCGCTTCGAAATGGCTCTTCTTTACGGCCGCCACTTCCGGCGTGTCCTGCACCTCTTGGAGAAGATCGTTCTTCGGTGGTTGCGGCAAATTACTGGCGCTTACTCTAAATCCATTTTGGTCGTCTGCCGTGTAAGTCACCGTTTGAAGTATCCCGTTTGCGTCGATGTACGAGTAACCTGATTTAATCAGAAAAAAAAGATTCTAGAAAGAATTCTACAAACATCTACAGCCTTATTTATCATCCGAATGATAGAACTACACAATTTGCGTGTAGAATGATTTAACTTTGCTTTTAGAACACAATCTCTAAACTAAAACTCTAGCGTCTGGTTAAGTTTCTGTACACGTTTAACGGTATGGTATTCGTCTCGTTAAAAGCATGCGTAAAGCAACGAGTCTATGCAACGCTCAGAAGAATAGCAGATGGACCCTTTGCCTGGGCGTTTGTTGCGTCACATCGATCATCGTTTCATAAGTAATCACTCGTCACTCGCGAACGTAGGCCGCGCGCGGCGCTGCGCGGCGTCTGCTGCGCGATGTTCAGGAAAGGAATGTATGCCATTCATGCTTTTACGAGTCATCGAGCAGAAATGCTGTTTACGAACGAACCTGTCAATTGTTGACGAAGGCGTATATTATTCTCACACGTGGGAACTGATATTCAAATCATTGCTGAACCCTGTGCACAATCATCTCTAATTGCCATAGAAAGAATCATGCTTGCACTGACAATGAGAGAATATTATGCAATGAAAATCTAATTTTTCATATTAATTCGTTAGTTTAACAATTGGGAGTAGGATAGTAAGTACTCATTTCAGATTTATTCATTAAAAATTTTCATTACTATCGTTAGAATTTGCAGTAACAATTTTTCAATAGCTCCGACGCGACGGAGCGTATTTATCAGCAAATCCAGTAAATTCGATTTTGCCGGTTCCGCTAGAAGCGGAGATTAATCTGCGATCGAATTACATTTCAATCTGCAGTTTCGACAGAAATTTAAAATCGTTTTCGAAGAAACGTTAAAAACTCGACCAACTCTTATCGTGTTTCGGAAGAAATATTAATCTCAACTTTCTCGAGCCTGAAATTTCTCTTTCTTTCTTTCTCTCCAGGAAGGAGTTTCGTTGAACAAGAAAAAGAAAGAGAAACAGCATAGAATGAAAGCAAGGTAACAAGGTAACTGCGAAAACTTACCACCCCGTGTAATTCCATTCAAACTGGATTCCGATTTAGCTTGATGAGGCCCAGTGAACGAGTAATGGTATCCTCCGGATCCGTCCTGTATGTGGAACTGACGTAAAGGCGTTAGCGGTCCCAAAGGGCTCAACCAAACATTCGCGATCGGTGTAGCGAAACTTTGCCCGAGGAACAGAGCAAATAGAATTCTCTGGAAGGAAAACGCATCTTTGATTCCATCCGCTCTCACGGATTTGATGTCGATGTTCCACGAAACATGCAACACTTCCACACTTTATCCGCCGCACCGAGTCAATCTAATCTCGTTCCTTCCTACTCCAATCGCGAATTTCGAGAGACCCGCATCAACCAGAATTTGTATTCTTTCGAGACAGACATTTTAAAGGCGTCGTCGAAATCTACCTTGAATCGGCCAATTATTTCTTAACAATTTCTATTTACGATATCAGGACTTTGAACGTGTTCATAAATGGACAGAAGCACACTCGGGATCTAAGATTCAGGTTTCAAACAGGTTTGAAGTTTGATAAAATTGTAATACGTTGAGGTTCCGTTGAAAGGTTCAATAAAATGGAGGAATAAATGCGGAAAAATCGGATTTAAAGTGTGCACGCAAGATTGTTCTGTTGAAACGAGGCACCGAGCCGTGGCAAACGCGGTTCGACAACGAAATTTGAGCAATTTACACCTGACCTATTTTCCACAGGAATCGAATTCTATCGAATCAAACGAAAAGTCCCCTGGATGTTCTGTGTACCGTTGCCGGAACTTCCGGCTCGACGGCCACTACCTCCGATATGTATTTAACTTGGGAGCGAAGATTTGCCGCGCGATACTTCATCATTGTGGAAATATTTGACCAGCCCCGACGCGCGACAGCCCGAGGGGCACAAATTCGAAGATTCGCCGGAAACCCCGATACGCGATTCCCGCCGGAAATTGTCAGGAATAGATTCCGACGGATCGGGGAGATTCCTCGTTATTGCCGTGGAAACTGCGACCCATTGACTTCCGCGACCGCGAAATTGAACTTTCGTTGATTCGGTTATCGTTGATTAGTTGCGATACGGTTTCCGAGAAACTTGAACAGTATCCGAAGACACTTCGAAACGCTACGGCCTTGCGTATTAATGCTTCCTAAGCCCCGATTAACCCTGAATTAAACTTGAACAAACATAATCATAAAAAATTAACATTGCTTCTTTTCATTCGATGCACAACGATCTCTGCTGTAAATTATGCCGCATTTATCGATCAGAATTTGCTGAAGTAGTATAGCGACCTAAGCCAGACCAAAATGATCCGTGAACTATTGATAATTGATTCAATTATCGATAGTTAGCAACGATACCGACTTGTTGGAAAGTTAAATGATGTTCGAGCATTTCACGGAAGCGTTTACCGGCATTAATAAGGCGTCTCGCGAGAAACTTGGACGAACTTCCCAAGCACCGAGAAGTTGCGGGCTTCCGGAGATTATTTTGCGCATCATTCCGGATCGCCGCTTCCTCGGGATCAAGGGAAACACATCTGGAACCTCCAGACACCCGTAATTTTCTTCGCGTGGTTACTGTAGATTGTCTTTGTAACAGTCCCCGTTAAACCATCTAACACATGTGTGAGTTCGTCATTTTTATAAGAATTCTCGCTAAAAGGAGATTAATAATTTCGCAAGGAAGATTCACAGTCTAACAATAATTGTCTCTTTTTCCTACAAGCAGTTGGCAAGATTGCGACCAGTATTGACCGACAGAGTGGAAAAGCTGCCCTTTCCAATCGAGAACATACGCTGTCGAGTAATTGGCTTCGGAAGCCATCGAAAGCGTTCGCGTCAGAATCGTTGAAAAAACTTTTCCGCGGACCTCTCGAGTAATTCGCGAGTCTTCGTTGACACCCGCGCCTGCCCCCGGCGTTAGGTAAACTGCAATATTCCGTGAAATATAATTGTAATAGGGCGAAGCAAGCGTGGCGCTTTAAAACTTGAAAGTTACGCGCAAGAGAGAACGAGAGAAAGAGCAAGCAAGGAGAGGAAAAGCTGGCCCGCGAAGACTAATTGAGATTGCATCCCGTGAGCAGCTTCGAAAACTTGAAAATTAGATGACAACCGTGACGAGCGCGGATTAAACTTCGCTTATTTGCCCGCGACACACTTAGGCCGCTCTTTACGCATCTTCTGACCCCCGGTCCCCGCCCCCGCCCCCGCCCCCGTCCCACCGACGCGCGACGCCTCTGTCGCAAACTACTTTCAAATTACGAATTTCGCACCATTCCTATTCGAGGTTCGCCTTTCAGACGCCCCGGTACCTCGTCGCGCTTCAATTTTCACCCGTGGAACCACTGCTACCGGGATCTCAAACTTCCTTAACGAAGGGATTAATTATTGTTGTTGCTAGAATTATTCGCTAATTTTCGAAAGTTTCCGGAAACTTTGAAGCTCCTGGATGTTCAATCGGATGTCCAATTAGATGTGCATTTTACAGGTTGCAGTTGGATTTTGTTCATTGAATAGATACTCTAATTATTTAATTAATTAATAATGATGTTGGTAGTTGGTGACTGGATAGATTCGATGGGTTTACGACAAAAGTGAGAGGAGCAATTTGAAACACAGTAAAAACATTACGCGAATAAAGAATAAAATGAAGCTGAACGCAACAGGAGGAAGAAGACGAAGAAGAAAAAGAAGAAGATGGTTAAAAGCCGAGTCACTCACGAGTATCATGTTGTACCGGGCGGTTCTAGCACTGGACACGTTGGCTCGTCGATCTTCCAGGGACTTTTCACAAGTTTTTCCTTGCTGGGCTGCCGGATAATCCCAGTAAGGCTCAGCTAACGGTTATGAGAGTGTGAGCTCTTCGAGGCATCCTCTTATATAGGACCCCGGTGGTGGATATGCCTGTGCACTTACGGACGGGTCCCCACCAAGCGCGCCTCCTCTCTCGGTATCGGGGCCCTACGGGGCCCTATGGCGTACCGCGAGGCCCTCGGTGCACGGCCAGAACTGCCGAGGATCACAAATCACCCAGAGTTCGATTTCCAAGCCGATAAATCAATGTTTATTGGCCACGGTACGAGCCGTCGATCTCAGGCGCATTCCGTCCGTGCATCCGACCAGGGGATGTTATCGTTCGCTCGTCCTCTCGCTTCGCCCTTTTGCTTTCTTCGATTCGACGTCATTTCGGAACTCTGACGGCGCGGCGCGGCGCGGCACCTCTCTTCGACAATTGACACGTCTCGCTCGCACGCGTTTTCGTTTTATCATCATTTCCCGAACGTTGGAACTTGAATAGCCTCGGGTAATATTATACGTACAGGGTGACCTGTCCAATCAACGTACGCTTTAACTTGATGTGTATGCCTAGACTACGAATTTTTATTTTGCATGAACATGTCGACAGGTTCTTATTATTTACAGGGTGACAAGAAATAACGTCGTTAATCATTTCTTATTATAATTCTGTCAAATTGACGAATTTTGAAAAACCAAATAATAACAACCATAACATGGAGACCTTTAGTATTCATATATTTAAGAAGTTTCGAAATGGTCACCCTTTGCGCCGATACAGACGCTCAAACGTGTCTTGAAATTTTCGGCAATGGGCTGCAGCTCTTCTGGCGTCATTCGGTCCCACTCCTGGTACGGAGATTTTTTCAATGACTCCAAATTTTTATGGGGCCGAGCACAGGCCCTGGCCTCCAAAATCGACCACACGCCGAATGTAGTCCATCGGGTTGAGATTCGGTGAGTACGGCGGCCATTCCGCAGATGTGATGAAACCTGGAAAATGGGCTTTGCACCACTCCTGAGTCGTTTTCGCCCTGTGGGCCGGCGCAGAATCCTGCTGTAACGTCCATTCCGGATCGCCGAGGTGCTGTTGGGCTTACAGAAGCACGACGACTTCGAGAATGTCCCGTCGATACACTTCTTGGTTGATTTTGACCCCTTGATCCACGAAAACCGTAGCAAATCCCATTTTCCAGGTTTCATCACATCTGCGGAATGGCCGCCGTACTCACCGAATCTCAACTCTATGAACTCCAGCGTTTGGTCGATTTTCGAGGCCAGGGCCTGTGCTCAACCTCATAAAAGTTTCGAGTCGCTGAAAAAATCTCTGCGCCGGGTGTGGGACCGAATGACGCCAGAAGAGCTGCGGCCCATAGCCGAAAATTTCAAAACACGTTTGAGCTTCTGAATCGGCTCAAAGGGAGGCCACTTCGAAACTTCTTAACTATATGAATACTAAAGTTTTCTCAGGTTTTTCAAAATTCGTCGATTTGAGAGAATTATAATAAGAAATGTTTAACTCCGTTATTTCTTGTCACCCTGTATAATGCAACAGTATATTGAAAAAATTCTTTAAATATTTTTGTCCTTCTCCATCGACCAGCTAGCCCCCACTTCCCAGAACCATAAAAGGGTTCGCTGTCCAGCTCGTAACACCGTGTTCCACGTTACGACGCGCGATCATCGGCAAAACGCGAGCGTAGTCGTTCGAATATCGGCATTTGTCCACTCGACTGGAAAATGTTATCGTTATCGTTATCACCGCGTAGAACTGGAAACGCGGAACTCTCTCCGAAGAGAGTCGCCGCGCCGTGGGCCCGTGTAGGTCGTCCCCGGACAGAGAATTTATGGTCACCTTGTTGTTTCGTCTCGTCTCGTCTCGACTCGACTCGAGTCGGGACAACGCGGACGCGTAACGAGTTCATCAATTCCATTGGTATTACTCACGGCAGCGCGGCGCGGCGTGGCGCGGCGCGAGTTAGATCTTTCTTCTCCCTCTTTCTCTAGCTATTTCTTGTCGGCCTAGCGCAACAAGTCGCGCGATGAGGCGGATTTTTCATGGAGGCCGTTTCTTTCCCTAACGGACTAGCACGTGGGCGACTCGCGTTGGTTTTGACATTGGCACTAAGCACAGCTCCGCGCATTAAATGGCCGTCGTTGGACCCCGTACCTGACACGGTGCAGCTGCGTGCCTAGCATAGAATATAGAAACGAGAATCCCACCCGATGGGAAAAGGAACCGCGCCGCGCGTGAAATACGCTGCGATTGTTTACCCGCTATGCCGCCGGTTCAGCGAACCTCGAGGAAGCCACCGGCACCTCTTGCCTCGTGCGAGTTTAAACAGATTCCTTGTTGCACCGGAAAATCCTCAGAAAATATGCAGTTAAATAGCATGTTCAGAATCACACTGGTGTTTCTCCATCCAATAGAAACTTCCGAAGAACAAATTACTACTGGCCGCCGCGCCGGACGCGTCGGCACATTTTTAAACCTTTCCACTTTTCAGTGGAAATTTTAGTTAGGCAAATCTGTCAAATGAAGTGCTCGCATGTAATTGGTTTTCTACCGTCCTGGACCGTTTTACTTTTATTTTCTGAATTAGGAGAGAAACTCGCGAGAAGACAGGATCCAACATGGCGTCCAGATATCCACCCACGCAGAAGATTGAAAGAACCAAGTCAGTTTTGTCTCTTCCGGTGCTTCGTTTCAGTAGCCGTTGCGATCTCAATTAGTCCCTGTTTCAAAGTAATTGCCCTTGCGGGCTATATTCTAAGCTGCTTTCGAAAATTACGACCTTGCAAAGGTCGACCTGACGTCTTTATTACACGTCGCGTCGGTGTGTTTATATGTGCGCAGCGTATACTATAAGTACGTATGTGTTTCTCGCTCGTAAAACTTACCTACAGAAATGATTCCCGGGCTGCACGCGTTTTAGCGATATTTTTTCTTCGTCCCTGTTTTCTCTTTCTGTTCACATGCCGCAATTATACATATTTCTCTCTCGATGGACTGTGATCACGCGCGCACGCTGCACATGCATCGTTGCACAAAAGTCTCCCCGGAGCCTTCCCGTAACGATCCTCGCAAATAATTAATTTATTAAATTATAATACCTCCGCGCCGCGCCGCGCCGCACCGGACGAAATGTAGCCAGAAATGCGTTTCTTTACATTCCTCTGCGAAATTCAAGGCTTCGTTCTACGGTAACGATATTAAAACGTTGCGGTTCCCGTGGAGAACCAGGCAAATAACCCCTCAACTATGCAACTCAATTTTGATTATTCTTAATGTTTATACAATTATGTGCGCATGTTGTGCCGCATGAATTTGTAACATCTTCTAAACGATACTGTATTATATATTACTTTTAACGTTCAATAATTTCGACAGCGATTTTTTTCTTTGATTCTCATGAAGATCTGCTTCTATGTATATATAAAAAATATCTTTTCTTGCTCTCTTTCCTTCAATACGAGCCCGAATTTCAATACAAGCGGGTATAAAGTGAAATATTATTCGTGTGTTTATAATCGAATGCCCTAACCGCTAACTCAATCAAATAAAAATCATTTGCATCGATTACGATGGCCAGAATATATTAAATATATCGATTCAATTGTTGCAGTTTTTCGGGTCATTTTGAAAACCACAGAGAGCATAGAACAGTATTACGATGCTAGGGAAGCAATAATCTCGGTGAAATATTGCATTACGTTATAAAACGGAAGGTTTTAAGATGGCGCGGAATGACCGAGGGTTTCTGCGCGACGTATAGGGGCGCAGCAACGGATGCACGGCGGAGCAATATCGTAAAGAAAAAATTCGCGGGCCGAGAATTACGAGCGAGTTACTTGGACAAAAATAAAAGCCCAACAATAAAGAAACGAGCCGTGACGCAAGGATGCGACGCGTCTCGTGGAAAAGAAACTGAGATATCCTGGAATTACGTTCGCCGAACCGCGCGCCGTACAGAATTAATTGTGTCCCTAACGTAATTGGTCGGCCGTGTTATTATCGATCATTCGACGAATAGAAAGCTCACCAGTCTCATTATTCTCTCCCTCCCCAGCCCCCGCCCCTCCCACATTCTTGTTCCTTTTCGGTTCGGTTCATTTCGTCCGGGACATTTCTTTCGCGATGTAACAATCCCGTCCGCAATTTTTAATCATACACGGCAGCAGGGTTTCCCTCTTTTTTCGGATTAATTATGACATTTTCTGATCCCCGACCCTGATGTACTATTTCCCCGATATGGAAATTTCGCCGTTTGGAAGGGACATCGATCCGAGATTTGGGAACCGTTTGCACTCGGACCTATTTTAACTGGAAAATTAAACATTTCTTTCGACCTAGAATAATTCCATTCTGTATTAATTCTCTTCTTTGTATGAACATGAAATTGATATAATACCCCACACAGTACTTACATGTTTAGTAATTGATTAGATACTAACATATTTAGTAATGTAATCAATATTTTGAATAATGGTACAGCAATTTCTAGTGGCGCCTCAGAGTCGCCAGTGTCGCCACTCGAGTGCTAAGGGTTAAAACATTTCTCTTAATCTACATACATATGTATAACGAGAACATCGTACGTACTTCAGGGTGAAAAGTGACTCTTTCTTTTTTAAATTCAACGAAACATCGGTACGCAGAATCTTGGAATATTTTGAATCTTGAAAAGCATAGATACTGATAAGGCGGGGATCTTCAAGTTTATTTTTAATTTACTCGAACCACTCGCGAAGCGGAATCTTATTAAATCCCAGTTCCTTTGAATACGCCCATAAAAGTGCTGATTCGCGTAAAGTTTCGCAATCTACTAATAAAAATCTTCCTCCTATGGATAATAGACAAGAAGTTCGCCATCTTTTATTCATCCTCCGAAGCTTATCTGCAGCGAACTTTACGGTAAAGCGCTCATTCAAGATAGCAACGATGGATTCTCCTGTGAATTCGCGCTAGCTCTTAAACGACTAGTATTTCCGGTCATCGCGGTACATTTCAATGATCTGAAGCGTTTTAAAACGCCTTTCTAATTCGACGATATATATACTCGAGTTTCGATACTCGATATTTCGATACCTACCAACTCGAGTACATGAAATTACCATCTTCAGAATCGTTCCACCAAATTGAAGCGTGTCGATCCGCAAAGAACTGTTAAACGATCTCGAACGCATCCTAACGATCAGAAATGTTTAATGCAAAAAACGATTAAATTACGAAACGGTGTGAAAACGGTGTCACCACTCTGGAAAGGCTAAACCACAGGAACCGTAGGTTCGCGACACCTTTCGATCTTCGATCAGCTCAGATCGGCGAGGAACGATATTTGCACATAGACAGACATACAGTCGGTGTACAAAGTATTCGTACATCTTTTAAAAACGAATAAATTTTTCAAAATTGGTCTCAGCAGCTTACGTTTTTTTGAGACATTAGAAGGGTTAGTTTACTAGCTAATGTGTAAATAATTTTTTTTTGTAATTGTTATTGGTCGCAATTACGAAGGTAACAGTAAAGACCACGATTTTTCAATGTTTTATCTGTGTCTGTAATGAAAATTTAATACATGTATTTTGTAAATCTAAGCAAGTTATATACAGGGTGTCCCAGTTTTTTCCTGCCAAACTTTGCCAGCGTGTTCTACGCGCAAAAGTAAGGAAAAAATTTCATATAAACATATGCTCTTAAATGTTTTATTTATATTATATATATATATATATATATGTACAAAGTTTCATTGAAATTGGCTGACGGATAACAAAGCTATGGGCATTGCAAGATGTAAAAATCTTTGAATTTACGGTTTCGCGATTCATTTAAATCGCATTTTTGCTATTTCCAATCAATTATATTTCGTAACATCCTTGATCGATTTCGATGAAACTTTGTACAAGTATATAACTGACTTAGACCTACCAGAAAAGCGCCTTCTAAATTTTAATTACAGGTACAGATAAAAAATTTAAAAATCGTGACCTTTACTATTTCCTTCGTAATTGCGACCAATAACAATATTTTAAAAAACTTAGTTACACATCAGCTAGTCAACTACTCCTTCTAACGTCTAAAAAGAAACTCAAGCTGTTGGATCCAATTTTGAAAAAGTAATTTGTTTTTTTAATGTGAGAGGAAGAACGGTAGAAGAGAGGAGACAACGAACAGAAATTAAAAAAAAAGGAAGAAGCGTCTTCAAAGCGTTGACGAAAGGCGAGAGAACTCGCCCCCGGTCGTTTAGGATTCAGGATAGCGAAAAACGTGGCGTCAAAGCGAAAAACCCGATCTGGCGGGGGCGATTGATCTTAATTGATTGGCGTGCAGGACCCCAGGTAACCTTGCGGTATTATCGGCAACGTGTTAGGCCTCTCGTGGGAGGCAGGCCCGATAAAAGTTCCCCGGGGTAGCCGATGCCCTGGCCAATCAGCAAATGGAATCGTTAGTTAGCCCTGTAATCTCCGATCGCACGTTAGTTCTTCCTTGTAGTACACGGCTCCGTGGAACAATCGTGATTCACGATCGCGTTCTCGAGCGAGTCGGAGTCGTGTGGATTCGCGCTGTATATCGCGGCTCGCGGACCCCATACTCGCGGCTAATTAGCCTATTATTTATCGATCCCTCATAATCCCCCGACGACCACCTTCCACCGAATTTCCGATCTCGAACTCGTCACGCTGATCGGCCAGTTCCCGTCCCGATCGTTTCGAGAAGGAAGTATCGCTACTCGAAATAATTGTCTACGTTTATAGCGTTGCGTTTGATCAAACGCGTTTCTGTCACGAGTGCGTAAGCAAACATTGTTTTCCTTCGCCCGGAGATTATCCGAATAGAATTGCGCTTCGATTAAAATTTCGCCTGCGACACGACGGCATGCATAATACATAAAAGCTCCGCGTACCTTTTCGGGGTACAGCCGATAAACAATTGGAAGAAGAAAGGGACACGGTGCTCGGCATTATTTTTGGTTCGGATCGCGAGCGAGGGGGATGCGAGGGGTCTCCTTTTACGGTGGCCGGAATTTTTCTTTCGCCCCTCGGTTCCCGGGGAAGTCGACTTCGATTTCACGGATGGCCCATTGAATACAAATCGATCAGGGTATCTCGGTGTCGCCTATGCCCGTCACAGAAGCTGCATCCACGACGTAAAACCGGCTGATTTACGGGTGAGACACTCGCGCGCCAGGGCCGATTCACCGATGCACCCATGCACCGATGCACCGATGCCGAATAAATAGTTCTCTCCTGGATCCTCTCGGTTTTGGCATGCGACTGCGATGATTTACGGCTATTTCGAGTAATACACCATAAATTCCGACGTTTCTGCCCGATAAGCCCAGGAATCTGTTCCCACGCGAATTCACCGGGAACTGATACAGAGCCATCGCAACGGGATCGATTGGTCTACCTCTTCGAATCAATTTGTTTCGTCGCGTTTCTATAGAAATTCAGTATTTCTAAAAGTGTCCGAGCGACTGACTGTACGGCACGAAAGTAAGGAATGTATCGATACTCTTAATAACTTGGTGTAATCTGACGGCGAATGCGCTAAAACCGCCTGGATTATCGCCGGCCAGCACGGGAAGAGGACCTGTTCGCATCTGGAGAGGTAAGACAGAGCGAAATAGCAGCATCGAAACGAAATTACCGTCGAACTGTAGCCGTTCGTCTCGAATCGCCGTATGTAAATGGCGATTTTCTCGTTACCGGTTCGCGGAGTCGTTGACCGGACAGAAAACGGTCGGAACTCTTGGGAAAAATCGGCGAATTATTGCGTGCCGCGGATATCTTACACGTGACTATCGCATTCGCCGGCCAATATCACGTCTTACTTATTCGCATTCGGCGTATCGAAGCAGGAAGAATTTCCATCTCCGCGGAGTTATCGCGAAAGGGGGGCATGGAACGAGAAGATTAGAGAGAGAGAGAGAGAGAGAGAGCGAAGGGAGAATAAGAGGGAAGAGAGAATCGAATGGTCCGCGAGCGGCCAGTTTGTCACGAGCCTCGGTCGTGGGAAATGCTGCGGAACCCTTGACCTTGAACACCATACCGATCGCTATTATACGGAATATATTACAGCATTAAAGTACCGCACACGCAGGCATCGCGTGTCCAATAAGACGTCAGATTAGCCTTCGCCGGGCCTCAAACATCTCCTCGCCATACCTCGACGCAGACGCGCGATGAACCTTGAGGATTAGCACTGAACCCGCTGGTGAGCCCTGATCGAGCCTCGATCATCCCGAACCTAACCGTTCCGCTATCGGAAGGTCCGTTTCCGAGACGATGGGCTTTCGGATCGCTCAGTCCGGCTTTTAACACTTTGCGAAGCCACTCAACAATTGAGAACGATGCTCAAGAATTCCATAAAATCAAAGTCCCGGGCCGTAACCGTAAATAATTTTCGTTGTATTGGATATTCCTTTTAATTGAACAGTCGTCTTTCTTCTTGTTACAAGCGGCTTTTTATTGGATAGTAGTCGAATAATTTTTGGATCCACTGTACTATAATACATATGCTAAAATATAATTATTAGAATACTGTATAATAGACTTTTTTTAAAAATGTTTTCGGCGGAACGGTTCGATCGTTTATGACGAATTATAAAGCAACTTTGCTAATTGTCAAACGAAATCAACGTTTCGATCCCAGTTTGGATCTTTTTCAAGATTTATTTGAATCGCGTCTGTAAATTAAATGTGTTATAGTAATTTTGAAAAAGCAGAAATCGAACGATTTCGACGAAATCGGCGAAAAACAATCGAACCGTTGCGCCGAAAACATTTAAAAATTTATTATCAGCAAATACGATCGATAGAAGAAACACATTTACTGTATAATAGACTAGAAAAGTTAATACGAATATTCGGGACTCGCGCACAGAAATCGGTGGTTTCGAACCGCTCAGAAATCTTCCCGATAGACCGAGTCACCTGGATCGATCAACAAGCTGCTCGCGTAAAGAGAGCAGCGACCGGACATTTTCGGAGCGGTAGAAAAAAATTCCAAGTTAGCTCGACAAGAAAGTGATTACCCATCGATCGGCTGTCGTGCGTTCCGATGCGTGCCGGGACCCGGGACATCTAACTAGCAGTCGGTCCGAACCCGAACCCGTTCCGAAACAACAAGTCCGGGAGGAGATCGCGCGACGCCGCGCCGCGCCGATGTTCGTTGAAAGTCAATTTTCTGAAAGAGGGGGCGCGGCCCAAGGCGACGACGACGGCTTCGAAAAAACGCCGAAGAATCCGGATCACCTTCCATCGTCAAGTGCACGGCAAGTCCTGGGGCATCAGAGTCAAGGAACTCGGCGGCCCGAATGACTGGTAAGATTAGAACCGCGAGAAGTATCGCGCCTGCTCGCTTCATGGAGCTTTTAATAATATTTCATCCTCGTTTTCAGCTATTCGCTGATATACTTGGTAACAACATTGTGTTCTATTAATTTAATCGATTTCGCATGCTCCGTTGCAGTTTGTTTAACCACGCGACGACTCGTTTGATATATCTGAATTCGATATAGTTGCATCGAACGCGTTAATACGCTTAGGGTAAAGCACGCTCCCCTTTTCGCGCGGAACTCGTTTCGCACGGTTCCATCCGCAATAGTTGGCGAGGTACGAGCGCCGCACCGGTGCGTGGGCGTCCATGACAAACGACCCGTAGCTCGTGGCCCGTGGAAAGACGACGCGACGCGACGGAGCGTTCGCGGCTGAATCGCTTGTGGTTTCTTCATTATCCGACCGGCTCTCTCGAACACCCGAGCCATTTTAATTTCGACGACGAAACCGGAATCGAATCGGCCAATAAAACCGACCGTACACCTTCTTCGTATACGCGCGTCGCCCGTCTCGCGTTCCATCTCGGCGACATTCTAGATCCTGGATCCTAGATCCTGAATTCCCCAGGCGGTCGCTCGAGAGCAGAGTCTTGTTGTACGTAATCTGTGCAAATTAGATTGTCCACTCTGCTCCCTCGTTATCGAATGGTCCAATTAATTCTGGAAATAGTTTCCGAGCCGCCTTATGGTTTTTTTTTCGGCTCGATGTATTATATTTCGAAGCTGGTTTCGAACGACTCACAGTGGGCTGTATGCCCGATTTCAGCGGTCAAAATTCAATCTTTAAAACTTTACATAAATTGTAAAATTTTTGTGGCTTTAGTTAGCTGTAAATTAGTAAATCTCCTCTATGCCTCCACCCACGCAGAAAATGTTTGTGCCACAACATGTCCCCCTCTGAACCGCGCAAATTTTGTTCATAACATTTTTCCATACTATTATAAATAACGGAGATTATTCTTTGCAATAACTATTTTAAAAAAATATTTTAATTGTAAATGATTACAGTTTCCGATAGTGTACATAAAATAGACGAATAACGTTAAAATATTGATTATAATCTGCAGTACTTGATTGAAAAACAGCTGCAAACTTTACAATCTAATACGCTCCTCTTTTATGGAGAAATTTTGCAATCAAAACATCCGTTTCAGCAAAAACAGTATAGGATAACTGCACCAGTGAATGAACATTTAAGAAATTGTTCAGGAAGATATTTTATTTTTAAAAAAATATGTGAATGAAAGGAATCTCATATATGCCAAATGGCTCCCTATACTTCATTTGACAAAAATAAATGAACACAAATAAAATGAAATTATTATTATTTTTCTTTATTAAACGTTAAATAAAAAATATAAAAAATACCAGTCAATGAACACTATATTCTAGTACCAATATATATTCTTACTATATTCTTTCTATTGTACCAATAGGAATACAGATACGAAAAAGAGTCATATATTCCATTGGGCCAAGAGTCATTATATCGCTAGTATGCCGTGCGGCTTAAAATTTGTTGAAATATACAAAAACGTTCATTTACTGGTGCCCGTTTATTCACTGGTGCAGTTACCCTGCAGTACAAAAAGTATAAATCTCAAGCTTTAAAATGGTTGTTTTTTCATCAAATTTGGATAAATTCTAGCAAAGTTACAGCAATTTCAATATTGAGCGAATTTTTGACTAGCTGTGGTGGCTTCTTCGGGCATCCTTATCAATTGGAGTTTGTTTTTAATGAAGAAAAGTTTTTTTTTAAATTTCTCAGATTCTTTAGCGGTGGGGAGAAATTTTTGTAATATCCGGTAAAGTGCGCGTCCATTTTGAACTCGAAAAAATTCGAGTAACAAACAGTGGTTCGGCTCCTCGGAGATTTACTTCGCGTCCGAGAAGAAGAGTTATGTGTACTTTGAAAGTATGTACAGCAAGGCGACAAGCTCTGTCGTCTAACTAAGATTATCTATCATCGTACGAGATGAAAAAGCGTTACCGCTATAAGGTAATCGGTAAACTAATTTACCGATCCCTATTAATCATCGAGTTTTTACGGGGGAACCGGATAGAGATTTCTCGATTTCAATGGCGAATGCGAAACAGGTTTTTCCCCGTAGCCGGTGACAGACACCATACGTTAAATTCCGACTGGATGATCATAAACCTACCGCAAACAGTCCGGCCGGACAGATGTCCCAGTACCACCCACTAATTCCGCGGACGCGTGTAAAAACAATTAACAACGGTCTCGGTAGTTCGTCCTCTGCTCTTAGCAGCGCGGCAGTGTATGGCCGAATGTTCGTAATAATTTCTTGTATCGCGAATATCGACAGTCGATTAACCGGATAACAGCTCGTCGTGTCGCCGAGGTGGTTCCGGACGGCGCGGCGCGACGGACGGTGATTAAAATTCTCATTAAATCGTAGCGGAACGCGCAGAAGATTGCTGGAACGCTTTTGTTTTATTCGACGCGCAGCTCAGCGCTGCGCAGCGGTTCGGTTGGTTCGTTGCGTTTCACGAATTGTATCGATCATCGATAGTTAACCGAATGTTCGCCGTCCGATCAGGATGGAATTATTCAAAACCTAAACCTTCCAAGTCGACTGCGAGAAACGTAAAATTAGATAAAAATCCACTACTTCCGCAGAAAGATTTACGGAGAAATTCTTAGCTGTTAAGCTCCGAGCAGTGTTAAATAACTGCAGACAGCTGACGAGTTACAGCGTTAACCATGTCCTACGTTAGTCGTACAAGTTTCAATGGCTGTAGTACTCGACGCTTTATCCGCCGACATTCTGCTAATAGGTTTTTTAATGACTGTACCACGTCTGAAGCAAGTTGAGCAGATTGTCTTCGGTTTAACGAGTGGAAAAGAAACTGTTGGAACGTGTTACGCGCGATGATCTGCTAGTTTATAAAAGACTGGTACTCGGAGGATCGAGGATCGTGGATCAAAGGATCGACACAGTGTTTCGCACACACAAGTCATTTTATTTTCAAGTGAATCATGAACAATAATTTAACGCAATGTCAAGCGATTCCGGATGCTGAAAATGAGGGGGCGGTGAAGAAAGAAATGACGCTGTCGAGAAGAGGACAAGCTATCAGCGGACGAATCTCGAGCAATCGTCCGATCGTGGACACTCTTGTCGTCGCGTCGCGCGTCGGTTCGCAAATGCAGGCGACCAATCCCGAAGAGAGTAAATCCGTTGAAAAGGAATCAACGTTTCCTGATCCGAAAGACCCTCGAGAAACGCTGTTCTTTTTCCCAGCCTGTTCGGCGAAGGGTCGCGGAGGCCTGATGATATCTTTGCACCCGTCGTCGCGTATCGTCTCGTTTTCCAAAAGCACGCCATATTGTGTTTACCGATTCGAAGTGCAGCTGAACGAGGTGTTAGCGAAGGTAGACGGGTTCGGCGAAGACATGAACTTGCGCTAGAGGCGCTGTCTTGAGCAACGGGATGGGTTCCGCGGTGATCTTTGAGGCTCCGTGGATCTGGCTGACTCCATGGCTGCTGACGGAGGTGGTAACTGTGGCGGTGGCGAGTTTGGCAGCTGGGACAGCTTCGTTGACGACCGGGACCACCGGGACGGCGTTCTCGACGTAGGACAGGCTGGGCACGGCTAGAGGCTGGACGACCTTCGCCGAAGGATGGATCTGGCTGATGCCGTGTTCGGAGATGGAGGCTGTGACGGAAGTTGTGGCCGGGACAATGGCTTCTTTGGCAATCACCTGAGGTGCCGCCTGGTGCAGAACGGGGACAGCCTTCTCGGCGACCAAGGCAGGCGATTCGACGAGCGCGAGCGGCTCAGAGTTTATTTTCACCGTATTCTTCAGCTTGGCTCCCTCGATGCCGAGCTGTTTGTGAAGTTCGATGCGGTTCTCGTGATAAGAGGGCAGAAGGGACAGAGAGGTCAGGCTCTCGTAGAGGCTCGGGGCATGGAGAATCTGCGGCAGACTTAGAACATCGATCGGCTTGTCCTTGTCGGCGTCCTCGACACCCGACAGCTTCACGTTGGCGTTGTTGTGGATTTGAACTTGACTCTGATGGGAGGTCGCCAGAGGAATCTCGCTATGCAGGATCAGCGGCTGGTAGAAAGCCTGCGGCTCCAGCTTGAGCAGAGGTTTCGCTAAAATTGGATCCACGCTGACACCTTTGTGGATCTGCACCTGACTCTGATGGGACGTGGAGAAAGGCAAACCATGGACCAGAGTAGCCTCCGGCGCCAGGATCGTTTTCACGCTGCCTACGTCCCCTAACTTCTTCTCGCTCTGGTTCTCGCCGATGTCCAAGCTTCGCTTCGCGCGGCTAGGTTTCGCCGGTTCCTCCGATTTCGATTGTTCCTCGGGTTTTCCGATTCGAACCAGGAGTACGGGATTGGCTAAGCTCGGGCTCGGGTTGTTGTCCGTGGGCAAATCCGTCGCGGCCACGCGGAAACCGTAGTCGTCCGCTACGTAGAACACCGATTGGGGAACACCGTACGCGTCCACGTAGCTGTAAGACCCGCGGACGACCCCGTCGGCGCCTTTGATCTCCTCCTTCGCCGAGGGGCCGCCGGCATAACTGTAAGCGTGCTCACCTGTCCTCGTGTTCTGGTATTGGTACTGCTGGTCTACCAGAAGCGGGCAGCCTGGACAGATGACGTACGGTAGATTGAACTGCGCGCCCGAGACCAAGCTCAGACCTGCGATCAATGGAATCTGCAAAGAGAACGGTGTGCGGTCCTTTACTGCGATAGGCAAAGGCAGTTCGAAATCCATCCCTATTTCTATCATAATCACAACTACATATATCCGTATTAATAAACGCGTTTCGCGTAACTCGTGTAATTTCGATTAGTTTTACTTGGAAAACATCACACGCGTACTTGAAATACGGAAAGGTTCGGAACGAAAAGCAACGGAAAACAACGGAAATTTTGCCTGAACGGAATACCTAAAGATTCGTGCAAAAGCAGCCTCGGAAAACTAGAATATTCCTTAATAGTCCAGTCGCCAGATACTTTTACCTGGAAAGTATTCCGAACTTATTCTTCACTTATTCCTTATTAACGTAAGGAGATTTCTTCTTCTTATTAGCGTAACTGGACTATAAGGGTAAAAGTAAGCCTTGAGGATTCAAAATCGGTGTTTTCGGCTCGTTCCGAATTTCCGTGCGCGAAGGGAACGATTCCTTGAATCGCCGAGTCGAATAGAATCGTCGCGGGATACTCGGTTCCCAGAACGATCATCGAGCGAACGACGGGAAAGCACGCGCTCGTGACTTTGGAATACCCTCGAGGTTCTTCATAGCCCTCGACAAGGCTACATAGCCGACGGAATCGTTCGAATTTTACTCCGTGGCTGTCGATAGCGGCGTGTAGTATTCTCTTTCTCGCCACGCGAGTGGGGGCTAAAGGTTTTATACTTGCATGAGCCCTGGAGATCCAGTTCCTCTTTACGATCCAATAAGAGACGAACGAGTAGCTACAGACGTGGCGAGCGGAAAACACAGAGAGGCGAGAGCAGCCTCGTGAGAAGACGAAAAGGCCGTTCCTAGATTTTGTTTCTCGGCATTGATTTCGGCCCCCTTTCCCTTAACCGAGGCTCTGGCTACGTTCATTTGAATTTCAACGAGCCGATGCGACGAATCGAAACTCTATTCGAGTCCTATTATCGTGGCCGAGATTTTTCGAAATGGCGCGCACCGGTTTTTCCGCCACGCGAAACTCGACTGACACTCGATGCACGCTAGTATACTCGATAATTCTTCCAAAGACTACGTGAGATTAATTAACGCATGCTACATTCGGTGACTTGAACGCAGGGTTGACACCATCATCGACCGGAGGCGTTACCACGAGGATTGATGGCGGTGTACATTTATGGTCTCTAAATTCTACACTTGGTGATCATTCTTTCACTAAGGAACATCTCAAAACACAGTCCTAAGATATTTGACGAACAAAAGCATTTACTGTTTGTCAGTCTCTTTAATTTTAAAATTCCAACAACCAGCTTAAATTCTTATTCGTTCGTGCCAACTTTAATAACAAGATCAGTGTGGATTTCAAAGGGCTAGGTACAAAAATACGTACAAGAGAATTCCTAAGCAGGAATTTTAAAAGGTCCAGAGCTATGTTTGCCATAGAATCGTAAAAACTTTCGAGTGTTGAACGCGTTACATTAATTTTTCAGATCGAATCTCTATTTGAACCCTCTAATTAATTAATTATTTATTTATTGATGCCGTAAACCTAGTTTGGTTTATATAGCATACATTATTATGACATTATATAAAAAAATAGAGAAGTATATAACATTGTATGTATAAAGTGGAATTATGTAGTATAAACGTTGGGCGCTAAATACTAATCTTGCATTTTTTGATAAAGTTAAAAATAAACATTACCGCTGTAATATCTCGTACGCTTAGAAAAAAATTAATATTGTAGGGAGGATAGTGTTTACGATTGAGGAGCATTTGAGCTCTCTAGTTAAAGATAAACCAGCGGATCTCCGAAATTTCACCGGTCTTGTACAGAGGGACAGCGTTAAAGGTACTCACCAGTGCGTGCATCTTGTGACTCGTGATACGTGTGTGTTCCCGAGAACCTCCTTGCTCACCGAAGGACTGTTCTGTTTGTGCACCTTGCTACCGATCTGGTTTTGACTTATATACATGGCGGAGGGGACGAGCGAGCCCCGTATGGACGGTGTCTTCGAACCAGGAACCGGAGGAACCGTCGAAGGACAAACGGATCCGTTCACCGAATACTCGGGGGACGGGATCCCTCGATCCGGGATCCGGGATCCGAGATCCGGATCCACGCGAATCGTCTTTGCCACGCCCTCCTCGATCGCGTCGCTTCTCGCCAGATTCTCCCGGCAGTTTCTTCGTCCGATCGGAATCGTTCGGAATCGGTTTTTCTCATTACCTTGCCGACCAGCTCTCCGGAACACTGCTCGCAGCAGATCAACCTCGAGCGTCTCTTTCACGAACAAGGGTTCGCCGCGTATCTCCTGTCGAACATCACGGCAATTCCGACAAATTTACACAGAGTAATCTCCACGGAGGCCTGCCATTACACAGCTGTTACAGACGGTAGCAAGAACTTTGCCAGCCAGTACATAAAACCGGAACATTTACAGCCTATGGAAAAAAAAGACGTAGGAGCGACCATCAAGATCCTGTTAGACTGTTAGACCCTAAAAATGTGCTTCGCTTCTATACCCTTCTTGGGCTGAGGTAGCATTAAGCTGTTCCAGCTACCTCTTCATTTCGTTCTTTTCTTCCCACGAGGTTTTAGCTTGGTTTGTACTTTGTACCCCGAGGTTTTCTTTCGCAATATATTCTTCTGTGCTCATTACGATAGATACGCATCTGTAAATTAAGATACAGCTTGTTTTTCTTGAATTGAAGAAACAAAAGGAGTACCTTGAAGAGAAAAAGACCGTAAAATGAAGTTGCGTGAGGTAGCTAACACCTTGAAGATATCAGAAGACAGTGTCTTTACAATTTTACATGAAAATTTGGGCATGCGCAAGTTGCTTTCACCGGACCAGAAACAACAACGCGGCGACGATTCAGAGCGCGATGAAAACAATGGTTAAATTGTACGAATTACGCTTTGAATTGCTTCTCCACCCACCGTCCACCCATTCTCCAGATTTGGCCCCCAGCGACTACTGGCTTTTTGCAGACATGAAAAAGATGCTCCAGGGAAAGAAATTTGGCTGAAATGAAGGAGTGATTGCCGAAACTGAGGCTTATGTTCAGAGCAAAGACAAATCGTTTCACATAAAGAGCATCGAAAAGTTAGAGGAGCGTCGTAATGAATGCATCACTCTTGAAGGAGAGTATGTTGATGAATAAAGTGGTTAGATGCAGGCCGATCGCACGGGACCATCGCGCGTTGCAGAGAATTAAACTCCTGCTCAGGATCTAGTATGCTCCCGTTCCTGTTCGCAGCGATCGTTTTCGCGCGGGCTATAATTAAACCGGTGGAAAACGGTAAGCTTCGTGAACACGGCCGTTCGGTTGTTCGGCCGGCCCGTGAGCTCGTCGTCAGACGCCACGGCGACAACATCGGCAGCTCCTTTCTTCGGACGATTGATCGAGCCCGACACACAATGGGAGTCGTGATTGCGTTTCCCGGCAACGCGCAACGGGTCTACCGGCCTTGATCGCTGGCGCGGCGCGATCCTGTGTAATATAGGTGAAATGCGAAATTGTTCGCCTGCCTTTGGCCTTTTTCCCGTGCGTTTTTTCCGCGCCGCGCCGCCGCGCTGGCGGCGGAACCGCAGACACCCAGGAATCCTCTCCACCCTTCTGCCACAATGAAAGCGTCAAGGCCGCGGTGACCCGGACCCGAAGAACCAGACACGTCGCGTCGGGAGAGGATCGCCGGAAAAATGTTGGAACAAAACTGATTGTCCCCATGCGTGTCGCGTGCAGGGAATGTCCGGTTGCGGGCTTTAATCGCCTCGCTGTTTCCACCGGGAATTATTTGTCATTGTCGGCCAGAACACGGAGACTCTTCGTTCTATGGAGAACCCGCCCGGAGAACCTGAAGTCTTAGTAGCCCAAGTTCTCTTAGATCCGCAGAACTCGTTCCCGCGTTATCGTTTCATCTGACTCCACCGATTCGATTACTCTTCGCGCTAGCTAGACAAAATTAGTTTTCCACGGGTTTCAGCTTATTCGAGGTTTCTGTTGGATACCACAGATTTTCTCTCCACGACGATTTTCTCTTCGGAATGCACCGGAGCAGAGGGTTAAAGCTCCCATGACCAAGATGAAAATCCAAAATCCAGTCAGTGACAACTGAGATACGGAAGTTCCGTAAGGAAGATTTTAATCGGACGAGACGCGCTAGACCGCTAGATCGTTGCAGAGCCGAGTCTACGAGCTCCCCTGGTGGATTTATTAAAAGACGCGTCCTCTCCACCGATCTAGTCCTTTAAGGCGATTCCTCCTGGTCATCGGCCGGCAGAAAGTCGACAAGTAAGTATGCGTAGGCGAGCGATCCTGGACTATCTCGCCAGTTCCTAGATACCAGGCCCCGATCGCCTTGATGGCCATTTGTTCTCCAGCTACCGAGACCGAGAATCGAGAGCTAGAAGCTAGAACGCTCTCGTGGGAAGCGAGACTCGTGGGCGAAGGTATGCCTGTACAAAAGCGTGGTTAATCGGGAAATTAACGGTCGAATGTTACTCCCGATTAGGCTCGGATAGGGAAAAAACTTCCGAGGAAGAAGTTGATCGCTCTTCGATTGGGCACCACGGGCAAGAACAAGTACAAGGTAACAACACCTCTCTAGAAAATGAACCGAAGAGCACCGTTATTTTCATCTCGACATCTTTTGCTTTTATCGGACGGCCTAATCGTGCGAAATATTGTACATACAAAGGGGTTCCAGGAAATAGGGGAGACATTGTTTATTCGACGAAATAAAACTTCAGCCTTGCACCTTTCAGATCCTAGCTGAATGTTCAGTATCGATAAAATTCATGTCTGAATCTCTGGGCAAATAAGTTCGCCGATCGTCCCAAATATTTTACATATTTTACAATTATTGAGATATTGATTGAGAGTAAACAACAGTAAACGTATTAAATGTCGATCCATGGAAAGAGAGCCTCGGGAGTGTTAGGAACGTGAAACATTTTCTTCGCGTTAACCGGATAAGAGTCCATTTGCTCGGTGCACCGAGAGCTATCGGCAATTATCACCCGGACTGGTGTTAATTGCGATTTATAGTTTCGCGGTGGCCACAAACCCGCGGAAAGTTATCGTCGTCGGGTTC
This sequence comes from Lasioglossum oenotherae, assembly GCA_028455765.1. Lineage (NCBI taxonomy): Eukaryota > Metazoa > Arthropoda > Insecta > Hymenoptera > Halictidae > Lasioglossum > Lasioglossum oenotherae. Next base: position 7,713,761 of record CM052291.1, on the reverse strand, counting down.
TTAAGTGCGCGCAGAAAGGATTACGACTTGTTCCGTGGATCTCGAGGAGAAACGATGCGATGTGGCGGCAGTACATCCCGGCGCGGCGCGGCGGGACGGCCTCTTAGAATTCCAACAAGATGCACGCGTCCGCAGACAGTAAAATCATTTCGGAAAAATTCCCGGGACCACACCCACGCTCACCGAGATCCGGCCACATATTTGCGGAGGTCGGATTACGTCGTAAACAACATAAACATAATGCAGCTCGGCCAGTCCCGGTGGACCACACCCGACGTACTCGGTTGCGATAATTTTTTTCACCGCGGGTACCCTACACCTTGTTCAGACCTAATCGAGAATCTTCGTTATCGTTATTGTACAAAAGACGGCTGTTGTACCTTATTGTTAGTTTCTAAAAAATCGATCTTTTCACTGTACAATATCCAAAATTTTGATAGCTTGTTCATAATTGTGAACAAATGAAATATTAACGAACACTTAACGAGTATTAATTATATCGCGGCTAATTAAATGATCAAAGCTAGTTTACAAACGAATAACGTTCTTAATAGAATACTATACGGATACGGTATACGGATACGGATATGATAGGTGCAAAGAACTATACTTCAAGGTTTAACGATCTGTATTAACAAAACGCTATCGGTTTACATATCCTCGGGTTCGATAGCTAAATGTAACACCTGCATTTGTCGGACGACAGTCAGGTTTAGAATTTTCGCCGAGTCTATCGCCTTGTAAATGTTAGTTGCACTCGTTACGGTCTCGCCGTTCACGTGCGTTATGATGTCGCCTTGTTGTAGCCCACCTCTGAAATTTTTAAACACTGATTTATAGTTTGTTTGTTGCAAGGTATGTCGATCTTGAAGACGTACATATGAGCCGGCGACCCAACGATCACTTTGCAAATTAGAACACCGTGTCTAATACTCTGGGGAATTCCTTCGAGCCTCTGTTGCAGTTCGAAAAGTAGATTAGGCGTTAGGGAGAGCATAGTAACTCCCATGTACCGGCTCTTGGATGTCTCCACTGTATTTTGAGCACCTGATAATATATTACAAACTTTGTTAATTATTTATATGGCTCGTACAGTTATCGCAACGCTTTACCTCTGCTCTTTCTGCGCATTTCTGCCTTCTTTAAGAATTCCTTGGCGTGATCGATAGGTATTGCGAAAGAGATTCCAGCTGTTACTCTCATCGCGTTTATACCGATGGCTTCGCCGTTTAAATTGACCAGAGGTCCACCGGAATTGCCAAACTAAAAATTTATAATGTTCGAGGGATATTAAAAAGGTGAATTTTGATTAGACCGTGGTATACAGCGAAGAAATTCTAACGGTAATTGCAGCATCCGTTTGGATGTAACCCATCTGCTTATTGTAAAGACCAAGCTCTTCGCTCGCTCTATTTACACTACTGATAACTCCACTAGTTATAGTGTTGCTTAAAGCGAGCGGGGATCCGATAGCAACCACGAATTCACCTGGTCTGATATTAGACGAATTACCAAGTTTCATTACGGGTAGATTAGTCTGTACAAAAAAAAAACAATTATCGTGGTAACTTGTAAACATGCACATTAGTACATTACAGTTTACAATATGCATTTAAAACCTTGTTAATTCGCACAGTGGCAAGATCGCTGTGCATATCGACATCCTCCACGTTGCCGGTATAAGTGTTCCCATCTTGAAGGCGTACCTGCGAAATAGATTCTATGAGAATTTCTGAAAAAATGTTTTGCAAGTTATTTCACATATCTAAAGTAAATAAAGGTAAATGTAATATCACTGTGCTTACCTTAACAATTGTGTTCGGTTTATTAACAACAACATGGGCATTCGTTAAGACGAGACCATCGGATTGAACAATGAAACCAGACCCATTGCTAACACTGATCGGTTTACCTGTGAAATAATCAAACCTATTTCATGATTAATAATTATTTGAAACGACTTTGTATACAGATACGATTTATATTTACCTTTTGTTGTCCTTGATTTCGATGTAAACGACAGAAGGAGCTGAGATCTCTACTACATCGGCTATAAAATTGTATTTATCTCTGTTGAGATTAATATCTGTCAGATTAATTGATTTTGCATGCACCGTTGGCATGAAATCGTTTTTCCATTTGTACAAAATATAACTAAACCCGGAGAAGAGTGCAGTATAGGTTAACACATGTTTGATGGTGCCATTGGAAGTTGGACGGTCTTGACGATTCGTAAAGAAGAACTTGTATTGAGGATATCGATTGGCGAACGGAAAAATTAAAACTGGTTTGTACTGTAATTGATTTTTCTTAAAGACAATCCAAGGTAAACGCGACCAGTGGGCCGCCATGTTTCAGTGGCCGTCAAAAAATCACAAATCGTATGGACGCCACGCGCGAAAAACCAAATTTCACAAAAGTGTATAAAAATACAATTTACGCGAAAGAATGACCATTAGAGATGCTCGTATTATAGAAAGATATTTATTTTTTCACATTAGTAATAATCTTTTTTTTACGCATTTTAAGTATTATTTACAATCTTAGATTTCTTTAGCTTTTTCTTTTTAATTACACCATTCTCCTTCAATCCCTTTGTTTCCTTTTTAATCTTTTTACTCGTCGCTCGTCGTTTCTCCACCTCCTTCGGAAGTTTCTTTAAGTTGTTGGTCTTTTTTCTTTTTACTTCTCTCTCGATGTCTTTATCTTTGCTGGCCTTTCGTTTCTTAACTTTTTCATTTGATGTTCCATCTAGAGTGTCCTCGATAGCATTACACTCTTTCTCGGTGTGACCTACAATAAATAGAATTAACGATGTCAATTCGTATGCTCTGTGTTGTACGCATAACAAATATAATACATACCAACTTCGTTACATTTAAAGCATCTTCCATGCATTTGTGGTTTCTGACCACATACATGTTGAACAACGATACACCTTTTGCAAGTTTCACAATGTTTCCAATAAGGTTTCACGCATCTTTCGCAGATGTTACAATGTTTATACCTGGAACCGTTCTTCGAGGTACAGTCTTTGCACTTTTTACAGTGTTTATTTTCTTTGGAAACCCATCTTTTGCATCTCTTGCAATATTTGTAACCATCCGACTCAGGTAGCTCCAACAAATGCAGTGGTATATTCGTGAAAATTCTAATCGGTGAAGGTAACTTCTTATTCTTAGGGTTCTCCACGAATTGCGAATGATTCTCGTAACATACTTTGTAATCCGTTAGCTTCAGGTCTTTCAGGCCTCCGGATACACCGGGTGGATTACTTTTCTGTTTCATTAGAGATTCCATAAAATATGGAAATACAAAAATGATTTTCAAACAATCTTCTTCGTTCTCTATATTGTTCCATTTTTTATGGAGATCGGAGAGCCTTTTTATACTCCACGAAATTGCTTCTACTCTGCTGCCGAATGGAGGATCGCATATTACGTACACGTCTTTGCCTTTGTTTTGCGTAATGAAATCTCTAAACACACCGGCAGAGCCTTCATCGAAGAAGTGGTTGTTCAATAGATTATACCAGCAATAATTTAACGGTCCAAAAAAATTATGCTGCAATATAACAGAAAATATAAAATTAGTTTTCAATTATTCTTCTTCGGAACATGCTGCGTGGTATCTTTTGAAATTTAATGAACTCACGAATCTTCCATCAAAGTCCAATAAAAGGGAGGACATTTTATCTTCGTATTTATCTAAAATTAACTCGTGAATTTTAGGCGTACCGATGCAAAGAACTTCTTTCGCGCCGAGCTTCACGAGCATGTTCCCTATATCCTCTGTAGATTTCTTAGAAAAGAAATATTGAGCTTCCTGTTTAGAATTTTCCAAGGGCTTTAAGAATTCTGTTGGATATTTCATTTCGTGATCGGTAATACCTCTTTTCATGTCATGATCTTTGTGCTTGTCATCTTTCTCGCTACGATTCAATAGTCTGTTGCAAGTATGACAATAATTTCTTCTCTCTGGCGGCAGCGCTAGTACCTCGTGCAACGACAGATATAATGATCTATGGCGATAACGGGAAGCAAATTCTTTCCTGTCTTTCTCCCACTTAGCTGCCTGTTGTTTTGTTAATTGTTCCCCTTCGTTTAAGCGAAATTTGCAGAACTTTCTTTCACGGCAAGCTGCGCATACATAAAATTTCTCCAACTTACCATTTTCATATGTACCAAATAATAAAGTTGGTCCTACACAGGAAACAGTATTAACATGAATATTTATTATAACAAAAACAAAACATAATTCTGAAAGTAGAAAATTACCATGCGGACAATGTGGATGTTTGCTTGGATCGGACCAAAAACATTCCATTTTCTTGACTCGATTGACAGAACAATAACAAACAATTTATGGATAAATAATTACGTTAACATTACCCAAACGCAGCGGGTATAAATCTTATTATTAATGTTTATTATCATTAATTTATCGCCCATATTAAGTACCATGCGTAAAGAGGTTATGCGTGTCAAAATAAAACCACGTGGTCGATCGATAAGCGCAGAGAGGAAATGAGAGTCATCTCATCCACTGATGCCAGAGTTGTGGTACTGTGGTACTAAACCATACCCCCACCATAGCCTACTATCGCCCCTACGTTCCTTTCCAACGCGCCCGCGCGCTACACTCACCAGCGTACCTCTACGGATACAGTAGAGTGATACGCTGGTCTGGTGAGTAGTGAGTGTAGCGCGCGGGCACGTTGGAAAGGAACGTAGGGGCAATAGTAGGCTATGGTGGGGGTATGGTTTAGTACCACAGTACCACAGCTGACTCTGATACGCGTGACAATAATCGAACTATCCGTATTGTATCGATAATCGATTATCGAATATCGTTGCGAATCGATTTATATTTGAATCGTACACGACTACGACTATCGAAAGTTACAGTTTTAATTTCAATTCTATAAATCTTCGAGGACGCGTGAAAAACTTTTTGACAAGAAAACAAGTGTTGTTGATAAAATCCTTTTGGGAACGACAGAAATACATAGATTACAGTTTACGGTATTTTATTTTAATATCTTTTCTACAAGTGCTATCTTACTTGCGGTATCACATGTACATATTTATATATGTTACCGAAAATGTAACTGCTAATATGTATATAAGGCAAGTTAAGCCTCTATAGGCTGTAAACATTTTTCGTGCGTTGTTTGTCAGGATTGTTTATAATTGTTGTCCTATTGTAAAAATACACATAATATTACATGTTACAACGTTTTGAGTACTCAAAACTTTAAATTGGACCATACATTGCCGCAATAGGAAAAAACGAACAACAAAATATATATAGTTTCGTATCTCTTCAACGATTTATAATACTATATCGATAAATAAGTGTTTTACGCGGGTAAAAATGTTAGAAATAAGCTGATATACACGGAATGGATATAATCGGTAATAAATTCAGCTAAATCGAGCGAAATCATTTCGGAACTGTCCTGCTTCGAATGTTCTTGTTTTTAAACATTTTAAAGCATTCCTAAATGATCTACAGAATCGACACACCTTTTTTTGTAATTTGCATAAATTTTTTCTAGGCTGTGTACATTCTGCTAGATTATATCACAGACTATCATTTGCAGTTGAAAAATAAAACATTCACTAGAAAAACCTCTTACTCGTGACACTCCTACTACATGTTAGTACGGCTATAAAATGTTTACAGTATGTGTTACGAATAAATTAAACTATTTACATACAAGAAATCAACCGTCTAAATACACAATTCATGTTGTTTTGGTGTACTTTGTCGTAAACAGAGTAATAAATAACAACATATGCTCGATCGTAATTTAGATATACACTGTATACGCAAGTTTTCGCTATCATCGATTCGCTATTACGATTAAGTATAATAATGTACACGACGATGTACTAGGACTACGCAAATGTATGAATGTTGTAATCGTATCACTGATCTTTGGAACTGTTAATGCGTGTAATGAGATTGGAAGTTTTTGGTTGAAGAAAGGTATTTTGTATTTTTTTGTACGTTTAAAATAAATATTAAACTTGTCTCGTTTTTACGATTAAGTAATACTCCGAGAAATCTCATCGCTACTGTTTCATTTCTGGATACTTCATCGGTTTATATCAGCATAATTATCGATGCTAGTTTGCACATTGTACAGAGTTCTAAGAATGATATTTACTTCGCACTATACTTTCGTTTAATTTTAGCAATATTAACATTATACGCTAAACTATAGTTAAGTAACTCTTTGTATGTACATAATTGACTACAAAGCTTCTTTGCTTACCTTGCTGCAGAAATAAATTTTCGATCTATTATAATACTTGCGAGACTTAAAATATCGTGTATACTTACAAAAAAAAAAGAGTAAAAGAGTATCAGTCAGCAGGAGGATAAATAAATAAATTTTGGTATACCGAGAAAATTTAATTATGCAGCAAAGACTGGAATCAAAGAACGCTGGAATTAAATTTCATCGAGTAAGCACATTGCTTTTGGTAAATTCACAATTTAAGTTTCTATAACATCCAAATACAACAAACACTAGAATCTCCGTTTCGTTAAATCGTTATAAACGCCGTCAAAGGTGAAAACTCGGTATAAATATGCGAAAAGCATTTTGCAAACAGTCATTCGATACTAAGAACAAGGATCTAATTGCTCTTATGATTGTAGAGTAATAGGTAGTTTGTAAGACATACCGAGAGACTTGCTATCGATTAAATATTGACCACATTGTACCTTGTAGAAGGTAACGGTTACGAGAAGATGTAGGAAAAGTTTAATGATGACCATTCTCTTTTGCAAAAACTTTTTAGCATGATGGCAGTAATACCAAACAATCGAAGGAGCTCAAAATGTGCAGTGTGATATCAAAGTTCATACGATATCCTTGTGATACTATCTCTAGTAAGTACCAATGGCAACGAGAAATATATGTGTCAATTCCAATGCCGAAGTATCCCCACGCCAATAATATACAATGTAAATGTTTGTGTGTTACGACTTTTCAATTGCATCCCTAAATTGTGAATTACAATCACATCGCTAGACATTCAGATTCCAGGTATATTAAAATGTATCTTTAAAAAACACTTACAGAGCAATGAGCTTAGATCGACAAGAACCCCACCTCTCTTGCAACTTCTGACGTTCCTCTACGTGATGGTCCGACAGATTTTTTAATAATCCTCCCTGTCCTGCTTTCAATTTTCTAGGGTCTAAGTTTGCGCCTAATGTTTGCACGCCTTTAGCAAATTTCGAGAACGGCGATAGAATATCTTTGGCCGTGGATGATACAGGGCTAGCCGCGGTAGTAGTATTCGATTTTATAGATTTCAAAGCGGACTCGCTTTGGGAGGATGTAATGTTCAACGTCAAATCTTGTTCCGAAGTCGATCTCTTTTTATCCAGCAACCTATCCGTTTGTAAATTATTGATATTCATGTTCTTCGACCTGCTGCCGACTGCTTCCGAAGAATGGCTAATATTTTTTGTCAGATTTAATGTCGAGGGTGGAGACACCCTCGCGCTATCCTCAGCCAAACCGTCGGTCACATTTTGGATTGTTATTTCAGGCGTTGTTGCTGCGGTCTTCTGAGGAGAAGCGCTCAAAGTGCTTGTACCGGAGGCTGGTTTCTGCAAGTTCTCTACATTCGATTTCTGATCGGACAAATTATTAGGTCGTGTCAACAAATCGTGATTTTCATTGTGTTCATCAGACTCCACCATATCAGCATTTTTCACACCCATTATGATACCGATAGATGGAGTGTAAGCTTCCATTAGATTCTTATCGTGGCTAAAGTTCTCTGGTTTTTCTAGGGGACCGGATGGTATAGCGATATTCTCGTCATCGCTACTGCTACTGCTGCCGTTACGTTTCCGTTGTACCTTTCCTGATATATCTCTACCGCCAACCGTAAAGGTGGGTTTCGGAGATGGTTCAGATTTCTTGCCTATGTTCTTTGCTATGTCGATTGGTTTCCTAGCGCTAAAGCTATGACTCAGTTTGTTTAGTTTACTGAATTGTTCGGACATGTTGTTCAAAGCTTTCGTTCCTATAAGAGATATTGGAATCAAATATTATTCACGTAAACGCGAGCAGACGAGTGCATTAATCGTAGGAACACGTACCTGCACTTTTAAGAGCTAGCAACTGTGTTTCTGAAACGTTTCTAGTCAATTCTGGGAAGGATGAAAGATCCAGGAGACCCGTAGATCCTTTAACGTTGACTAATTTACTCTTTCGTCTATCTATTATTACATCTATTGCTATAGGAATATTTTGTAAACCCGCCATTTCTATTGCAACGGCGAAAGTTTCACAGATCGCCCTTAAAGATTCTACACAATAAAAATATATTATTTGCCTGAGCGTTCAATATCGAAGCAAAACATATTTTCATACCTGTGCTCTCTTCTTCGGTTTTTACGACAGCCATGTTATTAAAAAACTGTAAATTTGTACTTCGAAACATGTGAAAGTAGCCGCTTTCATTGCCTACTTTGTAATTGATTCTAATGCAGTAAAAATGCCTATTTTTAAACAGGGAAAGTAGACTCTCGGACTTTCCGCATTCGATTAGTACAATGTCCTCCAGTGGAACTCTTTGGTAGTTTGTAACTTTGTCGATCTGGTCGTCGTAGTCGGCCACATAGTAACAGTCTCGTGTTAATATAAGGATAGTATCCATTTCCGTTTCCGTTGGGTCTCCGGTTCTATTCATAGGGAAAATTGCGATAACGAATTAGTCTGCAATCTTCTCTAATCCTAACATATATAAATTGATGGATGACATACACTGGATCCGCATCTATAAGACTCCAGCTGCCTAGAATAACTTCCGGGTCAGGTACAAGTAGTTTCTTGCAATCCTCTATTAGTAGTTTCACGTGGATCGCAGTTGCAGGATTGTCTTCTTCTTCCGTACGTTCTTGGAACACTTCCTCGTTCACCGAATTCCCTAACATCATATCAATGGTTGCCTGTCTATAGACATCTCTGAAGCGATTTAAATAATATCTGAAAGAGAATATCCATTTAAAACCACACATGTGCCAAGGACCACGACAAGTTAAAGTAGTAAGGACTAGCTTCACAAAGACAAGGGTATTTTCAAGATCGAAAAAGTTTAAACTTGAAAGTTAAGCACCTGACATGCAAAAGAAGCTTCTCGTCGTGCGCCAAAAATCAATTCTTAAAGGTATCATGTTGGGTTAAAGTTTTTTTTACACTGTCATTCTGTGTCTTATCCGCTATATACAGACAATGTTTTAGCATTCGGAGTAACAGTTTACACAGTTCGATTTGAAAGCCTTCGGACGAACCTTACTAAATGATAGATAGCAGTGGCATAAAGAAAGTCAGGAAATGTAGCAATTATGCTTGTCGATATCACGGGGACTAGCTCATTGCAGCAATGATCAAAGATGTCTAAATATTTCGACCAATCGGTATTCAGTTCGTTAACGTTGATGGGATTCCCTAGCAAGGTATCTATCGCCGCCTGACGTATGTCGTCCATAAAGTGTTGTCGAAAATATCTATGGGAAAATGAAAGGATAGTGTCAGGGTTCTATGCATGTATAAAGAAAACGGTATTTAGGTGATATATCGTATTAACATGATCGAATGATGCAAACAGCTTGTAATCATTTATTTCTATCGAGACAATTACATCTCTTGAAAGGACCCTTTTCACCATACGATTATGTGTTGTGTAGGATATGTGAAATGAGAGTGGCGATCTAATGCAATGCGAGGCGCGTATCATAATGGCTGTCCGATTGTACCTGTTTGCAGAATTCATGCCATCTTTCATTAACCCAGTAAATTTTCTTTCCCCTGTTCTTGTGTAATCTCCCTATAATCAATAAGAAACTATATACATATCATAAACGTTGAACGGCCGGTACAGGTTTTCGTTGGCGAACGATTACGTAGAGGTGTGCGAGAAATCCCGATATATTCGAGAATCGCAAAATTTTCAAAAACCGATCATCGGATACCCAATATTTTCGAGTTCTCTCGCACGCTTCTACTATCGGTGGGGAACCAATGATAGAAGGAACCACCAAAGTACGAACCTTCAAAGCATTTGTTCCAGCATATTGTTTACTAATAATATCACCGTTATTAGCCCAAAGCGATTGAAATGTCTGCTTGATGTTTGTTGGCAACTGACCGTCTGGCGGTATTAGTCCTAGCTTGGAAAACTGCATTTCCATTACAGCTTTACCCAGAGCGGTTTGCACCACATTCGTTCTATCTAGACAATCTATGCAATTCACCCGAAACACTCCCTTCTGCATGCAAATTGTGCCCTGCTTATCCCGCCAACAGTACCCCATATCTGTCAGTACCGTAGCCAATGAATTGATCAGGATAGACACATTTTCAAAATGCATTCCTCGACTGTGTTAGACACAAAGGTGTATTTAGCAACAATTCAAAATACATTCGGCATGAGATCTTTGCAAATCCTTACCAGTATTCGTGAAAATCGAACGATGTATACGTTATGTCCGGATGATCGTAATTTATCACGTGGTTACTGTAAACTTCCCAAACGATTCTTTCTTTACCAGTTTGTTCTACAAGGTTCACCACGCAAACTGGACCATATAACTCAAGTTCTTCTGTAAAATGTTTCTCGAATGCCACTTGTGTTTCTGCTTCACCTAGGACATCGCACATATATGTAATAGAATTACTTTACGCTTACACGTTCGCGACAGTTCCTAGAGATAGCTATTACAAAAGAACGGGCCTTTCAACTACCTTTGTCTATATGAGGCGGAGGCTTATATTTATAGCCAGGTTGAGACCAGTATACAGGTACGCTGCCTCGAACTTGCACAAAAGACATTTGATGGTCATGATACCATACCAATTGCTCTGTTTCCACATAATTTGCACATTTTCCATCGTCGTCCACACCGCGTCGCTTATACCTGTGTCGTCACAGAAAATATATTGTTTATATACGAAGTTATTAATGAAACAGTTACCGTTACAAAAGATACCTTGTGCCTGCACGAAATCTACTTCTCCTCGATATAACAGCTAAATTAAAGGTTTCCTGCTGAGATTGTCCATCGAAACCTACTTCTACATTGCATCTTTCTATTTGCACGTATCCCTGAATAACAGGTAAAATCCAACAATTTGCTTTATCTGTCTGGAAAAGTAAGATACTTTATAGAAATATCAATTTTTACTAAAACAGTAGATGTAATTACGAATGATTCTAACTTTTAGATTGATTATATCTTGCAGCATGTGTTTATTCCAGAAAAATCTGTCATCTACTCTTTGCCAAAGCGGTTTATCCAGTTCTTCATTCTGCTTTGATTCTGTATCGCAAAGTCTTTGTAGGCTGTTGGTAATGTCGCCGGTTTGACAATAATAGAAGGAATCCGTTTCCGTGAAGACTTTATTTAATTCTTCGAGAATCCTTTTCTCAAATCTTTCTTTGTCCTTTACGATACTTCGTTTAGATACCGTAGATTTTACCTGGAAGTAGTTCGTTATTCGTTATTTTCACATTCTTCTAACAACATGCAAAACAAATTACCTGAGACGTCGCTAGCGCGGCAGCTTGCTGAGTAGTATTTTTAATGGTGGTGGTTGCGCTCTTGATGGTTCCCCATGTCTTGGCGAAAGCTGCTTTTTGCGGTACATCGAACAAACTACTTTGACTTTTTTTCTTTGGCAAATTCTGATGCTTCTTACAAGCCAGAAGTCCGATATCGCTGTTTTCCGAACCAAGATGTAAAAACGTGATAGATTTGATCTTGTATACGACATGTCCTCCGTATAATTCTCCAGCTGGTGAAACTTCTTTAATTAGCATCAAACGAGGTTCTAATACCGAGGGTTGTTCTATTTTCCCAACGATTCCATAAAAGATTCCAAGACATTCCAGGTCGTTCGGAGCTGCCCATTCCCAATCTGCGGACAAACTTACAATCGGTAACATCTACAAAAATAGAAATAATTTGAAACCCTAAATTTTACCTATAATTAAATTAACTGCGACGTATCTCTCGCGTATTTACATAATTAATGAACTATAGCTGCAGGAGGAAACACGATCTAAATAAATACCTTCGAAGATATTTCTTTACGTATGTTAATTCAGCGATAATAATTTAATCGTGTTTTTAACGTATAATTAATGTTTCTACTGTGGCAAGTAATACGATGGAGTTTAATTCGTAGAACGAATTAACGCACGATTATATCGCTTGCGTTTCACAGAGAATTCTAAGAAATATGCGCAAGAACTATAAATTGGGAATTGCAACGTGTATTTTGCTTGACGTGCGAACGTATACGCACTTCTGTCAAAGATGTATGTACCCACCCGATTTCGCGGAGAATTCGCCCGTGTATTTGTCACACCACAAGCTGTATCGCTCTTTCACGAAAATAAAATGCGTGTCAGTGCGAAACAATTCCATTCTTCTAATTTATCCACGGAAAGACGATTTCCAGACTGCATGTGTAACGTCAGCTCTCTCGACACACAGTCCGCCTGAGTTCGCCTATGTCGGACAATTCGCCATCTTGCTCTTGCATATATAACATATATATATATAACAATAAGTCTCTTTCACTGTTCATCGTTTCATGTTTTCATGTTCACAGGAGATCATGATATCGAAGGAGGTGGCACGAAATTCAGTAGTGCAACTCAACGACAAGCCAGACGGTCGAAAATTGACGAGAATTTTCGAAAATCTCGAAAATTGAAATTGCATTAGGAGAACATGATATCGAAGGAGGTGGCACGCAATTCAGTAGTGCAACTCAACGACAAACCAGACGGTCGAAAATTGGTGAAAATTTCAAAAATTGAAATTCCATTAGGAGAAACATGATATCGAAGGAGGTGGCACAAAATTCAGTAGTGCAACTCGACTATAAATCAAATCGACCGTGGATGGTTAAATATTCAATGAAATTGTTATTCAAGGGCTAAAAAAATTGGTGGGTGTATACTGGACAATCCTCTGTGTCTGTATTGTACAATAAAGATAATTTATTCGTGCAAAATGAAAAATATTGGATATTCATTACAGCAGCAAATGATTCGTGCCGCTTTCCCCATAAGACGCAATGTTAATTCCGGCACGAATTATTTGCGCTTAGTATACGTACTTACAGCGCCATCTAGCGGCAAAACGCTCAAACTGTTAGCTAAATGTTACCGACAGAGCAAGTCAGGCCGGGAACAACGCCATCTAACGGTAGACTGGGAACTAACGATTTGATTTAGTTCCAAATGTACCGCTAGATGGCGCGGTTACCGGCCTGACTTGCTCAGTCGGTAACATTTGGCTAACAGTTTGCGCGTTTTGCCGCTAGATGGCACTGTAAGTACGTATACTATACGTATACATTGCTGCTGCAATGTATATCGAATACTTTTGACTTTTCATCAATAAATATAATCATTAATATTAATTTCTGGCAGAATTTATTGAAAATTGTTACGGTTAGAAATTATTAACAGATAAGCAATCCAAGAATGTTGTAATACACGTGTATGTGGACTATTTACAGACAGATTTATTTGTACCAGAGAGTCTGTTTGTACGTTTCTTGAACCTCGTAAGAAATTCATCTGTTCAGCAAAAGTTGCACTATATTTACCTAGCAAATGTTTTAAAAGAGACACATTTTTCGATTAATCTTATCAGAGAAAAAGTTTTCAAAGGATATTGTAGACGTAAATAGCACTGTGCTAAAATTTCACATAGGGAATCGAAACAAAAAGCAGGGAGCGTTTTATGTTCATAATTTTATTCTCGTAATCGTAAAATGATATTTACAAAGGAATATATCGCATGTACAGACAGTACACAGTCATTCATTTAAGCATAAGAGAAATACAAGAAGTTAAAACAAATATGTACAGTGAGTATTTCGTTATAGGGGCGCTTCGCGAATCGTTTGAATTTACATATACAGAGCAAGTACAACCGAATCTTTCTAAAAATCAATTGTGCAATTGAAACTAGGAAAAGGAAAGAGAAAAGAAAAAACATGTAGATGGAAAATATATTAAGAAAAGCTTCGCGTACTTGTTATATTATATGAACAGTAAACGCACGCGTGAGAAAGAGAGCAATACTTGAAAAAAAACAAAAATACGAAAAGCGAGCAACGTAATCGGCGAATACATGAACGTAAATGCGAGTACAAAATACATTGTAATAAAACATGTATTTTAAATGCGATTCTTTGGCATTTATGCACGATATCATTGTAAAGGTGATCTAACGCGTTACAAATAAACGTATGTACAATTAAGAAATGATCACCTTAAGCGTATAATAAAATAAGTACGAGGACAAGGTACAACACTTAAAAAAGAGAACGATTTTTCTTGTAAATGTTCACTATAAAAAAACAGCTTGATGAATTTATACTTGATTCAGTACTGTGGCTAAACATATATACACTGATGTTATTTGTATAGTGTATATTTCTTCTAAACACAATTATATTCTAGGGGGATGACAGTGTCTCCCCTCTAACGTGTTCAGACATCTTTCAGTTTATTAAATATTACAGTTAACGCAGTTCTGTTTTTCTCACATCTTAATCTCACACGTCCATTGAATTGTTCGTAGGCGTAGCACATGCTCGTGCGAAATCGTTATATATTTACAGTAAATTTCTTAACGTAACGTTAAGTTTCTTCGATGGATATAGAGATTTTCTCTGAGTAGCTTATCATTAGGTATCTTGAAACACTTTCAGAGCTGCTCTATCGCAAAAAGATCAACTAGAAAATTTTCATTCGTTCAGTGGGTAGGCTTTTATCTCGGACAACTAGTGCCAGCTTGTAACTAAATTTTTCAACTATGTCAGACTTTGAAAAATTGTGTTTCGCTAATATAGATCCTCTGGTAATTTTGTCGAAACGAGAAGGATTTCTCAAAATGTCGAAAAGAGCTTCAGCCTCGAACATACTAAACGAAAATAAAACATTTTGATATTCTATTTCTGATTCCGCTCCAAACGAGAGTTTCGCACAATCAAATCAATTCGCATCTGTTAACCCTTCGCACTCGAATGGTGCTCTCTGAGGTGCCAGTAAAAATTGTTTGAATATTATAAAACTCGTCTGTATTTTATAAATTGTATAAAGCTCAACTGCTGTTTGAGAAAACAGGTTCAATTTGATGTGCGCAAAGAAATGTCTTGATGTTCGAATGAAAATTCCTTCCAGTCTGAAGAGTTAACACGATTTACTTGACGATACATTTGTCGTGGCCCTGTTGTTGAACCGATGGAAATAGATGCTCACCGATACAATACATCGGAACAAAAATATCCTATAAATGAAAATCTCTGACGAATTCTCATTACGAAACTATGCTATAATCTCGGGGCATGTTGAAATGGTTTTGACGATCACTTGCTTACTTCTTTCACGATGACACTGGCTCAATCCTGTTGCATGGAATAAAGTAATACAATCATTATAAATGTCTTTGATAAAATCTTTTAAAATAGAAAAGGGAATATTTTGATGCTTCGAAGTAATCGAATCGCTGTATCAGCATCCAACATCAGTAACTCCAGTTTTACTTAGAAAAAGTTATGGCAATCTATTCGATTTGGAGTTAATCATATTGGTGACTGAATGATTTCCTCATTCTAATCTTTTAGAGGCACATAACGTTTAGACAGTTTCATCGATAGAAAATAAAATTAGTGTTGCTTTTTGAAAAGATTGTGTTCCAAAGTTTGGGATTACTTTTTCGACAAGGTGGGTCCTGATCTTTTTAATAAATAAATTCAAGATATCACGTTTCTTTTTATTGTCAATAGATACCGGTTATCCTAAACTTTTGAACAGCGTGTCATAGTTTGTGCCTGTGAGTCTTATCGAAAGAACAGAATACACAAGATACTCGTCTATGTTAAAAATAGACAGCGGACTTGATGTGTTTATGGGAAACATGAGAAAATTAATTTGTACGTCGCTCTGGTTTGTTGCAATTCAGGTGGAAAATTTCGATTTTGCATAAAGATCCGCTGTCTAGTTGTGAACATTTTAAAAGGTGATTTTACGAGATCGAATGAGACAAAAATTGAAAATACCCAGATTACGGTTTCAGCTTTTAGAAATTGTTAATAATTAAAAATCACTGATTCTCAGTGATCTGAGATTTGAAATCAATGTAAAAGTACTTTTCAAGTAAAGCTGAAATCCTATTAATATTACACTCCATTCTTGTTCCGTTTTATCTTGTTCAATCATCCCTTAAAACATTTACCACAGATAGTTGTATATATATCTCGTACGTGTAAATAGATTCTTCGAGTATACAAGACAGTTTGATTCGATAAGGTTCTGTATACGAGTAATAGTGATTAACGTGTGACAGTGTAGTAATCATGCTTATTCATATAATTTCGTCCGCAGCTGAAAACTTGGTAATCAAAATCAGCGTAGTGTATACTCAATATATTGAAATGAATTAAGAACAATGTTTGATGTTCATGCATTGCGTTAAATAATAACGTGTTCCTGACTATGTTATGAGTAGACTGCGGATGTTTATGCAATTTGCAATTTTTGCGGAATAAAATAAATCAAAATCGTACTAAATTCTGTTGAATTTGCTACTCCAGCATTTCTTGAAAATTTTCATGAATCGTAAAAATGCATAAAGATTCGTAGTCCAGTCTGTCCAGTTATGAATTGAAAATATCATTGCGCTGTTAACTATTAGAAAAATACCTGTCACCAAATATAAACGTGCGAACTTACTAGAACTGCATGCTATACTAGGTACTAAATTCCATACCACATAACAGTGCACCGCATGCAACTTCAATGACGGAAAAAATAAATGGAGATGCAGTAATATCTTACGTAAGTACCTACTGGTATCTGAAACACTGGGAACTCGCATACGTGAAATGTTTTTGGATCTATGTAAATCTGGAGCCTGTTTATTTTTATTGCCATTAGCATTATATAGTTTATAATAATTGTTATATTATCCACATATAATACAGTTTATGTACAAGGGGTCTAGTATACACTATGATTAGATGTAATGAACGACTTCTCGAGAACGATACAAAAGGATGACATTAATAAAAAAGATTGGTAAACAAGAATTCGAAGCAGCTATCTACAATTAAAATACAAAAGTAATGAAATATATATATATATATATATATATATATATATCTGCTAGCCTATGTCTAAATGAATAGTGAGTAGCAATATAATTTACAGGAACCATATCTAGAAACGCTAATACTCGACTAGTCAACAATTGCAAAATTTATAATACAGAAGTTATACGAAAATCGCTAGACGAACATTTCGTTCGATGTAATTAACCACCGAAAAATGCAACTTTTGATTAATTCTTAAACCGAATAACGAAATGAAATGAACAGGTCCTAATACTGGACTCCCAAGAATACAGCGTCGCTTTATTTTTCCTTATTAAATTCAGAATATTTCGGCATAAAACAATTATGTAATATTTACAAATGCTTTTGCACAAAACAATGGAAGGTAAACGTAATTTATAAAAGAACAAATATGTACACAGCGATTCTAGGAAATGTTTTATGTAGTCGGACTCTCTAACTACGATCGGTACACATTTCTGTTTATCGAACAAGTATAAGAGAACAAAGTATCGTTGAATCGGTAATGAACAATACGAGAAACTTTTTTATATCGGTAAAAATTCTAAACCTTTTCTTCACAGTTTCACAACATTCGATAAAGCATTTGACTTATTACGTAATACTTTTATGCAAGAATATAATTGTTCGTATACATATACATATATTTGTATATATGTACACGGTATATACATACATGTATATATATATATACGGTACTGTATAGTCGTTTCAGAAAGGCTAGAATAATTTCGATAAGTTGCTACTGTTATGCACCTAAACGTAATGTCAGAATAGTGATTAGAATAAGATGAGGCCTACGTGAGTCTATCTGCGATATTAATTTCTTTCTTTACGTGAAAACGAAAGATTCAATCTTTCACTTTGTCATTTACTTTTTTCGTTAACTAAACTAATCGAAAGAGTGACGGTTCTTTTTTTTTTGTCCCTCGTTCACGTATCAACCAATTTACAGAACACAAGACGACACCCGCGATCACAGAGAAACGTATACGACCAAAAAATGGTTCCCGTACTTTAACAAATCTTCTTTGTTGTTTTCGTCGGGTCGCAACATATATTATAAAAATCGAGGACGCAGATCAAATAGAATTATTCGCGACAAATACACCAAATATAAAAATATATAGTACATTTACAGTTGTAAAATGGCTGATACACAGTTATACCGTGTCGTAATAGCATTATAACATATTTAGGATGGATAATATTCTCCATTCTGTTGATGGTCGAGGCTGGTGTAATTCATAAAAATATAAACAACATGATCTATCGGTAGAACAGATAAACGTAATAAATTAAAATTGACAGCCAACATGGTAGGTTACACTGTTATAATTAACAAAGAAGCAAAGTACGTGATTCGCATTCAGTCGTTTCGTGAGAATTAATAAAACTAGACAGTGCAACCTACAATTTCACTATCGCACTACTTAATACAAATTGTACGAAACAAAAGGATATGAATATACTAACAACACTAAGGTTGAACAAGCAAATTTTTCCGCCATCCTAAATGTGTTAAACATACACGTAAATACTTTTTTACCCATTCTGAACATCAGCAACGTAGCTGGACTCTAATTCCCTAGCGCAATTACCTTCGTTGTGAACTAACAATCAAAACCGAAACACCGGAGCACGCTGAACCCTTTCAACAAGACTTTTTTGCAAATTCTCGTGCATTCGGTATGTATCATTCTATGTATCAATAATGCAACGCGATTCGACCAGACGTACTTTCAGATAACTTCACCATAGGTATACATATTACAAACAAACTTCTCAACGACCTCGGTTCAATGATCTCGATAAACGTTACACGAACATATTTAACAATAAACAATAATTTTGTTCGAAGTCGTAGGCAGGGCTTGAAACGGGCTCGAAAATATCTGTTTGAAACTGTTACATTCCCTAATAGACGATCATTAGTTTGAAAATATCTCGGTAATTTTATTCATTTTATAAGTACTTTATATATGTAATACTTCTTTACGCAGAAGTTCATAATTTACCTGAATTTGAGAAAAAATTCGACAAAAATTCCATTTAAAAACTGAATTAAAAAAAGGTAATAAAAAACAGATTAGAGCACTGTATTTCAAGCCCTGGTCGTAGGTCGTAGAAATTTGGAGAATTATCACTTTTGTGTCACTTGCGGTCGTGTCACCGTCGACACCGGCGCTGACAGCCTATTTACACCCTAAAACCGTTCATTGGGAATGCATTTTGCCGACAATGCGCTCTAAGGTCACGGATGACATTGATAAATCATGTCGGGAAGCTGCGGTTACGGAAACGGCAAATAACAGTCCATCGAAATTCTTAAAATAGCAAAGAGAAGCAGATGTTACGGTTACAACCACCAATCCCAACATGAGCTAGTCCGACAATGAGTATGTTAGAAAAAGTTAGAGCAGCGAATCGAAAGCAGAAACCAGAAGCATGGAGGTATGCCTGAATAAGATATTTCGTGTGAAGACAGACACAGTTTGGTATAGTAACAAAGTACCGCATGATTTTCTCTCTGTTTATAATATTATATTATATCATATTATATGGTCTAATGGATTTTACAACTTTTTTCGTCACCGACACAATCGTAATTTCTTATACAACTATTACGCGAAAGAAACTGGATGTTTCAATGTTACATTTAAGAAAGAGTTCGGTTCTCGATCATGAAAAAACAGTGCTTGTAGATTTTTTTCCGTGTCACCGTTTTGTTTTGTACAGGTAGTCTTATATTGAGATTAATTGAACAATAGTCATTGCGATATCCGTTCCTCTCGCAGAATACACTGCGCGACCGTCGAACATGAACTCATCCGGGTGTTAGAATTGTTCTATACTTAACTGGTCTTATCTTCGGTCAAGGCACGAATCTGAGTCGGGCCTTGTCAAGTCTTTGGTAAATCTTTAACAATCTACTTGGATATAATTAGTGAATCATTTACACTATACTGAGTTAGGCATGAACCCTGACCCAACCACCAGTTAGTTTAACCGGTGTCTCGAGTATGCGTTTAGGACAGCAGCTTTCTTCCTGTTTCAGTGCTTTATACAAACAAATTCTCATTAGAAAAACGAAAGAGAAACAGACAATGATACTTGAGCGACGATGAGAGTCGAATCGAATACAAAATGGCAAAATAAAATCAACACACCAGAAGACAGTTTTCATGGAGACAATACTGTACTTCAAACAAAAAAACGCTGCTGTGCTAATAGCGCGGTATACGAATGCTACACCACTACCGGTTTTTTCTTTTTAAGGGCCGCTGATAAATCATGATTAAATATATTAAAAGAGAATGGGTGAGTACACGGTACGGTACAGTACTTAACAAGTGATGCGTCGAATACATCGTTAGGTTTTCGTTAATATGTCTTCCAAATTTCAGCTGTTGCTTCTGCCTGCGTATGCAGGTCAGACTAGACCACACATGCTGAAAAGACACCCATCACACGTCAACCAATGTCCCCGCCGTAGTCCTGATCGTTTAGCAGATTACGGTTGTAAATGGCAGCCCTGTAACTGTACCTATTTATGGCGGGTCGATCGGGAACAGGCGGTGGAATTAACGCCACATCTGAATTCAGCAGAGCTCCGCTCCCTTCGTCTACTTCGCCGATACTGCTCTCCACCAGCGACGGCTCCACCTCTGTAAATGCCAGCCTAGACCGTAGCAAGTACGCGTACGTCTTATACCTCTTCAACTGCAATTCAGAAAGCACAATGATTAGTCAACACTGAAGTCGTAAAACGCTAACAAGGTCCCCCTGCTCACAGCTTAAGGGATGAAATCAATTTTTCATTTATTCCTGCTTTCCACGATCGATATTTTTATTTCGAATAAAGATCCACAGTCTAGTAATAACTATTCGTATTATATCGCGAGATAAAGTACTGTTTAGAGAACGTTTCTTGAATGTTTTTAAGTTGTTACACTTTGAGAGAGTGCAAAGAATCGATTTTTGAAAACAGACAAACTGGGAGACCAGAACAACAATGTCTGTAACTTGGATACCTATTCAGAACTTGAAGGAACTATTCAAGTGTGCAATTACTATTGTCTCACCGACAGAGTTGTCGGACGTCCGGGCTTGGCCCAGACTGTTGCGTCCGAGTTGAATTCTGAATTGCGTCCGGGGTTGTGTCCGGTTTAATGGTTTAACGCCATGAAAAATGGTTAAGTCGTGTTTGCGAGTTAAAGCAAGCACAGAGAATTTTCGCACGATCGTGACTAGAACAGTGTAACTTGAAATAGTAAAAACATTAGAAGAATTTAAAGATACTGTTATATTATTTTCAACCTATTAAACGTATTAAGGAAGAAAATAAATTTCAATTTCACTCCAGTTTGGTGGAAATTAGCTAGAAAATATTTATTTCGCATAAAGATCCGCCGTATTGGGATCGTTGGTGGGCGATGATAATTACCTCGTGATGCAAGTAGGAATCCTTCTCCTTATAGTTTTGTACAGTGAGCGCTTTCGCCCCTCTTTCAGGTGGATGCCGTCTGTGCTCCTCTAGCTCGGCCTCTAATTTATTAACCCTTTCCTCGTGGTCCCGTAACTGTTCCCTCTGACAACACGAGCAAAAATCCAAGAAACTTGTCAGTTGTGAAACACTTGGGAGAGCGAACGCGCGAAACAGATGGTGGCAGTTACACGCATTATACTACTGATTCGGTACTGATGCTTCTATAATCTCGTGTCCAAAAGGGATAATCTCATTTTGTCAATGGCTGTATTCCGTTTTGAAGATATGAGAACTTAGAGAACGAAGTTGGCTTCAGGGATAGTAGAGGAAGGCTTGTAAATAAAGAAACAACGGAGACAGATTATATTCGTTGCATGGACGAGGTGAAAAAACACGGTTTCTTAATGTTCCGTAGCACGTGACATTACTCACAGGAGATAGTTTCGTGTGACTGCAGGGTAGAAGGGGTCGTTGAAATTTTCGCTGAGAACCTACGGCTCCTGCTAACGGCTGGCAGGAGAAACTGGCGCACACGAAATTGATGGTGTCGATCCACGACTGCAGTTCTTTGGAATCGCTGGAAATAACGTTGCTGTTACCATAGGTTCGCAACAAGTCAATTATATATTCTCGTAGCCTAACAGAAACAACAGGAATGATTTCTGTCGCAAAATATTTCATAATATCCTCGTTTGAAATGATTCTTGTTTCTGTTAGGTTTTAAACATTTTGCTCATTCTAGATTCTAGATTGTCGTGATCCCGCTGTTATAACGACTTCGAGTGCTCACCTTGTTTGGAAGAGATATTCTGCTTGATCGGCAGTCTGTAACCTAAAGACATGTTGCTTTTTTGTGTAGTCCGACGCCTTTGTGGCCAACGCGTGATGGATACGTATCGCGTTGTGCAAACTATCATTACGGAATCCATGCTCGTCTTTGTGCAAATATAATACAAGTTCTCTCAATGTACAATAATACATTTTCCAACCTCGTTTCCCAAACGGAGCTGAAACAGTTCGCAACATTACAATATAGCAAATTGAACTATAACCAGGTCTAGAGGTAAACTATTAACTGATATCTAGACAGCGGATTTGATGCGTTTACGACAAGAATGAGTAGGTGTAATTTAAAACAGTAAAAACATCAGAAGAATTGAAAGATACTGAAACATTATTTTCAACCTAACAAACATACATATTAAGAAAGAAAATAAATTTCTCTTACACTCCAGTTTCTCGCAATTCAAGTAGAACATTTTTATATTGCAAAAAGATCCGCTGTCTGCTACTATCTGATGAATAGACTGCGGATCTTTACGCATTTTAAGGCTTGCGAAAATTGTGAAAAAATGCTACAATATTAAAATCGATAGAATTTCTATTTATTTCGGATCTACAAAAGCTATATTCCACTCTCTACGAAATTGTCTAACAAAATTGGAAATTGCATAAACATCCGCAGTCTAGTAATCAGATTAGAATTTATTACTTTTCTTTCCGTTGGAATCGAAGCAGCATTTCCGCATAACGTAACCCTTCTTAAACTCCGTAGCACCCGTAACATTTGGCACGTCGAGGAATGGATTCCCGGTCCCAGGCATCGCTGGACCATCGCCCTGTTGAATCGCCTGATTCGCAGCTTCGTCCCCTTCTTCGTCCCTGATTGAACGACAAGATTACTGATCAAACTCATACATACAGAGACTTGGAAGACCAACGGTTCTCAGTCAACTTACAAGGCCCATTCTAAGGGGATAGATTTGATAGCGTTGTAAAGCTGCTTCAGCACCTCTCTAGGGAAATTATCGCCATCGTTCAGTTCCGAGAGGTTCTCTATAAATTCGTTACACGACATCTTCCTGCCGATATTTTGACCGTGGAGGTCCGTGTTGAGCAGCATTATGGCGCAGGTTAACGTATGAACAGCGTCTGAAACATTGGAATAACAATGAACACCAGATATATCGTTGTCGAACTCGACATTGGTCAACTCGAAGACTTACCCTGAGAGTTGAAGGCGCCAGGGTTACAATCGAGAAACCTCTTGGAGAAATGTACAAGAACCCTTTCTCTTTCCTGGGTCTCTCCCGTCAAAGAGAACTGGGCAAGGAACTTTCTGAGAGCTACGTCCAGCGAGTCCCGTTCGAAGTTGAAGTATCTCAAGTATTCTTCGGCTACCGCTCTACTAAAGTCGTTGCTGGAACCCAGAAAGCAGGATCGAAAGTTAGAGGGGTTGGTTATGGAAACCTCAGCCGAGTATGTGGTCCTTACGGAAAACCACCAGGGGCGTATGTTCGCATACTTTTTGCTAAGGTGTCTAGAGACGTCAGACTTTTTGAAACCGTCCAATGAGTATAGCCTCTTGGCCAGTCGAACTGCCGATGGTAGATCCACCGCTTTCGGACTGTAATGGAAGCTGTGCAAACTTTCGATGTCGCTCTCTTCGTCGGCGGACTGAGGCGGCGACGTGCCGTGCTTGTCGTCGAAGTTGCCGATATTCAGCGCCTCCTTCTCGTCCTCGCTCTCTTTCAGCTCCTGAAACCGACGCCGACGAATCAGAAACGTTTTTCTGGGCTTCGCGGAGTCCGTGAAACTCAGTTGGAATGAATTCGATCGATCAAAGCCTTGCTTCTATTCGGGAACATTCGTTAGACGCGATTAAACGGATAGATGTGGCTGATTTCATGGTGGGCGTGGTTGTTTCATATGGTGGGCGTATTCCCGTATCGTATCATTCGAAAAAAAGTACTCTGATAACGATGTTATAGGTCTGACATAATAGGAGTGGACGCACAGCTATTGTGATTGCACAGGAAAATAGTGAGTACATATTGAGATTTGTAAAAGGGGTGTAGGTGTGGCCAAGTCGTAGGCAAGCAGACTGCAAAGTAGGCGTGGGAATGAGCATAATGGGCGTGTCGGTACGGTACGGTGGGCGTGTTTTATCGATGATAGTCTTGAGGAGCGAATCAAGTTCGTTCCAACAACAGACAATCCTCCTGCTGCCAGGTTCAATTTGATGTTTTCGTTTTATACGAAGGAATAGGAGCAAAAGAAGGGTAGATAACAAAAAATAGTACCTGGTATCCGACAAACTCGGGCGTAACATTTCCGCCAGCAGATCGTTGCACCGTGTTCTGGGCGGTGGAGGTGGGTACAAGGTCGGGATTGACGGGGTTCCCGCGTCGCCGGTTCTGCCTGGGACTGGTGTTCCTAGCGGCGGGAGCATCCTTGTCAGGTCCTTTCACCTGTATCACTATTCTGTGCTCGGAGCTGTCCTGTCCGGAGGAGTAACCGGTAGGCGTGGTCGCGGCGGTCTTGAGCCTTCTTTGAGGTGGTTCGCTGGCCAGTATCGTGGAGTCACTGTCACTTGGATCACTGACCATCATATCGCGAGCACTGAGTATGTCCATAGTCTCCTCGTCGTTGTAGTCGGGGCTGGACATGTTGCTGATGGCCTCGGACTGGCTGAGGTCACCGTTGGTGGGATGAAGGCCGGAGGCCGAGGAGGTGGTCCCGTCGCCGGAGGGGCCCAGGGCTGTGGCGGTGGTGCCCGTGGGAACCGGCGGTGGGAACCTACGGGACCCAGAGTTGGAGGACATGACGGAGGACGAGACCGAGGTAGGGGAAGCTGGCGATAAGGATCTCTGAGGACTAGTGCCCTCCGTCGAGGAGCTACTCGAGGAGGATTGGGACGAGCTGCCGTTTTGGCAGCACGAGGTTCGCTCCGAAGCGGACGGCGAGCTGACCGGCGCGTTGTACGTCCAGACGATCCGTTCGCTGGACAAACCCTGGCCACTGTCCGGTCGCGTGTCCAACAGTGTGTTCAAGCTGGACGTGACGTCGTCGTCAATGTCAATGTCCACCGCGCTCATCGCAGGATCCTTCTGGAATTGCAAGTGATCCTCGGATCGCGAGGTACGCACGAAACCGCTCGAGTAACCGAAACTCGCGGTGTTTGGCTTGCTAGCATCGCTCTGGCCCGGACACTGGCTACTCTCCCGTTTGCTGATCCCAACCGGAGAAGTGCTAGCCGAGTTCGAACCGGTGCACTTGTATGCACGGTGATGGCCCAACATCTCGTTAGGACTGGTAGGTACCGAGTTATGATGGTGGTGATTGTGATGATTATGATGATGGTGGGTGTGATGATTGTTGTACCTCAGCGAATCGACCTTCTTCTGGTGCTTCGGCAGAAGACCGCTGCTCTGTTGAGTTCGCGACAAATTCAGCATCAGGTCACCGGTCATCATGTAGGCTTCGAACCTGCGTCATAACACTCGTTTAACTTGCTATACCATTTGCAATGCAACACTGTGAACGCTGCTCGGAGCTGCCGAGTCGCATTCCCAGCAATTGACATTCGAAGCTGTTACACAGAAATTGTTCAACCACGTGCGCCAACTATTCTAAGCGATCATTCCGGCTAGATTGATTCTGTTTCAGGGACGACGCGACGCCGCACAGTGGACCAAACCGATGAAATCTGTGTCAAAATCAAAGAACTTTAAAATGAAAGCTGAATCTTTGCAGAATATGGGATAATTATGGAGATTGTGGTACGAACGTTTTTGAACCTTGAAAGAATTCGTTAAACTTGCACAACTTCAAGAGAATTATGGTTTTTCCAATACTACGTGCGGAAGAAATTTTTGTTTAACATGCGACACTTCATTTCCCGTAGATTTTTTCACGCTGGTTTTAAGTAAACGTTCAAATACTTCATTATGATTATTTCTAATGTGTTTTATATATGAGAATACAATATTCCTTTAAACTGAATCATTTCAACGAAAAAATGATTTCATAAGTTGTGTTCACAAAAATCGATTTCTTGCAAAATCCCGAAATCGTAGACAAATTTTGAAACCAGATTTGAAATCAGCGCGAAAAAATCTACGGGAAATGATGTCTTGCATGTTTAAAAAAAATTTCTTCCGCACGTGGTATTGGAAAAACCACAATTTTCTTGAAGTTGTGCAAGTTTAATTATTTCAAGGTTCAAAAACGTTCATACCACAATCTCCATAATTATCCCATATTCTACAAAGTTTCAGCTTTCATTTAAAACAAATTTCATCGCTCCATCTCATTTCTATCGAAAGTTCTTTGATTTTGGCACAGATTTCGTCGGTTTGGCCTACTGTGCGCCGCGGCGTTTCGGTGATGACTCTACAGAACGCAACTGTTACGAGTGCAGTTTGGTACACGGCTCATCAAAAATATTAAAAGGTCTGAATCCCCAAAGATGTCGACACGTGGAATCATCTCCTATTCATATTATTTAACGCACGATATTCTCTATACATACACCCGTTCTATCCGCAAACAGATAGATCTTTCCTAGCATCTATTACGACTTATAAAACTCCCGGACACTTGAAATTTGAATGCGGAGGAACAATCGAAAACCTGAAATTTGATCTTCGGTAGGAAGTACAAACTAGACCCTGGGAAACTTCCCGATTAGGAAAATCGATTCTGCTTCCGGTATCGGCTTCGGTATACCCAAAGCACCAAGCCAAGAAACGGAGCTGCTTTTACCGTCGGTACAACAGTTTCGAGCGTATTGACAGATGAGGCGACGTACCTAGGCGTATTATTCTGTCTGGTGAACTTTTCTCCAGACAGTGGCTTCCATTGGGCCCGTTCTTCCTCCTTGAAGCTGTCGATCGGCTGGAGAAGCGCCTCCAACTCGGAAGAACCGGAAGCGTCGCTGTAGGAACCGTTGCTTCTAGTCGTGTATTGCGACGCACCGGTTGGTTCCTGAGGCGATCCACCAGGTAATTCCGGTGTTCCCGTTTTCCTGGAGTCCGAGTCTTCACCATTGCCCGAAGAGATTGACAGAGGGTTGTTCGCAAGAGTTGTCGCCTCGTGAGAGATCTTAGAGTTGTCCGTCTCGTCGCACGCCGGCTGTCCAGGTGATAATAAGCGACGCACGTGCGCTTTTATCGCAGGATCTGTAGAAACAACGTCGTTATATCTTATCTGCGCTTCAGTCAGCATCATTCTTCTATGATCACAGTCTTCTAAACGGTCTTTTCACGTAGCGCTGCGATATATATATATGTATAAATCTGATCGCGATAAGCAATATCTCGAATAAGAATGATGATTTGTTGATCCGTCACAAAAGCCATTGTCCGTTGCATCATACGGGAGGTACGTTACGAGAATGTTTAAAAGCGTGAGTAAGTGGAAAGAGAAAAGATCTTAGCAGAGTCATCGAGAGATTTGCGTGATAGTTGTTCACTCTTTCCATTGTTTTATTTATAGATTGAATTAAGATGAAAGAAGAAGTTCTATGCGTAAATCGGAGTTGATAAGGATCTGTTGCAACTGTATATACATAGAATAATTCCGTGGCGTTTCATTACTGCTCGTTTATATGGAGTATCGTACGATCGTTTCTGCTCGGTAATTAATTTTTCAAGAAAATCTGAGAAACTTCAGGTTTTATTTGATAAGCTAGAAAAAGCCTGTCGACGACCACCAGACACCGAGCACGGAAGTTTTCTTACAGGTCGTTGTCTACTTCCGGTGCTTAGCCTCGCGTATCCGTGGAACGAATACTAATTGATTTCCCTTTCAGTCTGTGTAGAGAGTAGTGCTACTTTTGGTGATTTTCCACACAGACGTAACCTGTATGTTTTATATTGACGAAGTCAAAAGACCCGTATAGCGTATACGTACATAAATGTAAAAGAAATTTTCTCTCACTTTTATACTATTGAAAGAAATATTACGATTTCGGAATCGAGAGGAGGAATTAGTTTGTTTTTAAATATTGAAACAAGGTACGAAAAAGAAACTATAATAATTTTCATATTTATCCTTGTGTGAATGAGGTAAATTTACGTTATCTGCAGAACACGTAACTTAATTTGAAATTCGAGATGAATTTTTCGAAAAAAATTTACTTTAGATTCAAGAATCACGATCACGATCGCGATTTGAACTTCATTCGCTTCACTCGTGATTCTGCGATCGCTGTGATAAATTACGGTTAGTTATTTTTCCACCACTAGTCTAGCGAGAGTTTCGCGATCAGTCTACTACTTGTACAATAAATACGATATACATTTGTGTGCCTTAGAATAGCTGTGGCACGAAGAAAGTAGGACTTATTAGAGCTCCGCAGCAGATGCCAGCATTCGACGCGTCGAGATTCGCTCGTAATAAATCCCCATTGAATAATGTTGTTTGGCCGTCGAAGCATCGGCGTCGGAGCGTATTTTCCGTGCGACAAAAGTCTTCCGGAGCCAGAGATTTTCCCCATTCTCCGTTTCGCAATAATCTGGGGTCTGGCGTCGTCGCGCGCGTACTTAGGTACCAGCTCGGCTCCGCTCGGCTCTGGTTCGCGTATTTCCAGCCGGCTAGGCTGAAGGCAGTAACTGGGACAGGTCTTTCCGTTCCAAGGGAAGTCTGATTAAAAAGCCGCGGCTGCTTCGTTCTCCCTGGCGAGAAAATTTATTGCCGGCGCGTGGAGGACTTCAAAGCCGGTCGCAGTAACGGCGACGCGCGCGGCGCGGCGCCAAAGGAAAGTTTCCGCGGCGAGGGGCCACCGGACACAGAGGCCCTGTACCGTAGGGAAAAACGACCTGGCTGGGATGACACGGGGAAAATGAGTTCGATTCTGAGGGGGTGGACAACCAACGGGGGACTAGTGGGATTTTTACGAGCAGCCACAGAGAAGTCACCCTTAAATAATGCAGACACGGCGAACGACGCGGAACCCGTTGTTCAACGGCTGTCGACCACGATCACTCGCGTTTATACTTCGTCCTTCCACCCTATGGACATCCGACAACAACGACTTTATGATTCCAAGATCTAAGGAATGCGACCACGCTTCGAGTTTACGCCGCCCTCGCCCACGCCCGCCCCCGACGACTTTCGTGTGTTCACTCAACCCCTATTTCCGCGAGACGGCTCTATGGATTACGCTCTCCGGTAACTCACCCTCCCACGATGCCAGGAAGCTGGTGTTTATGCTAGCACACGTAGGGTGTACAGTAGAGTTCTGCTAATTTAACCCCTTGCCGTGTTTTAACGAGTCGGACTCGTCACGAAGATTTTAACAAAGTTTAACAAAGTCTAGAACACTGCTGGTTATGGTTTGTATTCCCAATCTTGGGGAGAAACGGTTTGTCTTCGATTTTGTTCGGACTGTGGATTTTATGCGTTTCACAAACACAGTATTTTTAAGTAAGTTTCTGTAAAAAAGTTACATCAAATGTAAATGAATCGTTAAGAAATACTAAATTTTATATATCGTAAAAAAAGTAATTACCAATTCATGAACTTTGCACATGTATGAAAACTGTGCGTAGATATGTATATATTCGTTCATCTAAATCTTCATACGAGAAACATAGATGGATTAATAAAAATTGGACTGACCAAAAGCTACGTGTAGGTTGTGGAACGGTCTGTAGAATGATTCACGCGAGTAGATATTGAACTTGATCTTGTTGCTAGTAAAGCATCGTGATGTTTAGCTGGTGAGTGAACTCCCGGCCGATCTAATGATAGAACGCACTGGACGCGTACAGGCGCTCTTGAACCTGATAGTAATAATAGAATTATGCGATAATAACCCGTAGAAAACACCATCGCGTCTGGCTGTGCAGCTAAACGGCTCTCTTGCCTTGGTCGGGGCCAAAGAGACGCCCGACACACGTCGCTGTTCACGCGTGCTTGGAGAAAAAAAGGGAGAGAACGTCGAGGGGCCACGTAATTAACCGCACGAGCCAACGATCAAACGTTCAGATAACAAACAATTTTCTATTAGAGTGACTCATTGATTGCCGACGGTCTATGAGAACGCCGCGGCGCGCCATCCCAACTTGGAAAATACACTCTCCCTGTTTCCCACGTCGCTGCTAATTCGCGATTAAATTATATAATCCCTGATCTTTTACTATCTAAATTATTAACAGGGCATTGTGTTTCTACTAATGAAATCTGTATGCAACCTTTATGCACGCTGATAAAAATTCCGGGACAATTTTATCGCGTCTACTAAAAACTAAGAACCTTCTTTCGGTAAAAATAGTATGAAAACATGATTGGTTTTTGTCGATACACGTCGTTGCTAGTATTTTCAAATTGATGTACCGCTGATCTACCGCGAAAGTAGATTAATTTTAATAGAGCGCTAAAATTATAACCTATCCCATTTCATAACGCAATGCTTCCTATTGCGGAAAACCGCTGGCAGAATCACCGACTATTAATATTAATCAAATTAGAAACATTCGTATTAGCCGGTCTGCCGATTCGTCATCGATTTCCACCCCAACGAAATATGTATTCACAGCCAGACAGGAAGATTGAAGGCTTTAATTAACAGTGCCACGCGATTACCATTAAAACTTTAATGATTCACGTAACACAAGTATACAATCAATATCGCATTGCTACGGCCACAAATATATTTCAATATTCCAATACTTCACGTCCCTGATTTCGTCTCGCTTCCGATAATCAACGATAAATAGTTTCGTTTCCCAACGCGGCAGATAATTATTCTTGAGAATCCCATATTTAATTTCTCCCAATTTTATTTCTCTGAAATGATTATTCTTCAGAATCCCATATATTATCGAAAGCAGATTCCTTTATCTTTATCTGACGTTCCCATACTAATCGACCATCATTGTTGCGTCAATTGCAAGAAACAAAAACCGCATTGATATTTATTATTTACATATTCTCTTAATAATTTTAATAAGCTACAAATCATTCAATAGTTTTCGAAATTATTATAACATATTTACTTTACAGACGCGATTCAAATAAATCTTGAAAAGGATCCAACCTAGGATCGCAACGTTGATTTCGTTTGATAATTAGCAAAACTGCTTCATAATTAGTAATAAACGATCGAACCGTTGCGCCGAAAGCATTTAACATTTATTAACAGCAAATACGATCGATAGAAGAAACATATTTAGTTGAAAACATTTTATCGTTAAATAAAATGAATCCAGTGACGCTAAGGTGGAGCAACGAGCGAGTTTGATCTCCGACATCGTGTCGTATAAAAATAAGTCGCAAACGAAACCCGCGTGTATCGCCGAATGTCGCATCGCAAGCGTTAATTCTGCACGGTTCGTTCACATTCGATACACGTTTTTTTGAATCGATACGTCGCTTTCCCGGGGACGGGAATCCGTTCCGTATACAAGTCAGAAAAGCCAATTAGTCGACGTTCGGTCAGTGAACGCTGCCGCGCCGGTGGAAAGCCGATTAGTAAACCGACAATCAATAATATGTTAACTAGACGCACGCCGTGCCCATCGTAAGCATCGACTTTGTCATTTCCCTAACGGAACACGCTATTTCTGTCGCGGTCGCGGCGACGGATTTGGTTTACGATAATCATGCGAATCTTCCCCGTGTAGGCCCACGAGAGCTTGATGAAATGGTGTTGATGACCCGGAAATAGTCCACATGTGAATCCAATCGAAACTTAATGTGCCATTGTTAAAAGAAACCGTCAGAAAGTCCGGCTTCTCTTTGGTGGAGAATGCGTATCAGGTATCGCGATAAAACATTAAAACAACTTGTGAAAGGCTGATCAGAAAACCATGCCAAATCGCATTCATCAAAAACGGAGGAATGCATACTAAATACTACGTCGACGGTAACGAAATGCGAATACATGTAAAACGTTATCCCGAAGAAAGTTTCTTGCTGCCTTTCTCAAACTGGCCGCAAGATTTATGTTCAAAATCGCTTGTCCGCATTTTTTAAACAAATAAAAACCTTGAGCATCGAGAAACCGCGGTACCAGTATAGACCACTGATAGGCAAAACGACGGCAAAAATATACTACTATAATTTAATGGAGAAAAGCATTGCACATTGCTGCACCGTTTATATTGCACCGTAGTTTAATAAACATTACGTAATTTGCATTATTCGGCAGCATGTAGCTGTCGCAGCTTTATGAAAACAGCTAAAAATTGCTCCTCGTAAGCGTAACAATAGGACTTTTGAAGGGCGATTGCGGCTTATTGTTAGATCGATCTTTTATCTAGCGTTTTTCACTGCTGAAAAACTCCATCTTTACATTATCGAGAAATGAGAAGTATTGAGAGGCGCATATCCCGCACCCTTGCAATCCAGGAAAAAACGAGTCACCCCCTCAATAAAGATTCCGATGGGTTCCGGGGTAAACCGGGTTTCATTGAGATGATCGGTATTTACCACGGCGTAATTTTCGTGCAATTTCACGAACGTTGCACGCCAGCGTACATTCTGCACACGTTAAAACCGCAGCGAGATGATCGCAATTCGCATTCGATACGACCCGATCCCGTGGCCGTCGCGCGTCGGTCCCATTCGTCCGGTCTGACGGCGTCGGATTACGTCATCAGTCTGGTCGGGCCGTTCGTTAAACTAGATCGAGTAATTATTTAAAGGGGTCATCGGGTTGTTCAACGCTTGCGAACTTCATTAGACGAGAGGGGAGCGCACAGGGGCTGGATAGTGCATAGAGAGCCGAGGGGCGGGAAAGCCTGGCGTCGTCGTCGAATGAATTCAAGGTGCGCGTGCAGTGATAACGATAATCCGGTGTAAATCGGGCAGACACACGACGGTTCTGTAAACCGCCGTTGTATCTGGCCTCGTATCGAGTTTACACGATGATTCTACTCACGCAACACGGCCAGCTGTCCACCGATACCGCACACGTTCACCTATTTACTATTTACCCTACACACACCGGTCAGCTCGACGCGCAAACCCGTCACTTCGCCGGGAATTGTTTAAACGACTTTATAAGCACGCGATCCAGTTGAAACGCGTCCCCAACTGGTTTTTCCACTGTGCTACCGAGGAAAACATGATCCGGTGGATGTGCGGTTTCGATAGCGATTGCTGTCCTACGGATCTCTGTGCAACGGAAAAATTCGGCTCGATCCCGAGCAACGGAAATCGTTTGAACATGTCGAATTCTAGTTCTACATTGTTAGAAGACATTCCAATATTCTGATTAATTTCTACGGTTGCAGAACGAAGTAAATAAGCTTCTTTTTGTTGGTACACTGATCATGGGTACAGTGACACAGTCACATTTATATCGAATAAATGTTTCAACAACTGTGTAATCGTCCAGGTAGTGAAAGCTTTATTGTATCGGTAATTTAATGGTACGGTCGATTAGGTTTCGTTACGTTTCCTTACGATGGCTACACACGAGAAATATTTTCATTTACAGGTTGACGAAGTTTCGACTCCGAGAAACGCGACAATATTTCCGACTGTTACGCGATAATCTCGTAAAGTTGTCCATCGAAAAACCGGCTAAGAAATCCTCCACCTACGCGGCGTTGATTGCACGACGTTTATCGATGGAATGCAAGCACCGTTGAGAATGCAAGGTACACCAGTTCGTCGTGTCCAATATTTCTTTCGATTTCCCTCTTCGTACTTTCACCGTTCGCGGTGGTGCCAGCGAGGGGAACGAACCGCTCGCGAATATACGAACAAGTATCCGAGAACGCGATCGAACTTTAAATATTTATTTTGCTGATGTGCAAACTTTTTTTAACAAACTAATAGAGTTGCTATAGTCGATAAGTAGACTCCGGAATTTTAAACAGCGAAACGATTAAAAGACTTTTGAGAATATTAATATACATATAATATTATTTTCGGTACATTAAAATTATCAATGGAAAGTATGAATTTATATTTACCGCTTGTCTTGCAATTGATACACAAATGATTTATAACTATTTACGAGCATTGTCTCTGAGCCCTTCCACAGGGAAACACATTGAGGAAATCATTGCGAATAGAAGTTTCGCTGAGAAAGGACGTTACTCGGAACAAACGAAGAAATTTCATCTTCAGGACTTCGCGTGATGATGTATAAAACAAAAGGAGTTATTTCTATCGAAAAACAAAGACGGTAACGTCGAGAACAGCTCTCGACACCGTCGACAAGGGGTTAATAGCTCGTCGAAAGGTGTAGGTTTGACGGGAGACAAGAGTAGCATCGCGTAATGCGGTTGACGGGATTATTTTTAGCCGGCCTGTAGGGCTGAGTAGAACCGGCGAGTCGCGTGGGCGGCTCAATGGCGGTCGTTTACGCGAATAAAAGAATTTGCTGGCACACTTCACTTACCCCTTCGTAGCTTCAGGGTGACGGGGTCCGACGAGAGCCGCAGACATTTCAGCACTGAAACACAAAACGAACCGGGGAATAGAGGAGCAGAAGCAGAAGCAGAAGCAGAAGCAGAAACAGAACCAGAAGAAGAAGAGGAAGAGAGTCGAAGGGATGCGACCGCGAAAGAACCGGCCCCGACCGAGCCAACCACCGCGAATGTGGCTGGAAAACCGACTGGAATGGGAATTATGTGGATCGAGGTGTCGCGTGCTCTTCACCAAGGAATTTAGAGACCCTTCTGCCGGCGTCGAGATAGGTCAGGCCGGTTACTGTCGTGGATTAAGGCGTTATTCCATTATGTAATTCCGAGGAACGAATTACTTGCCCGGATCCCCTCCCCTCCCCTCCCCTACCCCGCTTAATTGACTGCTGCCGCCAGATGATAATGCGCCCAGGAAGTTTACGAATTCCATGATTTTAGACAGTAATTATCTCTGGAAATTTCATTTCGCGCGCCTTTGCGTTTCGTCGTTTCTCGCCAATGTATCGCGTCACGTCCGGTGCTCCAGCCATTAGTAATCAATTATTACTTGAACAAATCAATTATTGGATTCCTTTTTTATATTTTCCGAGATAATGTTTCAAAGGAAATAAATATCAAATATATTATGATTATTAATATAATTATTATGCTAAGGTGGAGTGGGGTAAGTCCGTCCTAGCTTTTTTAAAGTTGGACTTTAAACTTATGTATGTATTTTCAGTCTGGTATGTAAAAACTTAACTTTCTCGGTATCAAACTCTTGCCACAGTTATTACTGATGAATTAGTATTATGTAGGATTCTAATTTGGCTTGAAAATTATCATTTTAAGTCCGTCTCTGAGAGTTAACCTTGTTTCAAGTGCTACGGGGCAAGAAAAGAATTATTATCAAGCCTGCTACAAAATGCTTTTTATTGCATTAAATATATTATTTAGTTTTATAGTTAACCATACAGTACGGACTTACCCCACCGTAATAGTACGGACTTGCCCCGTGTAGTAATATTTACGGGGCGAGATCATCTTAGTGTTTTTCCCAATAAATTTTAAAAAATAGAATAAAAACGGTTTATTTAATGTAAACCTTCATCAATATTTGTTGTACTTACCTAAAATAACAACACAAAATATATTAATAACTTGTAAACTATTGTATGTTCAGGATAACCTCTAAGTTGTACGTGTAAACATTTCTGTTAATCCAAATTGTCAATTGTCACCTTGTATACCACACAACGCGGATGTAATTTTAATGACACGATAATGACGGAAACGTAAATCGCAAATTATTCGTCGATTCAACACTAAAAATGATCACCGAAACTGCATAAGAACTACAGCGATTACATTTTATGCTTGTTATTTGCAATTTAAATGAATTGCTTTTTCTTCGATCACAGTGCTTCTCGTTATATGTATGTATATGTATAGATAATTGATAGATCGAAAGGTTATGAATTGTGTATGCACGTTACGTAAGTTAATTGCTATCGAAACAAATCTCGCGAAGACGTGCGTATTGTTTGCTCACGAATGCGATTTTCCTTTGTGTTGTCCAATTCAATTTCGACGGCCATTCTCGGTTAATTAATTTTGCCCGATAAATTCATGGATTCGATAAGAAATGCGGAATTTCATTAACTGGAAAGAGGCGATCGCCACGAAGTGAGCAACGCATCGCGAAAATTCCAAACCCCGAGAACAATTTAAAAAAAGTTCATTCCATGTGTTATACCTACCAGTACAATCGTTTTATCTGTTGCATTATTTTAATCTCGATTTTTGGCACGTTAATTAACTCTCGTATAGGGTAACCTGCTGTTGCTGATATGTATGTTCAAATATAATATTTCCTTGCCGGTTCTACAATTCTCAGATGTTTAAATTTATTGTTGTACGAACAACTATACGGAAATTGTGAAACCATAGTCTCGATACATAAATTAATATCAATGTTCCAAAAATTATAGAAATTAAAATGAGGATGTGTGCATCAATGCAAGTGGAACGCCTACGATTTCGTTTGATAGTTTTATCTGTGCAAATATTCTGCAGGCGGAAATGATGTGGAGAACGACCACGTGTATTTTGTGATTTCCCAAAATTGAGTCAGCGAAACGTCTGAAAATTCGCTCGAATTAATCCGAAATAATCGGTTATCTGTGATTCGGATGAATGATTCTGTCACCCGACTCTTTTTGCGGGCTAATTCGTCGCGTGAACGTTCCGCGTGCGCCCGCGAAATTTCATCAGAGATACCGCGGCCTGACAAATATTTCAATGGATCCCGATAAATTGGACACTTGTCCGCGAATTATTGCCGTTTTCGCAGGACACGCGCCGCAATCAAGCGATCGCGCGGCCTCGAAACGGCGCGGCGCGACGGTTCCGCGTGCTGTTATTCACGTTCGATCGCGATTTTGATTGGCCTTCGGTCGGATCGAACTTCTCGATGCGAAATTAAAGAATGAACGGGATCGACTTTCACCCGGTCGGGCCCGCCGACCCGATTCTGCCCGACGAATCGATCGCGATTATGGGATAAAATGGTAATTTCGAGAAGGTTAATTGCGACGACCCATCGCGAACTCTTGTTATCCTGGCGGGAAAATAATTATCATGCGCACGAGAAGAGTGTTTTCCTCGTTCGGGTAAAAGTGAAAGGCAATGGAAATTTCTTGCGTCGAAAAATGACGACGTGACTCATTGCGTTCTACTACGAGAAACCTATTATTCTCGAAAAAAATCCTGCGTTTAAATCAGCTTGTTAATTTTCCGGTCGTAAACGTCGGCGTACACTGCTCGCAAAGTTTCTGTTCTAATTTCGAAGCCAATACGGTAGCAGATTGCGGAACTCGATGCAAAATCGAAATCGTATTCATCGCAGAAAATATACATTATTTTAAAACAATGAATCGTCGATGATTAAATGGAAAAGTCGCAACGAGATTCATGGATTTACATTATCCACCGGTCCCTAATTAATATTCATTGATCATTTACCGTCTACGCCGGAAGTTATTAGGGTGTCCCAGAAAATACTGCGCAGCTTCCGTCACTTCATTTCCTGTTATTTCTTTGTTACAACGGGAGGAACGATATTGCTTGCAGAACGATGACGAGCGGGCCATAGATCATGATACAAGGCACGCTGCAACAATTGAAATTATTTTCTGTTCCACTTCCGAGTTATTGTTAGTACATTGAAGTTCTGGAATTGCGCGGATATTATCTGGAACGCCGTAATATTTCTTCCTCAACCCAAAGCTGTCCTTTTGTACGTTCAACCTTCTCCCTTGGAGCGAACAGTTTGTCGAATAAAGTGTCCATTTGTTAACTGATTCCCGGTACAGCGTACTGTTCAAGCTCGACAGCAAAAAGTAATGGATCTTCCCGTAACGTTTCAGTTCACCGTATTTTAACGAGTCGCACTGGTCATGAAGATTTTAAACAAAGTCTAACGAATATGAATGTTACGCGTTTCTTTTTAAATGAAATAAAGATCGATTCGTTTGTAATCAATAGACTGCGGATCTTTATGCTTCTGTAGAAAAATTGAGTAGATGAAATACAAAATTGTAGGAGAATTTTGAAAATTGATGATGTTGATACATATATGATTTCTCGTCTATTAAATATTGAAATTATTAAGGAAGGAAATAACATTAAATTCAGATTCTATTTCTTGCAATCGACGCAGACAATTTTTATTTTGCATAAGTATTAAAATAAATGTAGCCACGTAAAAAAATGATACGGCAAGGGGAAGAGGTGTTACATCTATTTCAGATCCATAAAATGAAAAAATTCAAAAATGAAAAAACTCAATGGAATTATTCTAGGTCGGTAAAAGAAAAATGACGCTGTCTATTGTTATTTCCAGCCTTAGGCTAATATTTACAGCGACACTGGAGTCAAGATTGGTAATCACCGTGGGAAATAGAAAAGATAAATTACTTAAGTAAAAAGAAATTTTGAATATACATGTATGTAAAATCGAGGATGACAGTGTGCGGTCGATCGATCGATCGAAGGTCGAGTTAGGCGAATGGCACCCGGTGTATGGCAATATTATTGTGCAGGAGTGCCGTTCAAGGAACCTCGAAGCAGGATGATCAAACAGAGTCGCGAAAACGTTCGATACGCGATACCGCGGATAAAAAGACGTCGGTTCTCTTCCGATGTGAGCAAAACCGGGAGAGGAAGAGCGAGATAGAGAGATAGAATGAGAGAAAGAGAGAGAGACAAGTGCCGCTAAAGCAGGTCGGTCTTCTTACCTTCTTTAGTACTGAATCGGTTGACATCGACTTCGTTCACCCTGAGTATGACGTCACCAGCCTCGACCTGCAAAACCAACAGACACCGTTTCTATGAAAACGCATTCTGCAGAAGGATCAATTGGTCGGGGATGGCGAATTGCCGCGGAGAGACTGTTTGTTCTCCTCGCTCCGGGCGACTCGACCGCGTAATATACACTTATACACGTACGCAAACGATTCGGGCCCCTCACTGTACAATTGTTCTACTCGTTGTTTGCCCGCTAATGTTTTCGGGCTATTCGATTACGGACCGTTAACACTCCGTTCGGCTATTACTCGGAGAAACGCCGCGTGTCACATATTTTCACTAATTCTTCGCACCGGACTTCGGTCCGGATTGATGGTTATGATCAGTCGGTTTCTCGAGCATTTATCTACGTATCGCGAAACGCGCACAACACCAGAAAGAAAAGAAACGGGGAAAGACATGAAAAATTCTATTATTTTTCCTGTCTAACCAACGTTATCGATGTATGTATTTTAAGAACGGATTTAGATAACACCCCGCGGATCTTTACAGATTAGGTTTATCACTCGCAGATATTACTGTTTCATTAAACGGCGAAACGCGCGCTGATAATATCTAATTGTTATTCAGTGTTCGTCGCATTCGGCACCTAGAAGTCGCGAGGACTCTCGTTCACAACCAGTTGATGTGCAATTACAGTTTGCTGTCAATGAGTCGTAAACATGCATGTATAATCGTGTCTCGTCTTCATTTGAATGTATACATATTGTAATGGCAAAGGTCGCCGTAAATGAAACTGTGTTATTAATAAAACCATCATGAGGCACGGCTACCGACAGCAGCCGTTCACAGCGTCATAGGCAGGGACGAGGGAAATTGTTCAATAAACGGTGAAACGTTCTTACGTTCGGCGTGTTTGTTTATCTGCATTTGCATATTCAAATTAATCAATTCGTCGTTTCTCTATTTCATTCAACAGTCGAATGAGTGAACGACGCCATTGTACCGGCGCGGCGTGGCGCAATGAGTGATTAGTATGCCTGCCCCTCTGTGCATCCGTCGACGCTCCTGACCTATGAACTTATAGAGATGCGACACTTCAACCGTGAAGATGCCAACAACATTTCTCCTCAGCGTGTTTTATAAATTATACGAGAATGAAGAAGCAACAACAATCTCTGATGTATCGTCCATTAAAAGCTTAGGTGATCCGTGAACGAAGAAACAAGATGGTCAACAATGGTTTTCGATATTGTAATCAATTCTCTGTTTCGTTGGGTTAGTCAACACTCCGATGATTCATCGACCATATTAACATCGCGACACGCGATTAGTATTCCTGTTTCCTTATTGTATATCTGTGAACGTCCCTGACCAGTGAACTTGCGGAAAGACGCTACGTTAAGAATGAAACGAACACACAGAATTCTATTAATTCTATTAATTGTTAATAAAAGAATAAAGGACAACCCCCACTACCCTCTACCTTCCACGAATAACGACGGTTTCGTAATCTTAAAGGGAACAATGAAGAAACATTGTTTCTTTGGTTCGATGAATACTCGAATGACTTGACAACCGTACCAACATCAGGATAAATGATTGGACGTGTTGCTCTAATGTAAGTATACTCTAAACATTTTGAAGAGACTCTAACGATCAAAAGGGGACACGAGACTTGATCTTCTCGTGAGCTATTAATTATAAACAAAAAAAGAATTGGAAGCAAGCTCCCCGTTCTACCTTTCACCAGTAGCAACAATGGTTTCGGAATTCTCGAACGGAGCAACGGAGAAATACGACGGTAATGATCGTCGCTCGAAGTACGGACTTTCTATTCCCGGTTTAATGGTTACTCGATATCATCAACGTTTTGCGAGCAGTCCCCCGATCGAAGGAGGAAATAAGGAAGCCTGTGAACGTATTTCAATCGCCGACGGTGAAATATGACTCGTCCCGCGTAAGTTCCAGCCGGTTGCTTAGCAGCCCGATGCACCGCCGGTAACTTCTACCGGAAAACTGTTCCCCTTATATTTCTTTCGTTAGTATTCCCGTCGATTTTCAGGCTTCCGGCCCCAGGGAAATGGCTCCCCGCTGGAGAACGAAATTGTTTACGAGCAGAGTTATCCGTCACGGGAACGGACCAGCCGAGGGAACCGGTCGGATCACCTGGAATCTCTGCGACCAAATCCGATTGTTTCGAACAAAGTAGACCTCGGCTGAGGCTGGACGATATGTTGAGCATAAGTTTCTTTTCTCCCACCGTAGGGCTCGACTGCTGCTGTTCATTCGCCGGAGGAGGGGAAATTTTTATATCGATACCTCGGTATCTGTATTTTCTCGTTGAGTAGTAGCTGCACTATTTTGAATGTTCATTTTTCTGGACAATTATGAATCAATTTGTGACATAGATCCCACCAACTTGTCACAACATTTTCAATTGGATTCGGCCTGACATCTTGATCTGATTGTTAGTGGGTTTTGTTCCTCGCAGAAATATCGACGCACGTTGAAAGGGTATTCTCTTCTTGGAAGAGCGTCGTTCAATTACTCCGAGGCCGTAAATGGAGCGGTCTCTCTCTCTCTCTCTCTCTCTCTCTCTCCTCTCTCTTTAGGATGCTGTTAGCCGAGAGAGAGACTGACCGTGTTTACATCCGAAATTTCGGTCCCCCGAAATATCTCTCTGACCCGTTTAGGCGAAATGTATTACAGAACGCATCGACGCGCACAGAGAGGGAAGTGCACCCTCGAAATTGATTTAGGGGCGAAGGCTTGTCAGCCGACGCCGACCTTCTTGCTGAATCGATGCGCGAAATCGTGGCCCGACGCGACAGGATCGCGACCTAAGCTGCTCCACCTGGCCACCGCTATCGATCAACTCCATACGTCATAAATCCCTCTCTACGATATCTATTTCAGTTGCCGGCAGGAATTGAAATGTCGAGCAGGCCCGAGTTGCTGTATTTTATAATTCTAAATAAGCAAAGATGAGATCTCGTACGTCACGCCATTAGCGAACGTGTTAAGCCCTTGCCGTGCCATTTTCGTTACAGTTGCAGCAGTGATTAGAACGTCTTTATCCCCAATTGTTCTGGACGATTTTTAATTTTAATCTGGCAGATTCTGTCACTCGCGTGCTCGATGTTTCGCAGAGCAGTGAATACTTCCCATTATACTCGCGCTTCGGAAGTTCAATTAATTAGTACGTATTGCGATAACATTCGCAATTTCAACTGTAACGGTTATGTCGTGGGCATGAACATTACTTAGAAAATATACATACATGCCATGCTCCGCATTGCGCCCGCTGGAGACCCGCTTAGAAACACACATAACGTATGAACGCTGCCACCGTTGACTGTATGTATGTACTATCAACGCAGAGATACGACGACGAACGTCACCGAGCAATTGCAATTAAATTACCAAGGGAATTAGCCAGCACCGCGGATAATGTACTCGTGAACGGACCCTCGTGCTCCACGGACAAAGTGTTCTACGCCGAGATGTATGTACTATGTATATTTCAAAGATTTACATTTTCCACTCGGCAGATGACAATGTTCCGTGTCGAGGCATAATCTAGCGGCTGCGCGTCGCATGTGAAATACAGCGAGGATTATTGCACTGGTTCGTATCTCTCCTGATACATACCAGCTATCGTCGACGCGATGGAAAATTCGAAGAAAAGTTTATAGGGAAACGAGGGTCCCTCGTGTTCAGCCTTTCTCTTATTTTCCTATGATCGAATAACAATTAAATGTCCTATGGGCGTGGCCTAACGATGAAACAGGCGTGGCGAGACGCTATAGTGGGAGCAGAGGCGCTCCCACCAATTTCTGGAACGAATATTTCATTGGTGTATATATTTTCCCAACTTGATAATTGCACGCAGAATTAGATAGAGAAGAATTATGCTAATTCAGTGGTCAGGTCAGGCTATTTCGGAACCCGTCAAAGAACACGGAGAGACCGGATTTTCTTTTAAAATTGAGACATCATCCGGTGTAATCGTGTTACAATACCGGACCGGTCTCGGAAGATCGCGCGTTATTGCTCTATTGTTCGAAGAGAGCTCGCGTTATCGGCTTAATTCATCTGCCGACCTCGTTAAGCGTCGCTTCAACGTTCGTTTTGTTAAATTTAACGAAAATATCGTCGGACGAGGGCGCCGTAGAAAGTTTACCTACGTGAAAGTCGGGGCTCCAGTCAAGCCGCGAGTTACGAAATAATTTCGTGAGAGAAGTTTGGCCGGTCAGGTGAGAGACGACGGATCCAGTTTATACCTCGCTCGGTTTCTGCGCGTTCAATGGTGCAATTATGCGCGGGTCGTATCTCTCCCGACATTTTTCTGAATACGTTCGTTCGCTGGTTAATCGAGTCAAAAAATCAACTAACATCGCAGCTGACGATTTTAGAGACAATTTCGTTCTCTTGTAGCTGGATTATTCGATTATGTGTACAGTTTTTGGCAAGTGGGTTTTGAATAGGGAAGAGTAGAATATGATTTCACAAATTTATATTCTCTGATAGGCGGAAATCGATCAACATCCACGCAGACAATAATCCGAAATAATTTCGTTTCTTGTGATTGAACTATGCGATAATTGTGAATGTCACTGTACAAGTTTATTTTCATCCACTGCTAAACGGCAGGCAGATCAAAATATGACCGTTTATTTTTAGCAACATCGCATTGTTCCAATTTTACCGGAAATCTAAAGATATTGTTCGATTTGGCGGTTCTCCACCTGCAGAGTTTACACTAAAAGCATATTAGACTGACAACAATGGTTAAAGGCCGAAGCGTAATTGAGATGTTTGCAGGGGCCCTTCGATAAATGAACCTCCTCCTTAACGGATAAAATGACTGAAAAAAGTACTCGGCAGAATTAGTGAGCTTTATACATGAAAGCACTCGGCCGGAAGTGATATACCCTCTAATGAAGTCAGCGTGGGCGGGCCAACAGTGACAGAATGGCGGAATTTGCGAAGACAGAAAAGAGGAACGTGCTAGAACCCTAGAAGCTAGGAAGTTCAACAAACTGTGTACCAAATCGTCTACAAATCTCCGAGTAATCAAGAAGACAATTTCGACACGTGAGGAAGGTCTCTATCAGAAATGATTCGACATGGAGCTTCTACATGTTTCGTTGGCTGCATTCAATCTTCCTGGCTCTTGAAACAAACATAATTCCTCCGT
Organism: Lasioglossum oenotherae; assembly: GCA_028455765.1. Classification (NCBI taxonomy): domain Eukaryota; kingdom Metazoa; phylum Arthropoda; class Insecta; order Hymenoptera; family Halictidae; genus Lasioglossum; species Lasioglossum oenotherae. Next base: position 7,669,416 of record CM052291.1, on the reverse strand, counting down.
TAATTTAGAACGAATCCGATGATCGGACCTCTGTCGATAAAAAAATCAATTCTGACAGAAGGAAATAATCTATCTGAAAGGAAAAGCTTTTCGGTGGAAGATCACCTGGGCCATTTGCATTCCATCTACCTGGCTCTCGAAACTAAAACAAACGCCTGCGTCAATTTCCAACGAATTCGATACGGACCTCTGTCGATGAAAAAATCGGGGCGAATTCCCGATGATTGTTCCGAGTACATAATGAGCAAAGTTTTAGTAGAGAGGACACACGGCTTTCACCTGGTACAGGGGTGTATACGGGACGTAATCGAATCGGTCGCCGTGTCTGGACAAGTATCGATCAAGGGGCCGGCAGCAGCAACACCAGAGGCTGTAGGCGAAACTGGGCATTTGCGATAGGCACGGCACGTCCCTCGCTATGCGACGCAGCCGAGGACCCAGGAACATGAACCACGTAGTGAAATACGCGAGACCCGACTGATCGGGAATCTCGGTCACGGATTAGAATTCAGGCGACGTCGTTGCTGGCAGCCAGCGCTGTATTTTTGTCTGTCGCGACATTGACTTTCCCTGGGCTGGTGTCCAACTGGCTGTACGCTCACGTGTAACGTGTAACGCACCCTGGGACAAATGGGCGACCAGAGGAATCGCGTGTTTTTGTTGTTGACGGTCCCGGCACGATACGCAGAATTTACGACGGAGGAGGCTCGATCTTTCTTCTTCTTGCACAGGCGGGACGAGTATTTTCAGCTGCTAAGGCTACTACGGTTGACCGTCGAGGCTCCGTCCCCGAAAACATGATGGGTTGGTTCTCGGACTTTGGCCCGTGAGGAGAAACAACGGAAAAAGTGATCGTGACGTCCGACGCTCATTCTGCTGTCAACTATGGCAACCTGCCACCGCGTTTTCAATGCCCCTGCTATTATAGAAGAGTGAAATGCTGTCTGCGAATTCGCTCGTTACTCAACCGGGCGCCAATCGATCAATGGATTGATAGGCCGCTGAGATTTAAGAGGGTATTCTGACTTTTCAGACCGTTTTTCCACGAGCTTTTTTCGGAATAACTATGAATTTCCAGGAATTTCCTGCTTTTGAACTTTCCGGCTACCGAAACTTCATAAACGTTCGGGATCCCGGCCCGATTCGGCCCGCACACGCCTAGTATGTAATTTCGTTTCCTTTATGGTCGACCTAACTTCGTGAAATTACAGAATGCTACAACTACGTAATGGAGGTAGTTTATTCGGAAGGGGTGCTGACCGGAAAACGAACTTGGAAAAGAGGATTGCGAGCCAAAGGAGATTGGGAAATTATGAAATGAGGCAGCAAACATACTGAATTTTAACTACCTTTCTGGGAGGGGGAAGCTTCAGAAAGTGTACAGGGTGGACCCTCTTGAATGGGACCATGGAAATGTGTTCGTTGGAACAGCATAAATAATGAAGAATATAAGAGTTTCTTCTCTTGTTTATGATGTGCAATGTGAAAGATACTCTGTAGAACGGATACGAGTTATAATGGAGAACAAGTGAAATAAATTGCGTTAATAATTCATATATTGGAGGGCGAAGTGAAAGAAATGGAAGCGCGACATTATTATTCGTTTATATCGACGGAGCCGATCGGGGCCCGGCGCCATTCAAGAAACAATGGACGCGCTGGAATTTCATTAAGCGCAAGTGTATCGATAATTTTGTTACAATGAACCGTAATTGGCTCTCGTAACTGCGTTCCCGGGGGAAGAGGGGAGCCTATCGTCGTGCAATGGTTGCGAATAGTTGCTAAAAGGAAGAGCATTTTCGTACGTAACAACGTAATCGTAAACCGTCGACTGTTTTGCGTAATAAGAGCCGTTAGGTTAACCACCATTGACGAACCATTTCCGACCATTGAATAACTCATTGTCAGTCTCTGGCTCTGACTCTGACTGTTCAAGGTCAGCGATCATTCAACGCCCCTCCAAGTTATTCCAATGCCGGCGGTTTGCACAATTTGCAAGCCTGGTCGAGAACAATTGAAACGCCTATAAAAATGCTACTGTGTACTTCGAATCATTCTTATCATTAAATTTCGCCCTTTTATCAAAGTTATGTTCGCACAATTTGCTAGGCTGGTCAAGCACAATTGAAACGCCAATAAAATTATCTTCATTACTAAATTTCGCCGAGAACAATTGAAGGTAGGTGATCTCCGTGTATTTGAAAGATCCGCAGCTGTGGCATAAAATTATGATCCTGCATAAACGATAGCTGCCAGCTGCAGACATAAAATTAAGTCGCTCCATCAAGCAACGCGAAGAAGCAGGCCAACGGAATGGAACGAATTTTTAAATTGTAATAACTGGTGCTTATGAGCTTGGCATTTTGAAACAAAGTTTACCAGCGGCGAGAATCTCCTCACAGAACGAATTATTTACCATCCACAAATTTTAGAACACTTTACGAGAATCATAAATTTTTAATAAATGGCATACAGTCAATTTATCCAATTCACAGAGATCTTTAAGGCAACGAAAATTTCATTTATGTTAGTTAGCCTCTCGAAATCTCAAGGAACCCTTCAATTAATCTTAATCCATTGAACCCACACAGAGGAGGCGAAAGTCTATTCAGTTTCTGTTTCCCTCCGACAAGCAACATCGCGCTCAAAGGGAGCAAACAAGATGAGAAAAAATTCGAATAGAGAAAGTTACTTTCAGAGAGGAGGTGATCGAGAAAAAACGAGTCCCGTGTAATCCTTGACATTCTCGGCACACACAGTGACCAAATCGCGTTTAAAGTTCCGTTTAATGCTCCGTTCTCGCCCACGCCCCCATAAACGAAAACATTCATCTTTATCTTTCAAGGGGGTCCGCGGAGAGTTCAAAGAAGACAACGACGTGACCGGTGCTCAAAAGGAAGAAAGAAGCCAGGGGAATAATAACGGAGTGTTTACCTTGCCTTCCACCCCTCAGCTTTCTGCCCCCGAGTTCTCTCCCTTATTACGATTCGCGACGGGATCCATTTTTGCGGAGCCAAGAAGCTTCGCCCCGTTTCAATGTTCAATGCGTCTGCAGCCGTCTCGGCGAGCACTTTGCTCCGGGGGATGGGATCGATATCGGAGACGTCGACAAGAAATATGGAAATCCGTCGGGGCTAGACGGTGGCAAGAAATAATGTAAATTCGATCTCTCTCCGCTCCGCGAGCATGAAAGCACAAGCAGACCTCCAGCCTAAGACCCTTAATTTCGCGTGCAAATGCACCCCGTCGAATGCGAACGGCCCTGTCCCGGGTACCGGTGTCGTCGTTTGTGCCGTCACACTCTCTCTCTCTCTCTTTCTCTCTCTCTCTCTCTCAACGCCACTCATTCATTCTACCTACCAAATACGTACTTGAAAGGATTCCCTTCGAAATCCGCAGATCTTGAAATATCTTCAAATAGAAGATATTCGAGAAGAACGATTTTATCAGCATTAAATTAATTATTTCAACATTTAATCCATTTGGTACACGTTTTCCCGTTATCCGATCGAGCTCACATTTTGCACAGATTTGTTTTTAATTATTTCAAACAACTCTGGGGGCTCGGGGTGCAAAAAGAAATTGTGACGGGAGTGAATAAGATTCACCTTAAAAAAAAGAATGTTCACCTTCTCGCTAAATTCTCTATAAATTTAAGCAATTCCTTATGACGTAATACTAAAAAAGTGTTATTAAAGTACATATTAGGGTCCGGTGGGAGTGAACGCAACAGTTATTTCACGAAGGGAAACAGTGTAAGGCTCACGGAAGCGGAGCTAAATGGGGGGATGAAGCATCCTCCGTATCCGACACGAGGGTGCACCGACACGCGCGCATGCACGCGTGTTACACGGGTATCATCATCGTATTCGGTCGGTGACCAGTGCGTGACGGGAATGACACGTCGGACCTGTTCGACGTGGTGTGCTGGTAGTGGTCGTGGTGACTCGCGTGCGCGGGACCCTCTCGCATGGCCAACCGTTCCTTGCCAACACGTGACTGCAATCGGCATCAATTATCTCGTGCGGCTGCAGCACTCGTTGACCCGAAACGCGTGTTTCCCATCGATTTTTAGCTGGCACCGGGCTTGTTTCATCTCTAAATTGGATTGTGGGCGTGCCCAAAAATGCTCTCGCCGTATCGCTAAACACCCGTCTCGCTGAAAACTGCATCGCAAATTGAAAGTGTTCCAGCAATAAGAGAACCGACGACACGCTTCTCGATGTATAATGTCTTATCCAACCAATCGAACCAACAATTAATTCACCACATAATAATGCATGACCATGAAAGAAGTTCTTTAAAAAATACAATTTATAATCATTTTTGTCAAAACAACAAAGAAAAATAATCTTATTGCAATTTCAGTAGTCAAGACTGTAGAGAGTCGTGTTCGCGGCAAAATCTGCCGAAGAAACGCACAACTATTGAGAACAGAACGAACCAAGTTGTTTTCAGACAGAAATGGTATCTATGTTTCACGGAGCACTCTTTGTAAGTATCGAGCAACGAACGTTTCGGAAGAAAGTCGGTAAAAACCGTCTGCTACGTTAATTGTTCCAGGGGTTTCCCTCAGCAGCGCGTAATGCGCTAATAAACTCGGCAAATCCATAAACAGAACTCTCGGGCCTTTGCCGGCCCCATGACCATCTTCGGAGGAAATGGTACACAATGTTCTAAAAGAGAACGGGAATGAGAAGAGTGGTATGTACGTATTGTACTGTTGGAACACCGATGCCACCCCGCAGCTATTATGATACCCCTCTCGTTAATCGCCAGTCTCGAAGCTCTCTTTATGGCCCCGTTTGGTTTATTACTGCGGTGTGTATCGTTACCCCTCTCATGGGCGACACGAATCGGATATCAAGGTCGCCAATTAAACAGCTATTTAGCGTGTCGAACCGTTCAGATTCTTTCACAGGATCGGCGATGACATGGTCAGACACGCGTGTCAGGAAACGGCGTCTGTCCGACAAGTGTTGCGAGTGTTGTGTGCGCCGCGTGCTGACTGAGGAGCCGTGACAGTGCCAATCGTCACGCTACGGTATACGGAGTCACGTGGATGGAAAATAATAGCTATTTATATCGGCGTTATCGCCCACCGCTCGCTTCCGGTTCCGACAGTTCGGACTCCCGCCGTTTCTCTTCTCTTCTCTTCTCTTCTCTTCTCTTCTCTTCTCTCTCTCTCTCTCTCTCTCTCTCTCTCTCTCTCTCTCTCTCTCTCTTTGTCTCACTCTTCCGTCTTCGAGGCTCGCTTTCCTCGTGCCCAAACAGAGATAAGGGAGGCCCGATTCCGTCGGAGATGTATGACCACGATCACTGATACCGTGTCAATGTCACGCCGTGATAACTGTGCTTTTGACCGCCAGCAACGTCACCACCTACGCGTGCGGTGAATCAGAACGCGACATCGTCGACCAACTGCACGCCCGCACTCTTTATCTTGCATGCGCCGGGCGCAAACTACATACATACAAGTATATGTATACTAGGTTGCTGCCGAACTACTTTCGTGCGAATGGCAACAGGCGCGGACGGAATTGATCATTTGGTGTCATCCAAATGATTGGACCTTTATGCAAAATAAAATGTTTCTAGCTGAATTGCAATAATCTCAGGTGAAATAGAAATTGATTTTCTTTGTTAATGTGCTTAATAGGTTGAAAATAACATGACTGTATTTTTAAATTCTTCTAATGTTTTTACTGTTTTAACCCTTTGCACTCGGAGCTATTTTATCTCGAAAATGAAATAGTTCTTCGGAATGCGGCAGCAAGCCGTCCGAATGGGTCATTCCACTCGCACTTTTAGTTCCCACCAAATTATTAGCTAAAGTGTGCGACGTCATAATATCTTGCAATTTACTAAAAACTTGTCAAATTAATTTGATACAGGGATGTTCACTTGAAATTTGCAAGGATTTCCAATATGCGATAACGGAGTCGCTAAAAATTAAAAAATCTAAGACAGTAGCGATGACGTCGACGCGGTCGCTAAATTTCACCGTAGGTGGCCGACAATCAAGCTTCGCGCCCCTTTCATCCCTTAAAACCATTCATATAACAGAATCGAATTATTCGATGAAAGGAATGTTCGAGGCGGTAAACAGTCCATTCTCCATTGTTCGCCGAGTAAAGTGCATCAGTGTTCTGTAATCACGCCTGCGAAATTAATACGCGAATTAGTCGGTCACCACTGGGAGAGCCCCGGTTTTGCACCCCCTGTTTTCCACCCCACGGTGCAACAGAAAAGGAGCTTACACCGTATCACGCCGCTTTATCCGCACTTCACCCTCTGCCATCCAGCTCGATATTCCCGGGGTAATATTCGACCGAGGAGGGATGAAAACTGGCTGGGTTGAAATTTTGCTACTTCCAACCTCTACATATCTATGTAACATATATGCCTAACGGTAACGTACACGGTCCCAGGCAAATAATATTGTGTACGTGCTCGGAATGGGGACGTGTATCAAGAATGTATATTCGCTGCAGGCCGTGCGCGCGGCATCCCCTATTTTCATACCGGCGTTTCCTGGGTAGATTTATCAATTAAACTGCTTCCCGCAGACCGGAAGAGAATCCACGTTTTTCCTGTTCCCAAAACATTTCGTTTATTCGTCGACTTCGAAGGAAAACTCAATGGGTGGGCAAACGGAAAACGTGAAGGGAGAAACGCTAGAAAAGTGTTCTGTTACCTAATTGTAAAATATTTATAATGCTCGTAGTCACTGATTCACGAATAGACTGCGGATCTTTATGCAAAATATAAATCGATTTCATCCCTTAATAACTTTGTTACGTTAAAAAAACAACATTGGAATATATATTCTTGAATTTTTAAATCTATTACTGTTTTATATTTTAGCCAACTAATTTCTTCATAAATGCATAAAGATCCGCAGTCTATTCATGAAATATTCCTCGTATTCAAACAATGTTGTCGAAAAATCGTCCTTGAAAGGAAATTGAAAGCTAGCGCACAGATTGTACGAGCAAACATGTTCACGTAACAGGATATTCTAATAATTTCCTTACAAGCAGGCGGACAGGCAAGCAACATTTTTCCGAGGAAGCTTACATAAACGCGATTTTTCCTTCCGCGGAATGTGCCAAGAAAACTCGTTCGCCTAACTCAAGAACACCCTGTAAAGCCAGAATTTCACCCGCCACGTAATCCCGGTCCGCGTAAATCCAATTACACACCGGAAGAACCAAATCCGCAGGAATTGAACTCGCTTTGGGGAGCGTTGCGCAACGGAAATTTGTTTATCGCGATAAACAGCGAGGCTCCATTTCCATTGTTTCGATCGTTCGAAGGATCTAATCGCGGGATTATGTCGAAGCAAGCTTCAACAAGCCAGGAAACCGCGGATCCGATCTCGGAGAAGTCCGAATGTCCGTTGTTTAGTCGAAAAACGAGGAATTCGAACGCGAAAAAGAAGCAGAACGAGGAGGACAAGGTCATCAAGTTCCGCTGTGACTTTCCCTCGACACAGGTTAGGGTGATGCTAGCGAGAGGATGGACCCAGGTAATGAATGGTCCCTTATTCATGCGACACGACCTTAACGAGACGATCCGTGGCCAGAGGGTGGCGAAAAGAGCCTCGAAGGTCCCCTTAAGGCTTCTCTGTCGAACAAAACCGTGTTAAAAGCTGCCCGGTTATCCTCCACGCTAGGACGTGGGCCACGATTATGCGCAAATCCGCATTGTCTCCCGACAAACACCGGGAACCTTGATCCTGGATCCTGAATAGAGTGCAGCCCCCTTCCCTCTCTCGGCAAAGGTGGGAAAACAGGTTTAACTTCGTTGATGGAAATTCCGAATTTGTAGGGGTTGGCCGTCGGCTATCTGAAGTTGTCCACTCTCGGAGACTTATTCGATTTATTGGCAACTTATACGAAAATTCGATGGGCACTTTTATATTTGGTAGATTTATCTAATCTTGTCCTGCTATGATCTTCCACCTTGCCCTTACATCCGAAAAGCACACATGAAATGTACTCTACTATTGAATTCCTTAGAGAAATGAACCACTTTCACAAAATCTAAAGTCATTATGGAAGTTCGTCGCTAACGACCTAGATGTTGATACGACGTAAAAAAGGAAACCTTATTTATAATGATAATAAATTGTATTAAGAAACTTGTTCCAGTAAAAGAGAAGCTTATTTTTAAAAGTTCACTGTTAGGTTTGTTACGTACGGAGGCTTTGCCTACGTGACTTTTACTCCCTTCTTGCAACCACGTGTTCGTGCAGGAGGTCCAGCTCGCATGCCCAAATAAACAGTTTTCCCCTTATGGGAAAGAGGATACATCTGGAAAACTTATACAGTCCTCCAGATTGTCGGTTATCCCTACCACAATTTTTGGAGCAATTTGACTAGTATATAAAGGGCTCGAGCTTGGCCTCCACGGGCTTAGTTGAAGACTGATCACGTAACAGTACGCATATAGTGAGATCGGGTCAGATTCCCTTTCAATCATTTTAACTCAGAAGAAGTTTCGAAACGCGTATTCAAGGCAAGTCATTTCACTCACCCCCGCATTTCTCAGTGCGTGAAAATCGAGACATCGGGAATTAGCTTCCGCGATACATTAAACACACGCAACAAGTGTATGTCCAATTTTCTAAAGAATATATTATACTCTTTACATTATTAATTGAGAGTCTCTGATATTTGATCTACACCTTTTTGAAGTCCAGTAGTTAGCATTCCACTCACATTCATAAATCTTTACCGCTCGAGGTTTATCATCAATATAAAGTTACGAGAGCTGTATTCCCTTAAACCCTACCTCTTTCCGAAATCCTAGTGACACCCGGTGATGAAACAGGCATCGGCTAGTTCACGAATTCCTATCTAGTGGCGACCCGGTGGTGAAACAGACATCGGCTAGTCCACGACAACCCTTTCCCTATCTAGTGGCGACCCGGTGGTGAAACAGACATCGGCTAGTCCACGACTACCCCTTTCTCCTCACCTAGTGGCGACCCGGTGATGAAACAGGCATCGGCTAGTCCACGAAAACCTATCCTGTGACACCCGGTGATGAAATAGGCACCGGCTAGTTCACAACCTTCCATCTAGTGGCGACCCGGTGGTGAAACAGACATCGGCTAGTCCACGACACCCTCTGTCTTTCCTCACCTAGTGGCGACCCGGTGATGAAACAGGCATCGGCTAGTCCACGAAAACCTATCCTGTGACACCCGGTGATGAAACAGGCACCGGCTAGTTCACGACAATCCAGTTCATACGAACAAAACCTCGGCCACGTCTATCCGCCAGCCCTCGGCTCGTAACAGGTTGTACGATGATACCGTTCCCCACGTCTTGAACGATTGCTGACCGCATTTTAATGAAATTTCGGAAGCTATTCTCCCACATGAATGTTCGATGGCATCGTTGGCAGCTGAAATATCGATCCCATTCCCGTGCCTTTATACCTCATAAATATGCCAGAGCGGTATCTAGTAATCCAGCCAGCTACCCAACAAATTGCCCGATATTCTAGCCACATCTCTCGCCACGGTTTCGGAATCGCGACTATTCCTAATCGAATCAACGGTAAATAATAGTACTCATCGAGAACGATTTCACAAGATCACCGACCCGAGCAACTTGACCTGGCACCTATGGTGGTGCGAGACGAACGACGCTCGCCAGGCCCTCGACGCGAAATTGATGCCCCATCAGAAGATCCCACACTTCCGGAACCATTACGAACTGACACGTAAGAACTATCTCTACCGAAACCTGACACGCTACAAGAAGTTACTGATGAAGTCGAAGAAGATCGCGGAAGCGGAATTGTGCGACTCGATGCCGCTCACCTTCGAGCTGCCGAATGATTATTTGCTGTTCGCCGAGGAGTATCATCAGCAGCCAGGTGCCACGTGGATCGTGAAGCCGGCGGGAAGGTCACAGGGCAGAGGGATCTTCCTGTTCAGGAAGCTGAAGGACCTGGCCGATTGGAGGGCCAAGGAGTTCAACTTCCAGCAGCTGGAGACTCCTGTGGAGACGTTCATCGTGCAGAAATATGTCGAGAACCCTTATCTCCTGGCAGGTTCGAAGCAGGTTCGGGCTCGCGCAGCAGGCGCTTATCGCCCCGAAGAATGCCAGTGTTACCGCGGATGCTTCAATACCCTCGAAAGCTTGGGTCGAAGCTGAAATCCGCGGGGGCTTTCGTGGCGCGCGACTCCTAAAGAAGAGAAAGAGCTGTATGTCGAACGATACAAAGGCACTTTCTTCGGTTGTTCGCGGTGTTCTCGGGAGGTTGCTGATGCTCCGCGACGCGTTATCGGCCGTTTCTCTGCGCGCAAACATGCCGAAAAGTTTCTACACCTTCTGGGGCCTGTGGTTGCAGGGAGGAAGTTCGATCTTCGTATTTACGGCCTGGTACCCTCGTTCCATCCTCTGAAGGCCTGGCTGGCTAGAGAGGGCTTCGCACGATTATCGACGGAGCTGTTCGATCTGGAAAAGATCGACGATAACAGGGTGCATCTGACCAACATGGCGATACAGCTTAAGACCGATGGCCACGAGGAGAAGGAGGAGCTGAAGAAAGGGTGCAAGTGGGCGTTGGTTAAGGTCAGGGAGTACCTAACCGCCCGACATGGAGTCGAAGCTGTTGAAGCTCTGTTTCAACGTATCGCGGGTCAGTTCCATTCTATGCTGATGTCTAGACAGCGGATGTTTATGCATTCTTTTCAACCTATTAAGCACATTAATAAAGAAAATCAATTCCTATTTCACTCGAGATTGTTGCAAATCAGGTAGAAAATTTTCATTTTCCATAAAGTTCCGCTGTTTACCGATGTCTTTCTATCCTCTTCGTGTCTGTACATCGTACAGACCCTGAGGAATATCTGAAAATTGATTACTACACAAAAAAGGCTAGGTGCAGTTTTAAACACGAGAAAATATTGTACACGTTTGCGGCAGCTGCCTCTACCTCTCCTGTCGACCACCACCAATAAATCCGTCTCCTTTTCCGTCTTTATTACACCATTAAATGTGTTACGTACACGGGAACAAAGCTAGCATGTTCGCTATTGTGCTCAGCCTTGAAGTCACGTTCTACGTTCCTTCTATCCGTCACTCCCCGCAGTCTGCTTTGAAACCCACTCGAAATGGAATTTCTTAACCGTAATCCACCCTTAGAAGACCACTTCCAACCCTCGCACGATGGGGTGGAAATTCCGTTAGCTGCCAAGTCGAGCGTAGCACATCCTCAAATTTCAGTTTTATTTCTACGATCCTCTCTCGCGTCTTGCAAAGCGTCAAATCATTTCTACAAAGGACGTAGAATCATCGATCGCAGTCTAACGAAAGAAATTTATATTTCTCGACGTTTTATAACGTCTTTGGATTCCGCGCTTGATCGTACGACATATGTAGTCGCGGCGAGACAAGATTTAACGACGGCAATATTTCTCGTCAAACGATCATAAATTGTTACAACCACAAATCTCCAAGTTTTCAATTACTCTGCCGCAACCATGTAAGGTACATAGACAGGTGCGGTGAACGTATGTTTTCGCTGTTCCCTATGTTTCTTTCTGACAATAAGAAAACATTTAACCCTTTGCACTCGGAGCTATTTTAACTCGAAAATTAAACATTTCTTCCGACCGAGAATAATGTTAATATGAAATTGATATACGTATAATAATACCTGGTACAATACTTGAATGTTTCGTAATTGATTAGACACCAACATACCTAACAATGTCAACAATATTCCGAATAATAGTACAGCAGTTTTTTGGTGTTGACTCAGTGTCACCAACCGAGTGCTAAGGGTTAATACATAATGTTGATTCTGTGAAACAATGTTGCAGGTGTGATCATGGCAAGTCTGTTGGCGGTGCAGACAGTAATCATGCCAGGAAAGAACTCGTTCGAGCTGTACGGCTACGATATACTTCTCGACGAGAATTTGAAGCCGTGGTTGCTCGAGGTGAACGCGTCCCCGGCTCTAACCGGCACGGACAGCGAGGATTGTCGACTGAAGTTCGATCTCGTCGACGACACCTTGAACGTGCTCGACTTCGAGGGCCGTTTCTCCGGGCTAGAGACCAGAATCGGCGGGTTCGATCTACTGTGGAACGACGGTCCGGTGTGGACCACTTGTCCTAATCCCTCGATCTGCGGCGAGCCGGCGAACGACGCCGTCAGGAAGCTCAACATTTTCCTCGGCGCGCGGAACAACCGTGTCGAACAGTTACGTCAGCTACGCGATTGTTTGAACGGAAGACGCAATAAAGCGCACAGTGGCTGCGGAGGCTGGTAACTGAAACGAACGAGCTGCGTTTAAACCGTTCTTTAAGCCGTGTCGCTCCCGCCAGATCGTGCACCGTGCTCCGCTGATAAACGCTGTCTTCATATGGACGAAATATGTACATTCAGTTAGTTGTCCGAAAAGTGAATGTGCACTTTCGATGCCGTAAATTGTAAATTCTGTGGAAAATAGCGTGTTAATTGTAACGACACCTACGATGGCTGGCTGGAACAATTACCCTGCCTATGAAAATTATCTATAAGAATTTAAGTAACGAATAGACAGCGGATTTTATGCGTTTATGAGAAAAATGACTAAATGTAATTTAAAACGGTAGAGACATTAGAAGAATTTAAAACTACTATGTATTATGTTATTTTCAACCTATGTATTAAACATATTAAGACAGAAAATAAGTGCCTGTATCAGTCCAGTTTGTTGCGTAGCAACATATCAAAGCTAAGTCAAAGCAATCATTGTACATACAAGCACATTCGTCTAATCCACTCGAAGCTAGTAAACATGTCGCTGCAATCGAAGAGAGAACACTCCTCTAATTCAATTGGATGAAAAGGCGTGCGTCGCGCCACCAGCAAACTATTGGAAGCATTAATAAATCGGTCTAGCAATTGTCCGTTGTTAGGACATCGAGGTCTCGGATCGCCGAGGCCACAGACGAGCATCCTAGATAATGAACTTGAACGGTTCGTAGAGTGGAACGCATCGCGGCGGAAACACAAAGGAAGAAACGCCAGGGCTAGGTTAGGCTAGGAGTGTACGAGCCGTCGATTTCCACGAAATTCGCGTTTGCAGATCGGAAAAATTGGGTTCACGGAAGTGGAACGAATTCGCAGCAGTATGATTGCGCCGTGCACACGCGACTGTGTGCACCGCCGTTGTTGAACCCCGTATGAATATGCATACACGCTTATGCGCGCGAGCCGAGCAAATTCGTGCTCGTTTGTTTCAACCAGTTGGTGGCACGGCCGCTCTGTTGCCACGTCGCCGCAGACAAATTAAATCGCACAAGAAAAACGAGATTTCGATTGCGCTCGCCATTGGTTACGTCGCGGCCGATAGATTCGCGGCGAAAAACATGAAAAAAATATTTAAAGTCGATCGCGGTAACTTATTATTATTACGGCCCGTAGTATCCCCATCCTATGGATTATTCTCTCCCCTTTTTGCTTCATCTCCCGTTTCTTTAAAAGAGAATAATAGGGGGATAACAGTATTTTTAAATTCGTCTAATGTCTTTAATCTTTTAGATTACACCTACCGATTTTTGTCATAAACCAACTAGCTCGGAGTAATAATCAGAATGACGATCAAACGTTCCCCACGTTGCTACCGAACTTTACTCTTGTCTACAGCTTTTTCCCGGTCCCATCAACGTTTCACGCAACGAGACCGCTGGGTAATAAATATAATATTTCATAAATTTCTATCGATTTTGAATATCATCGGTCGATCCAATTCTTCTCGTTGAACGCGTTCTCTCGACAATACGTGCTCGGAGCTCGTAAATTTCCACGAGTTCCGGACCCGATATATGTTCCGACCACTTACCGCGCGCTTTATTTTCCGTTATTACGACGATAAAGAAATTCCATAGTAACAGTGTTCCACCAGGCCGCCGCGCCGCCGCCGAGCCAGTGAATTTTTCGTTTCGGCTCCGTCGGCGAACTTAAATTCTGTGAAACCGTGTCGCGAGGACGAAAGAATAGCGAGAAGGGGGAAGAGCCGCGGTGCACTCTCGCTTTTACGCGGACTCTTCTCTCCTCCCTTTTCTCTCGTTTCTTTTTCACCCGAGGGGGGAACCAGCGAGGAGAGGGGGGCTAAATTTAGCGAAAGAGCCGTATAACTTCGTAAGCGACCTCGTATTACCCTGATTCTTCCAAGCAAGAGCGAGTAAACTCGTTAAAATGTTACTTCACGATTGTCATTTCCTCTACACCCCCGGCCACCGTGCCAGTAACTCTTCTTTTTTACGCGAGCTCCGTTGCCGCGACCCGTCGCGGTCTTTGCAGGTCGTTCCGATCCTCTCATAAAAATTCCGACGAGCGTCCTACAGCAGAAATAAGTTGTTCGAAATAATGGGAAACGCGGTAGCTGGGTTGTTTACGCGCTTATGAATTGCTACGGAGACGCTACAGCGACACGTTTCTGACTACCCGACCGCATACAATTTCCGAGTTCTGTACGAATGAATTGTTTAATCGTTTCAACAGATTAAAAGTACGCCAATTGTAATTAAAAATGAAGTTCTGCACGAAAGTTAGAAAATGGAAATTTGCACAGCTTACATTAATCAAGATGCGAACGGATGACATGCACTGTATTTTACAATTCGCGTGTCGACAGGTATTCCCTCCTCTCCATAACTATGATGTCGCGGTGATATTCCATTTCCAGCGATGATTTTAATTTGCCAACGAGACTCCGACTCCGAATGTTGTTTACCGATGAAAAATTGTTTCGATTGGACACGAAAATACTTTTCCCGGTGGCTCCGCCGCGTATAAAAATGGCAGCCCGCCGGGATAGATGAACCGTGAGCTGCATCGAACGTGTTCATCGACGTTTCCGATAACGTATATTGTCGTGTATGCATGAGACCGCACCTACGACTGCGGAGAATCCTGTGACACGAGCACAGGAATCCTATGAATCCGGTATTCCGATCCTGTGATCTTGTTATCCGTGGATTCGGTTTGTCGGAAACGGAAGCGCCGCCGAGATTGAAAAATCAGATATATATTTAAGTGTGGATTTATAGTAGAGCTGCGAGCATCGATGATAGCAGCGCGGTGAAAACAAACCAACATGCGTGACAACATTTCGACACATACTAATGAAAAAGTACATATGTATTTGCTTTGTTTTTCTTTTTTTCGCCGCACAGCTCACCTCGCTGCACCACTATAAATCCACCCTAACTCTCGCCTGGCCGAAACGTGTCGAATACAAATTGCCCGTTCCCCGTTCAAAACACCGTTTATGTGTAATTTATGTGCACGTAACTGTATAACATTTAACGGAAAGGATGTAATTTCAAATAAAGTCGTTAAAAAATATTATAAAACTTATTCTAAATACATAGTACAGAATTGGCTTCCAATTTCCCTTGAGAAAACGAAATGACTTTCTATCTAACAAGATATATTATCTAACAAGATGATAATAGAAAGCGTCTGTTTGTAGCAGAAAGAATTGTTGAACATATTCGAGATCACAATTTCACGCTCGAGCATACCGGAACGGAGGAAAGGAAGATGGCGGCCACGCTAGAATAGAACGTCAAATAATTCTCCATCGCGGATTATAGATGATCGGCGCAGTGCGCAAAAATAATGAATGATTAAACCGGTAATTGGAGCGCCGAAAGAAGAACGGAACCGTGTATTCCGGCAGGCTGTTTGACATCGATAATTCGATTGCCAATTAGAGCTCAATTATTACCGTTTGCGCGTAGCAACGGCCGTTTAATCACATAATGAAACGTATGGATTATTGAACGATTGCCAATTACAGTAATTTTTTTTTATCTGGGCACAAACACGTACCGAGGAAACGTCGCGAACACTTTGCAAGGCTCGATCTCATCTATGAAGCTTCAATTTTCTGACGGATTTTCTGTTTATATTGAGCCACGGTTATTCTTAGCTCTCTCGCTAGCCACGATAAATAACCTGTATTAGAGTAACCGCGGTTCAATTCAAATCGATATAATTTGCGTTCGAGTGCGGCTAATTTTGTGCTCAAAGTGCACACCAGATACAGCCAGTTTTATATTTAACCTTCGAAGATCCCAGGCTTGATCGATCACTTGCATATTTCGGGGTGATCGGATTGCATCTTCCACTACTATGTACGTCATTGTTATTCTTTTCTTTGACCCGATTTCAAATTTCGATCATCGCGCGAACTTCCCGCTCGAGAACTATTGTAATGAGTTTCCATCGTTCTAATTAGAAAATATCAGATTCTTTAGCGCCAAGTAACACTGCCCCGGGCTGATTATAATCAATTTATAATCTGCAAGTTCTATCGCCGAACATTCAATTTCGAACTTTCAGCTCGCGGTTATTCATTGTCGACTATCGACAAGAACTTTCGACTTCTCGTTTCAACCTTGCGATTCCCGATCTTCGACAATGATCGCTACACTCGATCCTCGATGTTTTATAGCTGGAAAACACATAAAAGCTTTAATCTTTTTCCTCCGGTATCTGCGTCGACGATTAAAACTCGGTATCTACAGATTATGATATCGCGAGGTGCAGAAACGATCGGGCGCGGGCGTTCGCGAAGTTAAAAGCGATTGTGTGTTCCGCGTATCAATGAAGAAAAAGCCGCGGGTGAACTCTGATATTCAGACGAAACGCAGAAAACCCGCGGGGGAAAGGAATTGATCGGGCCAATTTGTACGTGTTCCAGTGCAACGACTTTCACTTCAAGTAAAAGGCCCGGTCGCGCAGCCGGTCCGCTTTATAATTTTCCACCGGCTCGATGCAACGTGCGTACACGTAACCGCTACTATTTTTATGATTACGCAATGCAACGGCTATTCAATGAACCGTGACTTTCCTGGCGGAGGCTAATCATTATAAATGCGCATCTCCGTGTTCTGACTTGTAAATTAATCAATCTTCGTTGGACCGGGAGGGACACAGGTGTTCACGGCTTCGTGAGTTCGTTCATTATTCGCATTCCCGACGCTAGGACAATTGAGGCCTTTACATATTACCATAAGGGAATCGATAGCGCTCCAGCGGAACAAAATCCGGACATCTTCGTCGCTGAAAAATTATAATTTCAACTCTGGACCCATAATGACCGTACGGAGCTAATTCAGCCTATGTATGATCCTGTCATTCAGCAAAAACGGACTTTTCTGGAGAACTGCGACAGATATTTCCTTCGCTCGGTAGGTCATAACCGCCATAAAAGTAACTATTTACTCTAATTAAAATTCCGCAGTTTATGATGTCGTGATGATTTGATCCGAGCATTTTTCCTAGGCCGATCGAACTAGCTTTGAGGAGAAGCGCGCAGCGGAGCGGATCGTTCTGTGAGTTTGTTCGCGCGCAAAGGTGACCTAAGCACAGGTAATTCGAAAGTAAAGCTCGGTCCACAGAGCATCGTGCTAGAGCATCGCCATAGGGTATACCCTGCTCTCCGTCTGCTCCCACTCTTTACCCGGCAGCAACGAGGGTTGGCCTTAACGTCCTTAACCCATTTCCCGGCAGCGTTACGTTAACGCAACATAATGGTTTAGCTTCCTCTCCCCCTCTCACTCTTTCACTCACTCCCTCCCTCTTTTTTTCTCCTCTTCGTCGCTTCCATCCGCGTCGTGCTCTCTAGCCCCGCGTCATTCGTTAAACCGCAACGGAACGTTAACGATGCCCTCTTTCCCCGATAAAGTGGTGCCTACGTCGCGCTGATCCTTAATTAATACTTTTCCTCGCAGCCTCATTATCACGTTCGATCGCTCGGCAGATATAAAAGCCGCTTGACAGAACCGTCTCCGAGGGGCACTGGGGAAATCCATTTGGCCAGCCACGATCCGCTTATTATCGCGTTTCCGGTTTGCCTCGCAATATCGCGCCAAGCAGCGCGGTATACGAACGGGCAAATATTTTCGGCATTAACCAGGCATTCTGCTTTTGAATGCGATCGCTTGCGGATGTTCAAGAGCACTTACACTCAAAGAAAGTGCAACCAACATCTCCTTAATGTTGGATCTACGGTGATCACTTCATTTAAAGTTGAGGACGCTCGCGGCAATCCCCAGCAGAGATCGAGCCGTTTTAAATCAGACTTTATCGTCCGTTCTAAAAGCGGTAGATTGAACCCATTCGTGCAGTTGATTGCACCTGATTAATAGAATAGAAATCGCACGATTTACAATGAAACCTTCCATTCTGTGGTTCTCGAACTTTGCAGAAATATTTCGGAGAACATTAGGTATGTATGTATGTATGTCGTGAGCAGTATTACAGTGGCGGAGCAAAATGTTAACACTCTCCAACATCCATGCCAAAACTTCTCTCCGCTGTCTGAGAAATGCTTCTCGGGGTTTTTCTGGTGTATGTAGCATCGGAAAAGCCTTCGATTACTAGATTAAAAAGTCCGTAGAGTCGTCTCCTCTGAATCAGTTTGACAAGATTCATAGTGAAGTATCCGGACAATGTCGGCAAGTATCCGAGATGAGCTGCACCTTACGGAACAGTCGATTCTTATCGGTAAGTATCGAGAAGGCTCGAGGTTGCTAAGAAGGGAGACGACGCCAAGAAGACAGTTATCATCGTGAGATGTTCCCCCAGGTGCCAAAGTACCCTTCATCTTTCAGAGCCCACCGCGGATATAAGTATAAATCGTTTTCGATGGGCGGAATCGATGCTCTACTTTGGATAAGAAAATAAGACTCGAGTCGCGGTGGATCAAAGCGGGAGGATGGGGAACGCTCTTCCGGCTTCAGATATTCATCCTCTATTTCCCTGCAGTGCCCTGCACTCGTGTTTTGGCGTTCAACCTCGTCCAAGAGAGGGTAAACTACTCAGGTGGAGAACGACGTCGTCAAATTGTTTGTTTCTTCCTTTATCGAAGTCACGAAAGCGAATGTACTCTTGTCCGAATTTTACTATACCAGACCAGGAACAAATATCAAAAAAGCATAAAAACAGACCAATTGTTGTTTGTCATCGTTAGACTGCGGATTTTATGCGTTAAAGCTGCATAAATACTTCTCGAAATGGACAGAGAGGATGACATGTTCTTTTACATAAAAAAGCAAATTGTGTCGTTCACTTTCTGCTTAGAAATCGGACTATAAAGAAGCTTTCTAAACAGAACGGTTTACCTATGCATGTACATATACAGTCGCGTAAATACTTCTGAAATTTTCTTTCATAACAAAAACAATGAACTGTGGAACGGATTCCTAATTTCGTAAACGAGAAATGTGATTACAATGTGCAAAAACAAAGTTACGTTATCTGGGAAAGTATCTAGTATCAGAGAGGTTGCCAGAAAATCGGCGAGATCGGGGAAAAAGGTCGGGATTTCAATTCGCGTGGCGCAGTCTATTTTTGAAGTATCGCCGTCCATTTGCAAGTGATCTTGTGCTCTTTTTATCTTCATTCTGTATGAGTCGCCTGAAAGCCAACGCGATTTTTCTGGGGCCGGGTTGGAGAGGTTGTCACGGAGTCCGCAAACGGCGTTATATCCCGACCCAAATTGGAATCGATTCAACCTCGTAAAGCAGCCATCGAGCTAACGCAGAAAAGAAGGGCCGAAGATTCGAATTTATGTGCTGCGCCAGGTCAATCGTTTTTCTTCCGTGGTTGAGGAAAAACGCGGCTCTCTTTCTCCGCTTTTCTTCTTGTCGAGCGAGCCGAGATCAAGCGCCGCCGCGGCGCCGGATATAAAGGCCGATTTTTCCGTGTTGCTTGGCAGGATTCGGTAACAACCAACTTATCGCACACTTCTCCTCTTACGTTCTCGCGAGCACTCCGATAAAAAGATAGCACGCGATACGTCATAAATTTTACTTTTAACGCGGCCTATCTAAACCCTCCGATCGAACGATAACGCTGTAGAAAAGTTGAAAAACCTAGTTCGTAATCGGAAGTTCGATAAAAATGCTTACGGTGCATAAGGTGCAGATCATCTTTATGCAAATTTTTATACTGAAACTATACGATAACCGAAGTAGGGGAGAAGTGAAGAATTCTTCGTGGTAAAAATAACGTGTTATACGAGAACGTAAAAGCAAGGGAATAGTCTAGATAAATAACATTTATCAAATTTTCGTGCAGAAAGGAAAAATCAGCGATCGCTCCTGACAACGCGTTTTTCTCAATTCCCCTCGCCCAAAAGGAATTTTATAGTTAATCGATTCTGCTTTCGTGCTGGGGCTTCGTTGTTTATTGAAACGGCGCGGCCGCGAGATTCTACGTCGCGTTCGAAGTGGACAATATTTTCTGAACTTCTCTATGTTCCCTGTGGGGCCGTGTTTACTGGAAAACACCTAAACCGGGGCGAGCAACGTCCGCGAAATGTGCCTGTAAGACCCGCTGCAACCATTTCCTCGGCTACCGCGAAATTAACGCTTCCTCCCCGAAAGAATCCATTGGCGAAACAAATTCCCACGCGGAAGTAAACCCGCATGGAACATGTCAATATTCGAAAACCGTCGAACTGTGAAAATATGAGCGTGAACGCGCAAACACGCGCACAGCCAGCCAGTGCCGGGAGGCCCGAACGAATTACGTATTATGTACGTTTTAAATTTTAAAAAATTCGCTTCGGATATGAACGGTTGTAATTGAAACGCTTTTAATTTCACATCTAACGGGCGTGCATTAAGAAAAATACACGGAGAAAATAAAGCGGGACTAGGTTTAATAAAATTTCCGCTCGGGCCCCACCGCGTATACGAACACCGTTTTAATTTCCCTCCGCGAATCCGCACGCGAATGCATGAATTCTTCGCAGACCCTTGAAGCGTAAAAGTAGCACTTCGGCGCAACTATACAATAAGCAATTAATTCTCCGGGGCCCGCGATATATTATCCGGATTTATTTCTGTCCGATTTTTCCTTGAAGAAAACGTCCGCTCTCGCTGCCTTGGGGAAGGTTAAGAACCCCACGATTAACGGCTACCCGTTGCGAAAAAGAAATTACAAAAATTTCACGAAGTCTGTCGAGTAAAAGTAAATTTTACCTCGAAAAGAAACGTTGCGACGTAAGAATTGTACTTCCGGGTCCGAAACTGGACAATATTAAGCGAGCACTGCTGCATTCCTCGCGCGCGTTATCGAACGTGGCCGTTCGCGCTCGGATCGGTTTTGTTTTCGCCGATCGTTGCTATTCAAGGCGCAGATAAGACGGCATTTACGCCCGTGATTCTTCACGTCTCGACACAGAGAGAAAGAGAGAGGTGTGTAGATCGACGAGAGTCGCGAGCTCTCTGGTCACGCTCAGAATGCAGAGCAGCAAGGCGCGTCCCGTTGCGTTTTTCAGATGTCGTTGGCTCGCTATTCACACCGCGCCGCGCCGTGCGCCGGTCTCGTGCCAAACGGGGTACACAGCGAACAGACGACGACAAGCAAGAAACAGAACGCTGCTACGTTTTGTTTCCTCTCTTTCCTTCCACTCTTTCAACTGTTTTGCTAGAGATCTCTGCCTCCAGATGAAGAAACAGCTTTGCAGACTGCAGACGCCCCGCAGCCGATGCTGCGAACACCAGGAACCGCTCGCGAACCGTTTAATCCGCGATGATCGGCTCGTTTCTTGCGAGGAATACCACCCAACTCGATTGTAATGGAACTTGGCACGCATCTACGGTATCGAGGAACACTCGACGCGTGCTCTTTCATAGCTGCGAGGAAAGTTTAGAGAAATATGCTATTTCTTTGGACAATATTGTCGAATTTTCAGCCGGGAAAGGACTGCCTCAGAGTCGTTTATGAATCTTCGTGTCATTCGCATTGATCTGTGCGACCCTGTAACTGTTAAGCGGACTATCAGCCACCGTGCAAGTTCGAGCTATGTACATACATAATACATAATTCTTTACCGCCTGTCGATGCAACTGTGTGAACGTTTAGACAGCAGTATCCTGTCTCCGTAAACCAAGCTTGATCTCTGTTCGCCAATGTAAATTCGACGCAGGTAAGACTCGACACTATATTAATTAGAGTCACGTTATTGCTCACTTAAGGCAATTGCTGAATTGTTCGTTTAAAGGTTAATTGAGGATTCGTGTCCGTCATGATTCAACACCTTGACGACCGGTGTCACGTACGCGTAACTACGCTGATTCAGAGGCTCGCAGCTAGCGTCATGCAGACATGACTTTCTTCCCATCGTCTCTGGTAACATCCTTGGCACAATTTGATTTCCTTGTGTACATTTGTGGATTATCTCCTACACGTATCAACAGAGTTTATATAATAAGCGTGTCCTTGCTTTTTTCAGCTCCAGACACGTCTTCCTTAATATAAAAAAAATATGTAATCAGACTTAACAACATTACATACCGACCACTACCTAATAGATTTGAAACTTTACGATTCACAGTCCAGAACTTCTTAAAAAGTTATGCGAAAGAGCAGTCTGCTAACTTTTGTCGTGAACAAGCTACGCTCATCCAACTTTTTCAAAGAAGATTATAAAATCCTTCTTCAGCACGGTCATTGGGAATTATGAGTCTTCCTAATGCGACTTTCGGTAAGTAAACTGTTTATGCGTGCTACTTTTTATTGCGTTAATCAATGTGGCAAATGAGAGGCTCAATCGTTACAATAGTAGATGTCTGTAAGAATGAACCGAGAAGAGAAGGACCTGATTGTACGCTTTCTCATTGGTCAATAAAACTCCACCCTCAGTCCCATGACTTCCCGATGCGCAAGCATTCGCTCCCTCGTTCGCTAATCAGAAATACACGTTACGTAACTATTTCTCGAGTATTATAGTCTCGTATCAGCGCCGAAAAGGAGCTGTTGTGTTGCTCTTAGATGGCTGCTCCTGGAAAGGAAAACAAAATGAACCGTAATGCATCGTCGTCCGCTGATACATCTCCCGTTTCAGCTATTTTTAGGTCGAGCGGCACTCACATCTCCGGCATGATTGCGAATTTTCGCCCTCGAACACCCGGATTTCCCGTGGCGGGCTTTACAGAGAGAGAGAGAGAGAGAGAGAGAGAGAGAGAGAGAGAGAGAGAGAGCGAAAGAACGATTCCGTGATTTGTCATCGGAGCCCCAGCCGGCCCGAAAAAGGAATCGCGAGCGTTTTCTTGCGACAACGCGAAATAAGACCACCCCTACCCGGTTCGGTGGTCGTTGACCCGTTTTCGTCTCGGCGGACAAGAGGAAGCAACATCGACGAAACAGAGGGAACTTGGTCACGGAAAAAAATCCAGCAAACAACAACAAACAGAAGAAGAGTTTCGTGTATACTGTATACCATTTCTTCATATTCTTATAAATAATTATTGGATTCCCGGTATATACATTGTTGTCGCGTTTCATTTAACTATCCAGGGGCTGCCCGCATTGCCTCTATCTGTACCCCAGTGAAATGCAAGTTACGAGAACGCATTAAAACGCACCGGCGAGCTTCAGTACGTTGCATTCTCGCGCGTGCCGCCGTAGAATCGAGTTCGCAAAGAAACGCCCTTGGACGCTCGCTAAAATTACATTTTTTTTAACCAGGGAAACGGCCCACGATGTCCAGAGCACCCCACTTAAGTCTCGTGAATTGATACTCCTCGCGCACCGAACTCCTTCCGATTTACAACGTCATTGTAACGGTGAATCCGGTTTTTCTGACCAAAACTATCGTAGCATTATTCGTTTTTTATATCGATATTTGTAGAAAGGTGAATGTATGTACTTTTATTCGAAACATTTTTTGCCAGATCATCAGAAATATTTGGAAAGTTGTGTTAACGATGATACGTGTTCAGAAAAATGATATTTTAATTCGAATATTATACATTGTATTCGAGCAGTTTCGAACTCGTTCCATCGAGGGAAATATAGAATAACGATAGTTGTCTTCAGCATTTTTATGGTCGAATTAAAACAACGATTTACAGAAATTGTACACATTTTCTTCGTGATACTTCTGTGAGGTTACAAGTGAAGCATAATTTGATGAGTTGCAGTGTGGAAGAGAAGCGGGCGAATTGTTATCATAGTCTCTTTCATGCAACTATGTATGTATTTTCGAAGAGCGTGATCAAGGAGCTGCCGTGCACGCTTGCGAGAGCAAACTTTGCTTAATCTCGAAATATCGTAGATGTCTGGTGTCCAGTGGATTGATTGATAATGTGCACAGTATCGCTGGCACCTTGATACAGTATACGCACAGTGTCCCACTTTCGATCGCGATCGATTCGGATCGAATTACGAGCGCAAGTTCTACAGAAATTAATACGTCAAATGCGAGAACGCACGGTGTAAGACGCTATCGATGTAACGGCGAACCTGTGTTGCAGAAAGCCCAGGTAAATAGTAAGTGGTCTCGGGTTCGGGTTTACAGGTGGACTGATGCAAAATCGCCGCGCTATAAAAAGCTTCGATACAACCATAAACCATTCAACTAGAAATGAGATGGTTGCTGGGTTGTTCATTTGCTGGTCATGATTAAGAACTATGAAAATGCTGTGCCAGTTTTACAATCGAAATCGCCGAGGTATAAAATGCACCGATATTACCAATTAATCTACCGAACGACGCATGCGTTGTGTTATCGGAGTGAGAACATTGAACTTATTTCGACCTCGCGCAATTTTTATCCTAGTACATACGTCCTTGTAGAAAAAAGAAAAATTTGTTTGATGCTGTAGCCAGAAATTATAATTTTGCACAATTTAACGACGTCGACCAATTTTCTCAGTTGATCGACAAATTCTGAAAAGAGACCTCTAAAATCCACAAAATGTGCTATGTATGTATCATGATTGTTACCGTTGTCGCAATCATTTTTAGAATTTCTGTTGACTAAAATGAACTTATGTATTTTAAATGAAATCTCATATACATATTTATGTACATATGCAGAGTTTCTAATGTTCATGTTTTCAGTTTATTTAATACGCAGATTGAACGTGAAATCTTGCTTCTTCGTTCGAAATACAAAGCAGAGGTAAATTTATGAGTTTTTTACAACTATATGCCCGTTTTTAACTTGCAATTCACCGTCCACCTGTTTTGTTGGGCATGCAGGCAGTACAGTGGACCTGACCCAACAGCGTAGCCTCGCAGACAGAATTCTGCAATTCTCCTATTTTCGTCTCTCTAATTAGCGTATCCTCCGGTTCTCTCTCGTTTTTCGTTTGAAACGGAATAAAGAACTGGCGGAGCGACGCAGCGCGCGCACACGAGGGGCGTTAATTATGGAAACTAGGAAGGCGCATTCGTCTTACGGTTATCAAGAAAACGATCGATCGATAAATTCGAGAAATTCAACGACGTGTACGCGCGGCGTTCGACTACTAATTGTCGGGGCTCGCGTGCCACCACTTTCTGTGTGCTGTCCGAGAAACTTCAAGTTCTTCTTTCGTTACGTTATCACGCAACGTGCCCGTTGCATAACGAGCAACGGGATCATTTGAAAAACAAAAAGAATGCAATTTCATAACCCAGCCGGGCTAACGAAACCCAGGATCGAGCCACCTCCTTTCCCTTCCCCCTTTCCTCCTATCAGCTAGCGTATTCGTTCGCGTGTTTTCACAAGTGCGCCCGTGTTCAGTTACCAACTCGTTTCTTATCGAATCTGTTCCCTTACGTTGCCCCTTAATTGATACGCGGCAATCGCGAGCCATTCATTTCGAGGGAATTGCGCTCCGAAATACGAACGAAAAGAATCAGACAAATGCACTGTTAACGTATTATGTACCCCGCTTGGTTATTTACAGTGAATCCCATTATGTAACACGTTCCGTGCCGAGCCGTTTTTCCTCGACAATGCAACAAACTTGTGTGCTTTCTTCCGTACCGCATTTTTTATAATGCCCCCTTTTTTCGAAATAAATTCTACAGTTTCAAACTGGATAGTTTAACGTGTACCATCGGTGGTATGTGGCACGGAACGTGTTAATATTCGAACGCTCTCAAGAACAAATGATAACTTTTTTAATATTGTACTATACCTAACTATACGATCTGGCCTTTTTGGGAAGCTAGAGCAATTAGGTTACTACAGCAGGTGAAAATAAATTTTTTCAAAAATTCCAATTGGTCGGAATTGTAGAGAAAATACTGAAAGTTGCATTTCATAACGTCTTTATTCGGGAAAAACGACAGACGTAAGAATCCTTAGATTTATTGCAGTTGCAGACCGAAAATCGAGAAAATCTGCAATCTTTACCATCCGTCAACATTTCTAGCTCATCGTAACGTTAACCGATTCTAATGAAATTTTCAGAATACGTTGAATTGATACATATCTACGATACACGTTTTAACAATGCAAGTAACATCCACCACGATTCTCAATGCATTCTGTTCAAACAAAATGGCGGCGACCGGTACAAAAAGCCTGTGTTTAATATGTCTGAAGTATGTAGCACACAACGGGGAAAGTTCGTACTCGGAACAAAAAAAAAGCCATTTTCAAAATTCGAAGAGAAACTCGGACAACACTCGGAGGGAACAATGGGAGAGATGTGTGTTACGCATTCTTCGTATTGGTCGAATAATGAAAGCAGCTTTTGACCTGTGAAGCTCTCGCGTCGCTATTACATCAATTAAGAAAGAGTATTGTATTTCACGGAATTCGATGAACGGAACACGACCTCGGAAATTGCTAAAAATAATTTTAAAGCAATATTCAACCAATTCTCCCTGTAAATTTCGTATCGATATGTCAATTAAATTATACATCGAGTTTCCGGTGCGTTATGAATGCGTATGTACACTGATTCATGGAAACTGTTAGAGCGATTATTTTAACAACAATAAATAGCAGAAATTGTTGGAAAGGAGAGACAGAAGCTTGTGTATCTCTAAAAAGCTGAAATTACAAGGTAAGTTTTTCATTCAAATTGATGAGTTAAGATTTGCATCTTAGGTTTCTCGACTGTATGTCGCATTAGAAAAATAAGAGTCATGAAGTTTCGAGAAAATTTACCTACAAATAACAGAACGGTACAACTTATTTCGGGGAAACTGTGACAAATTGACACGAGGGACGGATGAGGATTAAATTTAATAAAGAAAACATAGTTGTGCCCGTGCAATAAATACAATTGCATGTGCAGATAGTGGCCTCTGGAGACCAATGCAAATTGTAATGTGTTAAGCCCAAGTGTTAGTGGAGTGGTATAACTATCCTAAACAGGTTGTGATTATCGTTCTTAAGCAAAGTGGTGTACGTATGTAAATACAAGTGATTGTGTATACCACGGCTCGCACGTAGCGCGTACGTGAAGTTTTAAGAATTCGCAAAACAAAAGCAAACAGGGACGGTTCGACAGAAAGTGACACATTCCAATCACGCATAATCCTCGAGCGCTCCTCTGTTACGCACATTCTTTTCGTCAATAACAGTTACGTAGAATTGCAAAAGGTAGGCACACTCGCTTTGATTTACTTGTCAGTCGTACGATTCGTAAATAGAGAGTGTGTGTGTGTGTGTGTGTGTGTGTGTGTGTGTGTGTGAGAGAGAGAGAGAGAGAGAGAGACAGAGGCGAGACAGCTAGCTCGTCTAAAAATATGCTTACATCGGAGAAGATACGATGTAAACAAACAAACACGCCTATACATACATACTATGATCATCTAAAGCTGTTCTTGATGAATGTTGTCGTCGACAATTGCCACATCCATTGACGAAGATATTTCAGGGTGATTAATCTTGTAATAATTACCAAATAAAATGCGAATAATTTGCATTGGCAACTGCGACCGCGTCTTCTTCCATCTCAGTCGCACCTTCTTGTTCGAAACTGGTCCGCGTACATCCGTTAATCTACATATTTCGCATCTGCCATTCGAAATACACACGCATCTAGCCGACGCAGGTATCGGGAACCAGTTCCGAGAAAGTGATCGATCTATTTCGTGCAACACTGGGGGGAGCGAATAGTGTGTTCAATTTTCAAGATTACCCGGTGCCGGGAAGAAAAATTGGCAAACCGATAACGACGCGCTTGCGTGTACCGGGGACGAAAGTTTCGATGACTTAAAGTCGATCCGTCAGATGGAATCGTGTTAATCGTCCAACACGCAGACGTCTGCATGCTCGACGCTTTAATCAGTATTTCTCAATAAATCCGCATATGCGTAACGAATATTTTCGAAGAATTGACTGAAAGAATATAACGTGCAAAACGAACGAGAAGCAACAATGTATACATACAATTTATAAAAGATCGCGCGCACGTAGCGGAAAGCCAAGGTAGTCCCAAACGACTCAGAAGTCGGACACAGCATGATATATCTACCTTGTCATAGAAGCAGAGAATTCGCTATTCCGGCACGTAAACATGGCTGCATTGAAAAATATTTCTCCGTGAACGGAAGGGACCGGTTGACAAACGAGACAGCCGGCGGCGGCGTGTACACGCAAAAGGTCCGGCAGTCCTGTCCTGATTCAAATTTTCCAATTTGTATGACCGTCGAGAAGGGGTACGTTCCCCAGGAAACAGGAAAGAGAAAAAAGGGAGGGAGACAGACCGAGAAAGAGAGAGAGAGAGAGAGAGCGGGGGAAGAGGGAGATAGAGAGAGAGAGAGAGAGAAAGAGAGAGAGAGAGAAAGAGAAAAGGAGAGAAGCACACGGACAGAGGGACCGACAGGCTGGAATGTGGCCGTTAAACCGATCCCACCCAGCCAATCAGCATCCCGGCCGTAGCATCGACGTTAAGACGGGTGTATGTATACAAGAAGCACCAACACCGTTCGCAAAGCGTGAGAACAAAAATGTAATCGGAGGTCGAGGAAGAAACAGACGGGGCGACAGAGGGTGCTCGTGATAATAACACGGGTCGATATACACCGGGCGTTATTTTCAGGCCCTTGCATTCGCAGGATTCTCAATGTGCATGCATACCTCATGGGGTTGCCACCTTTGACCGTCCTCGAACTTCTGGTACCGAGAAGGAATACATAGACACACAGACACTTGCTCGTTTATAGAGGACGATCGAACCGCCGCCG
The DNA here is from genome assembly GCA_028455765.1 of Lasioglossum oenotherae. Lineage (NCBI taxonomy): Eukaryota > Metazoa > Arthropoda > Insecta > Hymenoptera > Halictidae > Lasioglossum > Lasioglossum oenotherae. The sequence continues at coordinate 7,640,455 of CM052291.1, read as the reverse complement.
CTGCTTACAATGTTTTGTCTTAACCGGTTTCTATCGACTTAGTCTTTAGCTTTTAAAGCCGGGAGAGGACCCGAAGTGTGTCTTAAATAGAGAAATTCCTGATCCTCCCGTGTGATCAGTGAACCTGGTCGTGTCAGACTTACCTTGCCGCTCTTCGCTGCCGGCGAGTTCTCGACGATGTCGTAAATGACGTGCGGCAGTCCAGCGGTACCGAGGAGCGAAAACCCGAATCCGGACGAGTCGCCGCGGTTCAGGGTGACCACCAGCTCCTCAGCCATGTTTCAAGCACATTGATCACCTCACTGTCATTTGACGCACCTTCACGCAAACCCGCACACCGTGCACAACGATTTTCCGGCAGCAACCCGTGTTTTCCGTCTTTCTTTTCCTTTTCCTTTTCTATTTTCTAATACGGTGCGTTGTGCATGCGTGTGTGTGTGCGCGTCACTAGTCAACCGTTCTTCTATTATATATATGTATGTATATATCTACGTGCAAAACCTTTGACACACAGGCACGCACCACCCACACACACGCACTGAGATGAACCTGGGGCCCCCCGTTCGCGAACACTTTTCGCACTGCACCGCGCGGATACAACCGCCTTCTATCTCTCTCCCTTCCCCACCCACCCACCCTCCCCCCCCGGTTTCCCCTCTTCTCTTTTCCTAGTCTCACCTCTTCCCAACGATGCCGCCGAACTTCTCCTGCTACTACCACGAACCGTCAACGGTGCTGGAACACCAACAACATCGGACACGATACGTAGTAACGCCACTCCTGCGCTTTTCGTGATACCGCCTCGAAAACGCGCGCACTTCCTAAGTACCTGTGCCTGCGCGATCCGCGGCGGCGTCGCGGCAACCGACGTCGTATCCTTGCGGACGACGCAGACACCTCCACCCTGCCCGGCATATACCTTGTGACTGGATGGCGCCACCTACAAGACATCCCGCCGATCACAGAGTTACCTCGCAGAACCGAAACGAACGCCATACGTAAACCTGTTCTTGATATGTACCTACGATCTTCGTATACCGACTTTCATGCCACACTTGCACGCAGCGTTGCCGTTTCTTCGAGTTCGTACTTCCATCTCTCTTTTTCTCTTTCTCTTTCCTCTTCCCCACAGAATCGAGCAGGACAGAAACACTGCCAGAGAAACATTGGAAACACCGGAAAGCCCGGCAATATTCAAAATGCAAGATTGTGTGGAACTGTGTTTACACCGTTTTGCAAATCAATTTCACCCATTAGGGATATTGAAAATTAATTATTTATTTAATTAGACACACGTGAACGGTGCCATTACTGTGAGGGAATCCGCAAATGTTTCGATACCCAATACACTTCAATAAATATATATACAGTAGCGGACAAAAGTTTAAGACCGCTCTAAAGAAGACGATAACTTTTTTAATGTTGTATTATACGATTTAAACTTTTTTGGGAAGCTAGAGCAATTAGTTTACTAAAGGATGTGAAAAGAAATTTTTTCAAAAATAGCAATTGATCGGAATTGTTGAAAAAATACTAAAAGTTTGGAAATCAATTTTCAAAGTGAACATCAAACTTCATCTCTACAAAAGTTCTCTATGCTTCTATCGAAATCTTTGATCTCTGTGTATACACATGAAACGACCTTGAAATGCTATTGCAAGCCGGCGTTGCCACGTCCTTCCATTCAACAAAGATGTACAAAAAGTTGAAAACGTCCAAAAGCGCGGGAATATTTGAATCGCAGATGTAAGAAGTAGGAACACAACTTATTAGATGTCCTTGCAAGACCACCACATTTACGAAATACTGTCTTTTGTGCGCATGCGAACTTGTGCAAGAGTCCTGTGTTTCTCATATTTGTCTCTAGAGGCCTGCGAGATGCAGTGAGCTGCGAGATATTTTTGCAATAGAAACAGCGGCATTTCTCGGCATCTAAGCTTCTTCGAACTTGAGAACCACTGACAGTATATATATATATATCAGTGTTCAGAACGCGTTATCGAGAACCCTATTTCAACAAACACAGATAACCGAGGTACATATATCCTTCATTCCTAAATAGATCCAAAGATCGTAACCGTTACATGTCCACTGGACCCAGCCGGTCTTTCACCTGAGGGACTACGTTACTCAGAAACTGCCAGCAACCATACAGAAATACGGGATTTTAAAAATGCATGCGCGCCGATGCGAAATATATTCTCTTGTAACGTTTTATTTCAATTGTTATATTGTACGACATAATTTAGTCCTATTTACTGTTAAATAAATATACATCTGAATACTTATTTTGAATAACACTATAGGCAATAGACATTTGAATTTAAAAATCGCATATAATCAATCATGTCATTACGCTATAATTACGAAATATTAGTTGAAAATATACGTCGAAAGTATTTTGCACATGAATATAGTATTCGTATTCCACGAAAGAATGTTATTATATATCGCGTATATTTCGTTTCAGATCATATCTTTTAATAAGTCGTAGTATAAGTTTAATTTTATATTTTTAAACTTTCGTACTTTCGAGATAGCGGTTACAACATATTATCAGCTGGTTTGCATTCGTATCCTATCCGACACATGATTTGACTCAGATAGTAGCAATAGCAACATGGAGCCAATTGCACATCTCGTCAAGGTATCTATTCCGAATTATTTAGCTGGATTGCCGATTCCAGATTCTATAGGAGGATGGTTCCGATTAGGAGGTGAGAAATTCGACATTCTATTCTTTAGATGTTCAATTGTTTGATGAAATCAACCGAGTAACAGTAGAACGCGGACATTTCAATATATGCCACGACAAAACTAGTAAAACTACTTTGCTCGGTAGATTGCAATTAAACGTGAAATTATCAATTGTTTTATGCTTTCATTTAGTACGAGATTGGTTCGCCTTAATTCCTCCAACTGCTATGCTAGCTGGCGTTGGTTATATGTCCTACAAAGCATTCTGTCCGTTAGCGAGAGGCCCGGTAAGTAACCTACCTGTTACCGAAATACCAAGGACATTAAATAGTAGTATATTACGGAATATTTTACTTTTTTATTGATAGATTATGTAACTGCGTGACTCACCATTAATCTTTCATTACGGATATCTTATTGTCTTTCAGTACTATTGTCTACTTTTCCGAATTGTTTCTGATTAAGAATATATGTATTCGCATACTTTGAGTGCAGACGACTTTTTTAAAGGACCTATATTATGAAATGAAAATGGCACTTACAAATGTTTTCGAATGTGGAGAACATGTAAATCAAATCTGATCGAATTATCTATATTTTCGAATTTTTAAAGTTGAAGTGGGATAATTGTTTCTCAATTTGGCATCTAGAACTATCCATAAATCATTCCACAATTTCTCAACCCTTTCTCTTTTTCACAATTTTGCTACATCTAATCAAAATGAAACAATAAAATCAAGCTGGAAGCTTGTATTCTTTAATTACCATTTTGTATGTTATGTGCAAAATTACGTTTTTCAGCTCTGTGGACGTGTTAACCATTCTATCAAAAAAGATGTGGCTAAAGTAGTAGATACTGTTGATATAGAAGATATTACCGACAAGGCTGTGTTTTGTCGCTGTTGGAGATCTAAAAATGTAAGTGCTTTAATATTTCACTGTCTAGTATATACAATAGTTCTATGGTATTCATATCTTAGGGGAACTTGATTACTGACCTACAAGAACTACAGTCAGCGGCAATAATAAGTGGACACCCTTAAAAATCGCATAAGTTTTTAGAAATTGGTCCAAGAGACTTGAATTTTTTAAAGATGTTAGACCGGCTAGTTTGCTAGAGAATAAGTAAACAAAGATTTATTATGATTGCAATTAGTAGGAATTATACAAAATTTTAAAAAATGATGTTTTGTCAACTTTTTTATCTGGGCCTGTAACGATAATTTAAAAAATGCGTTTTATAGATTTCGGTAACTTATATGGTCAACATTGCAATGAACTACATATGTTTAAAGATGAGAGCTTAAAGGTGAAAGTTGCAGATTTTCAGCCTTGCCAGGGCATTTCGCCCTTATGTGATCATCTTTAAACGTTTGTAGCTCATTGCAATGTTGACCGATTTCGATGAAATTTTCAGTGTGCATATAAGTTACCAAAATCTATAAAACGCACTTTTGAAATTATCGTTAAAGGCCTAGATAAAAAAGTTGACAAAACATCATTTTTAAAAATTTTGTATAATTCCTACCAATTACAATCATAATAAATTTTTATTTACTTATTCTCTAGCGAACTAGCCGGTCTAACATCTTAAAAAAATTCAAGTCCTTTGGACCAATTTCTAAAAAGTTATGCGATTTTTAAGGGTGTCCACTTATTATTGCCGCTGACTGTACATGAACTATATCTAAGAATACGCTTGCGACACACGTGTTATATAATCATAATTCTCGTAGTTCTAGTAGTTCTAATATTTCTGTATACATTGCTACACGAGTTATAAAATTAAAATAGTATTCAAGTATTATTTATATGGATAAGTATGTCTGTTTATTTCAGTGGCCATATTGCGATGGCTCTCACGGACCTCATAATACGGAAGTAAATGACAATGTAGGTCCTCTTATTGTTACAAAGAAGAAAGCTTAATGAAAATCAGTGAATGCATAAATGTCATTGTATGTACTTGCCATCTGCAATGTCATCGATAATTTAAACAAATATTCCTTGAACCACATTGTAGACACCTCATAGAGGAGAAAGGTATATGCTGAATACGCATATTAACTAAGCTTCGAAACTAAAGAAACAATATCATCTACCAAATGCAAAGTATGTATTTGTTACTTGTACCTATTTTCTAGAATGTGATCTAAAGAAATTTATAAATAAATATATTGTTGCGCAAGTTGTATGGTTTAGTAATTGCATAAGTTCTAACATACAGGGTTCGAAGGTTCATATATATGTATAGTATTATGTATTACTATTTTATACAGGTCATTTTTAAGATTTAGTATAATCACAACTTTTCTATTATTCGGTTTACCATTGGTTGAAATACGCAAGCGCTCGAATAAATAATCTTTCTTTTAAAAAAATAGTCCACTTATTTATTTTACTAACAATATTTACACGTTCATCACATACGGCATAATATAAAATGAAAAGCAACAATGACAATGCTAGATTACAAAAATTTAATACGTATTAAATAACAATCGAATACTACAAAACAATATCGTTCAGAATAATCATTCAGAGAAACGATACATTTCGTTCTAGCACCAATACAAGTTTCGTAAACATGCAGAAACATTCAATTCAATCATCTGCATGATTATTATGCTTATCGTGAAAAAATAATAATATACAGGGTGTCCCAAAATTCCTTCACCAGCCGGAAATGGGAGGTTACCGAGATCATTTGAAGCAACATTTTCCTTTGCAAAACGAAAAACATGGACGTTCAATCTAATCAATCTAACGAAAATGTCGCTTCAAATGACGTCTGTTGAAGGAATTTTGGGACATCCTGTATATATATATATATATATATATATATATATATATATATATATATATATATATATGTATATGTATAAATAATAGTAACATTACTGTAATCGTCTACAGGAGTAGGAATGAACGACTAACTTGTTGAAAAAATCGGGTTGTGTAGATATAAAACAATTACTTTACAAGAAATGTATAACGTTATCCAAATATATTTGGTTTGTTGACTGTCAGTCGCAAAGCATGTCCTTCGTATCACAGATTAATGAATCTTTAACAGGTGTATGGTACCAGCCTCGGCTGTGAGTCACTGAATCGTATTGTATCTCTTCTTAATGTTCCTTCATTTATCTCAGATTACAGCTAAAACAAAATACAATTAGCACGCGGTGATTTAACTTCCGTTTACGCATTAGACTTACCTCAAAATGACGTAAATCGTTAGTGTCGAATTCTAGTTCGTTAACAAGCAGCTCGCGATGGCCGTACCTGTACCTAGAATACAATGGTCATAATTAGGATTATGCATTAATCCTAATCCAGACAGATTTTTGAAAAAAATATGCTACGACTGGATTTTGTACTTAAAGTAGTCCAATTACAACTTACTCAACATACCGCCTCCAAACAATCATTCCAATGTACACTATCGCGATGGCGACACCAAAACTGATCGCAGTAACTAACGCTATGATTCCGGATGGCATACTTTTGTTTCGATCCACCGATTTCGCTTCTGCGACGACTGCGGGTTCTACATTTGCTACATTATCCAGCGGTACTACCGTGTTGTTCAACGTTGCAGTGGCATTAACAGTAGCAGGCGGTGTAACCGGCTTCGCGCCGTCTCCTGGAAAATAAAAAATTAATTAATAGATTGTTTAAATATTGATTTCTCACGCAACTACAGTACCTGTGCCATTTATATTTTGAACGTCGCTCGTTTCTGCAGGCGCAGTCTCGTAGGACACTTGATTCGTGGTTTCTGTCACATTTATCAGGATTATAGTAACGTTCTCATTTTTCTTGCCATCCTTTTCCTTGTCATCCTTCTTCTTGGTGTCCTTATCTTTGTCGTCCTTCTTTTTGTTTTTGGCCGGCGAAGGTTTCGGCGTCTGAGATTCCGTTTCACTCGCTTCAGTCTTCTTGGTTACAGCAATCGCGATTGTTGTTGCTTGTTAGCGAAGGTTGAGCAGAGGTCAATATCTCGTTAATATTTATACTTAAGGGTGTATGTACTCTCGTTTCCAGGAGTATGCAAATCCTGACGATAATGCAAAAATGGGCTTTTCCAGTATTCAAAAGCTCAATTTCGTATTTTTATAAAGCTGCGACTTTGCGAATAATGCAAAATTACGCCTCGTCAACGTAAAAATATGACTTTCGAGGGAGACAGCGGTCTAGATCTTTTATCTAGCGCTTTTGACTACTGAAAAATCATCTCTAAAAATCCCTATCTCTGCATTATCGAGCATTATCATCCCGCCCCCTTGCAATCCTGGAAACAAGATTACCCCCTTATTTTACTTAAATTTCTGATGGCGTTGTACCTGCTGCACTTTGTGTCGTAGTTTCCTCCGTCACTTCGCCGCTATCAACCGAAGTAGCGTAGCAGTCTCTCATATCATCCGATTCCTTCGTGGAACTGCATTTTTTATGCTTCTCAGTTTCGTTTGGTTTCGCAATGTGCTGCGGTACGGTTTTGTTACTGTTACTGGTACTGTTAGTTGCTTTCGGTGGTACAGCAATTATCGTATCGCTCGAACTGTCTGTATTGAAAATAATGCATCGAGAATTAATTCGTGAAACTTTAAACCAATTTGTGCGAGTCTAATATTTTTTCAGAGCAAATTGCTTTGACTGCACCGCCATTTAATTCCTCGCATTCTAAATGCCAGCTAAGCCGACACGAGCACAAAGGATCGAATCGTTAAAAAGTTCCATTGTATTCACCCTTTTTATTTTCATCCGGCCTAACCGATGCTGCAACGATCAGGCTATCATTGTTCGCTAAAATGGTTGTTGTCTCAATCTTCGCGTTCACGTTCGCTGCAGCCGTTGGTGCAACCTCTGACTTGTCGGGTACTTCAACTTGTGACACTGGGCTACTGCCCACTAACACAACACACAAAATAATAAGTTCCAGAATTAAAGGAACGCAAGCATTTTGAGTTTACCGCTTTTATGTCCGCCGCGCGATAAATATCGTTCAAAGTACGTCATCTATGCGGTATGGTATATCTCTTTCCGATATGCATGTTGTGTTATCTATAATACGTTTGCACTTTTTCCTTACCGAACGTCGAAACTATCAGCACGAAGATCGCAGGTAGCCGAAGCATCTTCTTCATGCTGTCGTCCCTTCGATAAAATGAACCTTTCGCTACCTCCGCGCTACCACACGAGCTTCTCCTTTCCGAGCTTTATCGCTCCCCACTGTAATTGCGTAGCGAAATGAAACCTGGAATCAAGATGATAATTATCGACTTCAACGTGACTGTTGTCTAATCACTTGTATAACTTTTTATCTGTTATCTTAGATAAACTAGACACGCAGTAAATACAGTTTCTTAGCTTCGTTTACGATCGATATTTTCTGATTTTTTGCTGTTCTAAATTTTCTATTCAGCTTTGATGTTGGGGACTGAGTAAAGCGAGCAGTAAAGTTGTCTGCCCCTAAGCTATATGAGAATCAGCTACCATAGTATGTACACTACTACCTAAATAATGGAGAATTCCCTCTGCTGTTATCCAACAAAAGATTTAACCAGATAGCCATCTTCCGTACTACCCCTATCAAGTCCCCCACTCTTCGCTGTAACGGTATCAGTGCCTTCATTTTATCTTCAGTGATTTTTCCTCTCCCGACTTCCACGAATTTCTCTCGCTCGCTTCCGGGAATCCCGCTCTATATTTTCGTACGTTATCCCCTCCGTCGTCATTAATTAAATCACACCAACATATTTGTGCACATAATTGTGAAAGTGGTCTAAGTGAAAATTTAAAAAGAAATTAGTTTATCATTTATTATTTTTAATTTCTAGGATATTGCGTGAAAAATGAACCGTCAGATAGCGCTTATTATTTCAACACTATATGGAATTCATTTAGTGCTAATTAATATATCCTTCTCCTCTTGAAATATCTCGAAACAAGAAATACATATGACTTACATTAGACCACTTTTGATCTTTATGTAGATGTGAAATGCAAATGCTGGAGTAAAGAACTTGTGCACAAGCATTAATGTAAAACGTGCATGCACAACATGAAGTAACAAAACAAGAGTGGAAGAAAACGTTTTGAAGCTCCGGGGTAATTAAATGTTTGACGCAAATCTATCTGAAAAGGACGCAATTCAGCTTTTTTGCACAGTCACTGTTCTATCCCATGAGTGAAATGGTTTCTATCGAAATCTATTGATACAGAAAATTCGAGAGGAAAACGTATGAATGACGTAAACGGCTATTAATATTTATAAGCGAATCGAAGAAGAAACCAATTGCGAGATTGGATCGCGTCCGATCGATAAATTCGGCTCGATGAGCATCGTTCAGGGCCACTCGCATAAACTAAAATCTTCGACAAGCAAATGTCATGCACTGAATCACTTCGTCACGTGTCAAGATCTCGCGTTTATAAATATGAAAATTACGATTTCGCCGTGAAGTAATTATTTCTCATTCAAAGCAAAAGATTCTCGTAAGCAGTGTAGATTTGCATGTGAAAAAAAACCAAGCTGTTCAAAGTAAAATTTGAAAAGCAATTTATCGCGATATATACCGATTCCCAATAGAATCTGAATGCTGTTCGCATTAGCAATTCCTTTGAACTTTAGCGGCGCCTCCCACCCCACGGCACACGTCGCGTCGCGTCGTGCAGTGCGGATAAATGTCAAAAATTCGGCACTTCCCTAAATTTGGTTACTAATTGTATTATAAGTAATTGTTCACAGAAAATAAAACTTAACAATGTAGTTAATAAATTTCAAGAGGAATTAACAATTTTTTATATAAAATAAAAAAATGTATGTTGCATCCCAATACTCATCGAATATTGAATTTTCCAGTAAATTCTAAAATTGCTTATTAACGTATATACGATGGTAATTATTCACGAAACATGAAATTCAATAACTTAATACTAATATAGATTTCCTTTTAATGTGCAGTTTTGCCAAAGGAATTTATAGCAATGAGTATTTTATGGCCTTCGAGAATGTTGAAAAAATGCTAGAGTATAAAATTCCACAGAATTCCGTACGAAAATAAGATTCTACACGATTTCACTTTCTGAACTTTTGCTGGGTTCTTCCGCACTGCGTGTCGGTTCTACAAGGATTGCAAATTAGTTCACCCGTATGCCGTGCCAGTTACCTCACTTTCTTTATTTAGAAACAAAATTGACTATGTTCCGTCCGTTATCTACATAAGTATAAGCATTCACTAGTTTCGCATCGATGACAAAAGCAATTCGGTAATAGTAATTGAACCGAGATAAAAAGGCAACGTCAGCTACCGGTAACCAATATGGCGGTGTGACGTGAACCGGTGAGTTCGAGAGCAATCTTAGAAGATTCTACAGAAATGAACACGTGCCAGATTTCTACGGCAAGGTTACGTACACGTTTCTCCTTCCTCGCCGGCTCGCCGCATTTTTACGTGACGGCGTGTGGCACGTGCTAATGAGTAACATCGAACGGGAAATACAGGCTTTAATTTCGAGAAACGATTGGCTGGTTGAACACACTACAATAGCAATTTTCCACGAATGGAATCTGCATAGTCAACCGCTGTAATAACTGAACGATTACACCGCGATCCCTTGAAAGATGGTGCCATTATCATAATTACCTGAGAATGGCGCGTCGATAATTGCGATATCCGACTATCGCGGTTACGGTTTATCGGTATAATGTATCGAGTGGCCGAGCTCGATGGAACGGATAACAGTGAACGTATTTTTCGACGAGGTCACGTTTGAACGAAACGCGTGATACGTAAGTACGCGAACGGTTTCCAATAATATCAATCACGAGGGAAAAGTTCGAACCGCGAGGTGAGGAGGATTAACCCAATTCCCCTCTTGCGCATAATACACGCTCTGATAGTGCATACCTTCGTCAAACGTGAAAGTAAAACGTTCCACTTTTTCCCTATTCGTAATCGTTCGTTTCCGGTCGAGGAATCGCTATTTCCCGCCGACTGGCGCGACCGAGCAAAAAGATGCAACGATCAGCTGCAGGTGCTAAAGCTGAAGAAGAGAGACTAGAAGCGGGTGTAGAATGGTCACACGCGAAGGAGGCAAGGTTCGAACGACCGCGATTACACCGTCACCGATATACTATGGTACAATGTATACATATGTACACATTATATATACACCCCGATCAAAAGTACGTGGACACTTTTGTTCAATTCTCCTCCTGGAAGAAAAAGAATCTTCAAGGGATTCAATCACATTTCATGCGATCTGCTTCACACGGTATTGGAAAACTTCTCTGAACACTACTGAATAGTAATCGATTTGTGGACCGCGGATTTGATGCATTTATAACAAAAATATATTTTTTATATATATTTTTTTCAACACTAACAGACAAGAACACTTGTACTTCAAGGGTTCCATGTACCCACACACACACACAATAGTTGTTCTAAATAAATTCTTGAAAATCACTTTTTCACTGAAGCTACACGAAGTACCTCCCTTAAAATACGTTTCAAAACATTTTCTCAGCGGTACGCACACTATTTAACAATTGACTATTTCAAATTCTATTTTACCCAGCTCTGTTAACAATAAGTGTCCACATAGTTTTGAGCGGGGGTGTATACATATATTCTGACCGCGGTTACAGCATCCCACGATCAATTGCATTACAATTAACCAAGAGCGGGCTCTCCTTCTGCGAGGCCGGAGGAAATACATATTTCGTGTGTACACCGTACACACTGGTGTGTCCGATCCCACTTCGCCGTTCACTTTTCACCTCGCCAAGTCTGTTTTACGTGCTACTTCGGGAAACGGCTGCGAACCATCGCATCGGTACACATTTCCTTCTCGCGCGCGGACCGACGAACTTTTTCCGAAACAGACACTGCGATTTTCGCTTCAACACACCAGTAATAGGTATAACATAGCACAATCGTTAGCAGGATGTTAGCCGATGCTCGGTGCTCGCGTTTAAATAAACCCGTGACGCCGCCTCTCGGTAGTCTCGGTGCCGCGCAGCAACCAAAAATTTTGGAGAAAAACGGCTCGCGTGCCATTTAAAACCTCTGACATCGTGCCAATAAAAAATTACACCTCTATTTCGAACAATAACAAACATACGATTCTAATGGAATACGTACGCGGAATACTTCGGACGTGGAATAAAATAGTTCGGTTGATTTCCAGCATTGAGGAATGAAGCGAATTTACACACGTTTCTTAACCCTTTTAGCGGTCGAGTGGCGACTCGGTAATGTAAAATAATTGTTACGTTATTAAATGATTTTATCTGAAATAAATTGCATCAGTTTAGTGTGCGTAAAATATACAATAGTTATGTGTTTAGTTTTCAATTAAGTTTATCTTGAACGAACCAGAAACCTTTTGCCATTTGTTGTTTTGCCACTTGTGATGGATACCTTCCCGACGAAATTTTTCGGATAGTTTTATCTGGTGACGTATCACCGCCCGCTATCGTTTCCGGGATACTAACTCGGTTTTGATCATGTGTTTCGATAATGATCGAACGGCGACTGCGTTTTTTTTCCCGTTCGCGTGTAATAGAACAGGTAAAGTTGTCGCTGGAAACGTGTATACACGCGGTAGACGAATGTTCCTGTTTGTTAAATGAGTTTTATCGATCGTAGCACAGGTCGATGTATTATTCCATGTTGCGAGAACGAATCGTGTGCACACGTTGACAGTTTCGAGAAGTACGTGAACGAACCGAATCACAACCGTACCGTCACTTCTTTCTTCTTTCGGGAGCAACAGCATACTGTGACTGTGCGTTCTACTCGCTTCGACGAGAGGCACATAGTGACAGGCAACGAAGAGAGGGCTAAAGCAATGCGTCGCATGTGCAAACGCGTCACAAGACACTGAGGAGTTCACTTGAAATTCAGTACTATTTGTTTGAGAATTTCGCGGTGCAATATTCGAGCTGCGCGTGGATTTATTGCTCCGTTAGAAGACATCTTTCATCGAACTAAAATATAATATTCACCCTTCATGAGGTCTATCGTAGTTTTTTCATTTCACCAAGATGAATAGATATAATTTCAAACAGTAAAGATATATTGTTATATTATTTTCGACCTGTTCAATGTATTAAGGAAGAAAAGATATTTCCATTCCACTCCAGTTTGTTGCAATTCAGGTAGACAATTTGTATTTTGTATAAAGATTTACTTATTATAAGCTGGGGAAGACTAATTGGCCACTTTCTGTTCACGAAAAGACATGTAATAGGAGAATAATCATCCATCACAAGGACCATTTTATTTTTTTGCATTGCTGATCAGTGTGTCGCTGTTATAAAACATATAAGACTTTCTTTAAATGAAGTACACCATGTTCAAGAATGTATGTTCGAACAATTCCATGAAACTTTCTTAATGTTGTAATTGTTTCAATGAACACGCAGATCCTTATTTTCACTATTGTTCTTATCTCCAATAACGCGAACAACTACCGTGTTCGGTAAAGTTAGTTTGTTTAACCTTCCGTTACGCGCGCGTATCTCACAGATACACGGCTTGCATCGAATGCGTCTAAAGTAGTACATAGGTAACTTGTGGGAATCGAGCTCGCTCGAACAATAATGCCCAATTGACTTATTCATTTTAAATTTATAGTGTAGAAATATGATTCAACACTCTAAACACATAAATTTGTTTTGTTTTTCTGATTAAACATATGTGTATCTGAGAGATACAGAGCGACTATACTTGTCGGGCAGAAGCCGCGAGTAACGGAAGGTTAAGCTTTGAGCTTTGATAAGACTGTTTTTCGGGCGGCTTCTTATCGGATCTTGTTTAATAAACGTAATTAGTCTATTAGAGACTTTGTATAGAGGCGAGTGTAGAGACCCTACCTACTCTTTGGGCTTGCTTTATATTTCATGATCTCTCGTCGAGCCGACTGCGGTGTAACATTCGACCTTGCGTTACATGAATATTTTATTCAGCAATTAATGCTATCGAAGCTACCGCGCGCGCGATCGATACTCTATCTTCCAGCAGATCCTTTTTTCATTAAATTCTCATTATTATTAACCAGCAAGACACCATATACATATGCCATTGCGATCGGAGATGTTTAATGCAAAGGAGAACTTGCGAAGAACAGTTCGTCCTACTTTAAAAGACTGTTTGTATACGCGACGCAAAGCGATCGTACACCGTACACCAACGCGACGCGACGCATCGAATTTCCTTCATCGACAAAAGATACTGAAAATTATCTATTGTTTGCGCATCACCTGTCTAAAACATAAACTTCCGCTTCGAATAAATATCTTCTTTTTTCGAAAATCTGTCATGCGTTCATTATACTATATTATCGAGTCCTTTGTATAGGGAAATGATAGTTATTACGTAATTACTGAATACTGAATGAATCGCACGGCTATTAAGGATAATCGCGTCGACTTTAATCGCAATACTACCAGCGTAGCTACGGTCTTGGAATAGATCCACGTATGCTGAAATTCTCACTATACAGGCTGTACCTGATCAATATGAGACAGCAAAAACCAGTAAAAACAAGATTAGAGGCAACGTAACACATACATAGAATGATATACGCACGCGTCATCGCCGCTATACACTGTGCCCTTTGCCCTATGGGATTTTCTGTGTCACCTGCTTAGGCAAGATCTACCGATGTTTAACCCTTAGTGGGGTTACTCTGAGGCGCCACTCTCTCAATCTAATCAATTATTAAACATTCAAGTATTGTATGAGGTATTTAACAGTGGCGTACCCAAGGGTATGGGGCCAGGGGGCTAAGTCCCCCCCCCCCCCGAAAAAAAATTAAAAATCGCGGAATAGCCCTTGACAGATATGTTGGCTAAAAAAAATCTAGGGCTGGGTTCAACTCGCCCCCCCCCCCCCCCCCCCCAAGATTGCATCCTGGATGCGCCACTGAGGTATCATATCAATTTTATATCCACGAAATTGAAAACAAATCATAGAAAATAGAAATATTTTAGATCGGAAGGAATGCTTAATTTTCGAGTTAAAGTAGCTCCAAATGCAAAGGCTTTCGAGCAATGAATCCGTCGTTGGATCGACGATCTATACGTATACGAAGATCGAGCAACAAGGTTTCTCCATAAAACAGGAAAACGCTGAGACGGTAGTATTTCAAGAACATTTTCTTGAAATTACCATTAAAAGTACGGAAGTGCAATGAAAGTATCTTGAAGGTTGAAATACAGGTAATTGTTTATTCAATATCGACCTAAATTGCTCAGTGAAGTAGCCACAAAAAAACCTCGTCGCATCACACAGGCGGTTTCGAATCTTTTTAATAGAAATTCTAATGAAAACAATTTTTTTCGTCGTGAGGAAAAAGGTAAATGAGTAAGCTTCTGTGCTGCAGCGAGCGCAAACAATGGTTAAATAATAGCAATTAAAGTCATGAACGAAGCAATTAAAAGACTTCTTTTATTAAACGATGGATGCGTTGATCGTGTAATTTTCCTTATAAAGAATGTTACAAGAAAAATGTGTATCAACGGTCTCTCGTCTGCGATACGCGCGTCACTGGCGCGGCGCTGGGAATCGATAGATATAAATTCAATTTTCCAATTATGTCAAGCTTGTTTCGATAGGCTTGCACACGTACTGCAATTTTTCTGCACAGAATCCGCAATATCTTTTCGATATAGGGGCGATTGATATTTTATTTATCGCGATTGTTTTCGGAAAGAGCCTGTTATAGGTTTTGCACTCAAAATACGCCCTTTTGCAAATCAATTTCACCCATTAAGAATATTTAAAATTAATTATTTATTTGTTTAGAGAAAATTACATATTTATTTAGACACATGTGAAAACGCACACGCTTTAATAAATACAACAGTATCTATAACTTAAGACTGAATCTCAATTTAATTTTATTTTCTACAATAAATAATAAATATATAAATGAAAAGCGATATGCGTGCGTTAAGACATATATTTCACATTTGTTCTTTTAATAAAGTTTCTTCGTTTTTATTACACCATATTGTTCCTATAATTAAACTTCATTTTGTATATATAAGAAAAGGGGCTGGGCCCTTCCAGTCTCTCTTCACATGACCAATCACATACACATATCCTTATGAACGTCTCAAAGACGTCGAAAGAAAGAGTATTTTGAATATTGGAAGAAAATTCTTGCAGAGGGCTAATAAGATGATTCGTCAGCGCAGTTGAAAAGGTGCAGTGACGGATCGGTAGGTAAAGACAATTAGGAAAGGATCGTTGGTAGTTGGCAAGGGTAAAGGAGCATGCACACGGAGAATGGTTCCGCGTGATTTACACTCGCTGCGTAGGCAGTGAAGAAACGAGGAACGCGTAGGTAAGCTGCCACGTAAAAATAGATTGACCCTGCCGTCAATAAAACCCTGCAAAGCACGAAACCCTTCAACGCAGGTAATTCGATATACGCAAGGAGAGATGTGAATGGCGGGAAGCATTCTCACGGAGTACTCGCGTCTGCCTACAATGGATTCCTTTTAGAACTCCATATCCTGGGTCTGCACAATTTTTTTCCCTTAGGAGCCACGTTGTTTTATTCTGCGTCCTCCAGCCAGTGAACAATCTCATTCAACACTGTCCGCTCAAGATAACCACAATGTAGCTCTCGCCATACATATAATAAATAATAAGAAAACCAGTATTTTTAGTGGTAGTAGTCTTTGTAGTTCTGGAATAAATAAAAGTCGTACTAAATCCTGTGAAATTTTATATTGCAGGATTTTTTGAAAATTTTTAGAACCCCTAAATGCGTCTTCGTTAAATTTCTTCACAATTTATTTCCTCGTCTAAGAAATATAAATTCTTCCTCTACTAACATCGTCTCACATGATACACGCAGAAATTAGGCCAGCTTAATTTAATATAATAAATAATCTCTTACACTGATATGTTTTTTAAATTAAATAAAGATTTTCACACATTCACGAAATCGCATATCGTATGTTCGATTTGCCATTGAAATTACAACGAAAGCTAATCTTTGCACCTCGTATTGCTTAAGGAAACTATTAATAAGATTGTATGATTGTATATATTATACATACGAACAGTTGCATATTTATGAAAGAATGTAAACCTTGTAGAAGGAAAAATGTAAGCGCGTGATCATCGAATATACAAGCATACAAATCCTGCATCAGGTACCCACTAATACGAATCTTCTCGGATTCTTATTAACACGTTGTCTAATTACAATTTCGATATACAGCGTTCTAATGGAAATTACAACAACGCATTGCGCAAGCAGATACATCGACAACATACCAATTTCAATACGCTAGAGTGTTTCGTAGCAAGTTCTGTAGAATTAGCTATGACTAGCATAATGTCAACGCCTTTATTGACTTTTCGATCTTACGGTCTGCAGCTCGGCGGTCTTGTAAAATATTGTACAGCATGCTTGAACACCATTTTTCTCAAAAAGGCACATCAACTTATAGACAAATTTTGCACATCGCTAACATTCACGAAAATTTTGGTTCAACTTGTACATTTATTTTCTAACTTTATTTTATCCTCACGGACAAATACGAGTACTATGGAAAAATAATAGAGAAGCACATTTCTGTTTTTCTTTTTTAACATTAAACGCATCTACTCTTTTCTTATAAAGTTAAAATAAATTAAATTGTGTGACAGAATTATAAAGCTTCGTTAATTTCAGTTAATTTAGTGATTAATCAATAAATATAACTTGCGAGAAATTACAGAAAAATCTTCTCTCTTGCCACTCGCTATAATTTATTTAATATTACCGATAAATTTGTTCTCACTAAAAACTTTAATACAGTTTTTCAAATGCATCTTTTATATTAAATACGTCGAATACTTTTTAAATACTTGATCATAAAAATATTGAAAGCTTTGCAAACGTCAGTTTGCAATATACCTTCTAGATTTTTATATTAGGTAAGCAAAAGTATTTCCAATTTTTTTTTATGACAATTAATAAATTTGTTATATCAAGTATATATGATATTACACTTGAAAGATGTCATTTCCTTCTCAAGTCTACTACTTCTATCATCGCCGTTACATCTAATTTGCAATGTTTCGCTTTCTGAAAAGAACATTTCTGAATGTATGACGTCTGAAGTGCAGTTTATCGTAATTATCAGCATTATATTTAGTATAATTACCGTATATAACGGTGGTTCGGGTGGATGTGGATGAAATCCTGTTTCCCTACAGTTTGCAATATAATCTAGCCCATACTCCGGAGTTAGAATGAAAAATCCCGTCCTAAAGAAAAAGAACAATATCCTTCGAGCAACAGTACATCGCGTACGAATTTCGAAATTTTAAATCTCTACTTACTCATCGTATTTCGGTGCGCAAACAATAGCGATTGCTTCTGCCATCATAAGTTGATACGCGCAATGCGTATGGAGATCAACACTAGACAGAAATGCAGTCTGTGTAGGATGTGTCTGTGAAGTATAATTATCTCTTCTATTTCCAAATTGTCAAAATTTACTTTAGATTAAGAAAAGTATAGTATATAAGTAATGATAAATACAAACAGTCAAGTTAGAAATATTTGCAGGAATTACATACATGTATCCAACCAAGCGTGATCAAATTGTGTTGATCCTGATAATCGAATATGTCTTCCTCGTTGCGAGTTAAACAAGAATCCGGCGATCCAGTTTGCTCGGGAATTAATAAATGGGTGACCAATAATTTGTTTCTTTCTAATTTTCCTGCCAGAATACCGCAGGTCTCTTTATTATTCATTGTATTAGGAAAAGCCAACTTGAGGAAATTGTGCATTAATTTAGTCGGCAATACTATCTCCCGTAAGGTCTGATTGTCACTCATAAGCACAGAGGGCTTTGTCGAACGATCTATAGTGGGTGTCCTTCTGAAAACATTTTTTCCGTTAACTTTGAATTACTCAAAACATTAAATTTAATGGTCCAAGCCCAATAAAAACTGTCGGTCAATTAATTTTATGTTAAAGTAATTATTTTATCGAATAAAAATTTATCTATGTTAGAGTTATATAAAATTCCATGTAAACAATTCTGCGGAAAACGGTTTGCATAAATTATGTACAGTTGTAATATATGTATATCCCTCTTACTTGTCTTTAGATGTCTGTGCGATTATATCGGAAGATGGGCTTATCAATGGTTTCGGTATTATACTAGGAACTTTTTTCAGCTTGTTTTCTTCAGAAGACGCAACGCTAGTGCCTGTAGCTTTCGCTGCACCGACAGAGTCTAACGCAGCCAGTTTGTTTTTTCTCTCTTCCTCTTCTCTTAATCTAAGTAAATACGATGAGTCGATTAATCGAACTGTTCAGAACTGATATGATTTATCTATTTGTAGAATTATTTTTCAAGTACCTTTCTAGGTGCTCCTGCCTTAGTCTCTCCTTTTCGATTCTGTCTCTCTCGAATTGATCTAATAATTGCTTTTTTAATATCTCAGCTTTGGGAATTACTTTACGTAGAGTTTCCATATTTAGCTGCTTATCTTTCAACGGCACTATATGAAATTGTGGATGATCCCTTATCTTTTCCACAAATATCCTACAACGGTACAATTGTTAACCCTTAGCACTCGAGTGATGTCGGTATCTAATCGATTACTAAACGTTTAATTATTGTATGAGCTATTATAATCAATTAATAAAGATTCGAGTACTGTATGAAGTATTATATCAATTTTATATTCATACAAAGAAAGAATTGATATAGAATTTTCAAGTTAAAACAGCTCTGAGTGCAAAGAGTTAAACTAGCCAGTGTTTATCGAGCCTTATAGAGAAATCTTACGTTATATATTTCACGTATAAGCAATACGCATATTCAAGATTGTTATCCTTTAGACTCATGTCCGCTAATCTGATCATCTCCACGCCGGAACGATAATATCTGAAAAGTGCAACAGGAGATCAAGAGGAATGGAATTATTCATCGATACGTTTCATTTAAGAAATGATCTATGAAATGTGTGCTTGACATAACAGATCTTGATTGTAGAATTGGTTACCTTTGCGGTGGAATGTTAGGATCCATTTCTACAGCAGAGGCACAGTCTGAAAGATCTTTCAATCGTGCACGTGGATCTTTCGTTAATATGTCAACATCCTTTACAATAGGATGTTTGACAGTTTTAGCCTCGAACCTTTCCTTGTTCATTTAAAAATCTTAGGTTATGTTTTTCCAATATAGAAATTCTCTATTATACATTTACAAATATCCGCGGCTTGTGATTTCCGACAACTCTAAAGTATGCATAAAGATCTGTCTCATTTTAAGAATGTGATATTCGACGAAACTTTACATCGAAAGTAACGATTCGGTGAAATAGAAAAATATGTCAAGTCTATTTAAATATGTGTCATCGAGTGTTATCAATTGTCAGTGTTACCCAGTGTTACCAATGGAAATATGAAAAGTTCTATCGCTATTATACAGTGAATTATTTTATAATAAATCAAGATATTATATTTTATACTCGATTTTTATAACGAAATTTTCCAATAAACAGGATTCACTTGTTTACGGTAAAGGTTACATAATTGAATAAATTCATTATTGTTCGCGGTGCATTTCCTAACCTCTTAATAGAAGAATTTGTCAACAAATTTATTTGTCCGAAGGAATTGTACTTGTTGCTATAGAACCTGAGCAGATTATAAAAAAGAATATATTTATGTATTTAGACATGGAAGATAGAAATAAAAATGAGAAAAATAAAGACGAAGATGATCCTTCTCCACCTAAACAAGCAAAAACTGATTGCGACTTTAAAGGTATATATTTTATTTTATGCAAAATGCTTCTCGATACTTTCTTTCATTTATGTGTAATCTTATTTTTTCATGTCCAGCTGCATTTAGCGAGTTAAAGAACTCGGAATTTTATGATGCGGCGGTACCAGGACCTTCTACAGAAATTCCAAGGGATTCGTCAAAGTTTAATACACTTTTAGTTAACATAAAACAAGTATGATAGTATAATCGTTTCCCAATGTAATTTATACTTGATTTTATTTTAGTATAAGAGAAAATTGTTTACAGAAAGGAAATCCACTGTTGAAATCCATAGTAAATGTCCCATGGGAATTTGCCGACATTATACCGGACTATGTAATGGGTAAAACTACTTGTGCACTGTTTTTATCGATACGATATCATCAACTTAATCCAGATTATATTCATGGAAGATTAAAAGCTCTAGGAAATATGTATAATCTTCGAATTCTCTTAGTGCAGGTTCATTTCCATTGTAAAAATAGAATTTTATAAGACTATGTAGGAAAAACTATTTGAATAGTATACTTTTTTTTCTGTTAATACTTAGGTAGATGTGGCAGATCCCCATCATGCCTTAAAACATTTAACAAGAATGTGTATTCTCGCAAATTTGACATTGATGTTAGCATGGAATGCAGACAATGCTGGTAAAATGATAGAAACCTACAAAAATTATGAGAATAAGCCGCCGGATGCAATTATGGAAAGGAGCGAAACAGCACCTTATCAGATGGTAGAACTTTTTAATATTTTCTGCATTTTTTAACATTTTCTCCAGATTACAATTGTTGACTTCTATTTTTTTTTTTTAGTTGGTAAATGCTTTGACCACAATACGTTCAGTGAACAAAACGGATGCTACAACTCTTCTATCAACTTTCGGAACATTAAGTGAACTGATAAATGCAGAGTCCAATTTATTAGCTCTGTGTCCCGGCGTTGGAATACAGAAAGCACAACGGATTCATAAAGTTCTACATCAACCATTTTTACGTTCATAAAAATGGTTGATGTACAAAACAATAACTATTAAGTAATAATTGTAAATTTAAATATGTAAATGATCATGAAAACAATTAAAAATTTACTGTTTGTTCTACGCTATCTCCTCGCCCACCTGTGATTGTACTAAAAATCTATAAAAGAATATCATTTAACCCTCTTACGCTTCTTAAGAACAATTGTATAAGATAGCTTCCTCTATTCTAGTTTAACGTTATAAATCAACAAATTACAGTTATGTACGTTATATTTTTAAAAAATCAATTTTGCTACATAAAGGGAAAGAAATTAGACATTTTACAGTATATCTACAAACAGAAAAGGGTGTGGAGTTTCCCTCTAAGAAACGTATGTTTGAATTATGCGCTAAAATAGCTGTAAGGGACATCTAGCGAGGAATTTCTATGCATACATTGCATACATGGATAATTACAAGATAATTATCTTCTCCCATCTTGTCCTTTTATAATCACCTACTTATAATTTCTTCTGTCGCCGAGCCAGCCTCTGTGCTATTCAGCGACATAAATAGTCTCGTCGGTGCTTCTGTGTTTAAATCATTCATGGTCCGACAGTCCGACGTTCGACTATAAATAGTCGCTCACGAATTGTGAACAGTGCTTCGATTGAATCCAACATTTTTCGTACGATGGATGGCCGCTAGAGGCGCTGCGCGGAAAAACAGTAACGTATCTACTATTGGGTAGATGAAATGGGGTTCCTTGAGCACCCTGTGCAGAATTTAAAAAAATTTATATGAATTGATTCTGAAAAATGAATGTATAACAAGTATATTTGTGTATATTTTGAAACTCGTAGGATACGTCGTGGAGTCTTTTTGTCCGGTAAGATTATTTCGATACATTCCCGCCAATATAACTGCCTCAGGGCTCTGGCCGCTCTGCTACCCAATAGTAGATAAATTACTGTTTTTCCGCGCAGCGCCTCTAGCGGCCATCCATCGTACAAAAAATGTTGGGTTCAATCGAAGCACTGATTGTGAATGAAATGCACAGAGATATACTCTCTGATGGTAGGGAGGGTGTATCGTGCATACATATTGAGGAATCTGACATATAAGAATGAATGATTTATGATTCCGTAAGCCGGGCCAGTGCAAAGACACCGATTCATGTATTGACAAACACTGATTGACAGGAAACTTTTACAGTGAAAGACACGTTATATTAATTCGATTAGAACAGTTCACGAACTGTAAATGGAATTGTAGGGAGGGTGCATACCGAGTAATCTGACATATAAGAATGAATGATTTATAATTTCGTAAGCCGGGCCAGTGCAAAAACAACAATTCATGTATTGACAAACACTGATTAACAGTAAAAGTTTTACAGTGAAAAGCTAGCTATCAATTCCATTAAAAAAAATGAAGGGAATTTTAATTTTCGACCATCTGAACGATGTCCTTTTTACGAAGTGCAACAAAAAGTTTGCAAATCATGTACAAAAGTTAGCTAGAATGCAAGGACTGATCTCCGACAATAAGGTAAATCTTTATTAAAATTGATCGTAAATTTTGTTAGTGCGTAAAAAAGGTGAATGTCAATGATTAACAATGTGTTCTATAAATTTCACAGTCTTATGTACGAATGAATGGTTGTATTCGATTTGCAGGACCTGCAGGATACAAGTGACACAGAATCAAAACTTAATCCAAATGTAATAATGCAATTGTTTTCGCCTATTGTTACGTCCCAGCATGTAATGGCTTCTCAATTTGGTAATTCTTATACCTCGATGAGATGCCATGACGGAACGAATATGGTATTCGATGAATTTATGGGATATACTTTTATCTACATCTCTTTGGAAGAAGTGGAATCGATGAAAAGAACTCTAGGTGTTTGCGTATCAATTGTTAGACACGTCTGTGGACCAGACGTTGGAATGTAAGGTTTATATGGAATGATATGGTTTCTATTGTTTATAAAAATAATTCGCTATGAGTAATAACACAACTAAACAATTATTTCCAGATTAAAGATAAGCAGACAAAAGGTATGCTTAGTATCTTCCTTGTTAGACGCATGGGTGTACTTAAGGGATCGCGAGCAAAACATGCTTACAGAAGCAATAGAGCAATTATCGATAAACACCGACCTAGGTGTATCAATACTAAAAGTATTACACGATGCCTGCGATAAACTGAAGACGCAGTCTGAATTCTCTAACGTCCACATTTTGATATTGGTGGAGCAAAAGTTTCTATCGCTCTATTCCAGTAAAAATGCTCACGACTTGTATGCTTCGGATATATTGATGATGATGCTTATGTGTTGGGTAGTGAATCTAAAAAGAAAAGGTGGCTATCTATTCGGATACAATGGGAACGACGACCATAATGATATTCTATTACCCGACAATCATTCTTTCAAAGAAGAGCAAATCGCTTTTGGAGGGAAGCTGGCGAATCCTACTTCAGAAGATATTACAAACTTATTCAGTAATGATCGTCGCTATGTGTTATTATGATCATGATTAACATGTTCCGTGCCATGTGTACCACCGATGGTACACATTAAACTTCAGACCAGTCCTGACATATTTATTTATTGTGCGCTAAACAAAATATATTTTATAACAAGTTTTAAGACTATAGAATATATTTCCACCATAAGAATGAGGTATTATAAAAAATCTAAATGAAAGATCGAGCAAAATCAGCTCGGCACGGAACGTGTTAACGCAATTTCTGTTGTGTAGTGATATATTGTTTGGTTCGCAGGAGGGTCAAGAGAATCTTCCATTAACGAAGGTTTACATTCTTTAATGGACGATGATTTGTACAGCAATATACTTCTGCTCGGATCCGAGCACGATTACATCGCAAACGCAGTTCACATTTTCGAATTAGCCGATGGCATTAATCTCGTGATGATAGTGGAAGTAACGAATCTGGCAACGTCGTCCGGATTGTACGATAGTTTTCATTACTTAAATATTATAAACGGTCTGCAACTTCAAAGAGACATCGACGAGTTGAGACCAGCATTCGAAAATTTTGACTTAGCCATGAAGAAAGCGTTAGATGGGATCAAGAAGAACAGAGCCAATGTTAGCAACGACGTCGACATGTGTCAGAGAAGGTTGCAAGTGAAATGGGAGTTCGTTAGGAAAAAATATATGGATCTATTGAAATCTAGAGATCCAGAATCTGTTTTACAGATCGAATCGAATACGTCTGGGTTCACAGATAATTTAAAAGAGTTATATAGATTAACGTGCTTCGACAAGAATTTCTTAAAGCAAGGCATCGACGTGCTTACAACCGTAGGCAGGCTGGTCCGTCAAAAACTGAACGACTTCAGCGACTTCCTCAAAGTGAAAGCGCTGAAGAACTTCACGCTTGGCTCATATCCTTTCGCAATTACTTAGAATTACTCTTAGTTTCACCAATTTTGTAATGTTACTTCTCTTTTTATTCTCTTTTTTTATAATAAATTACACATGAAAATATACCTCCTTAATGCCATATAATCTACGAGAACTTCCCTAACCATCAATAAATATCTAGAAGAGTTTCCAGGCCTTGTGCATTTCATATACATAGACAGAACCACTCATCGGCTAACAGCTCCGACGTTAGACTTTACGAATCCGGAAACTCTCACTCTTACAACAAAGAAGGTAATTTATTGTAAAAGTTAATATATACTGATAAATACAAATTCTGACGTAATCGAGCATTGTTTGAATAGATCTGGAATATGGTGAAGCAAAGTAGAATGCATTTAGAAGAAGGACACTTGTCGGTCATGTGGAAAGATACAACGTTCAATTATGCTTACTTTTTATGGTTTGAGGACAGTTCTGTGAGTGAGAATATTAGCAATTGATAGTAACACGAATACGATATTGCACTGTTTGTATCATATACATATATATATATATATATTTTTTTAGGGATCACCATTGAAGTGTAAAGTTTATTTGAATCACATAATGAAAAATTTTCCAGTGCCAGGGATATTTTGCGGAGATTATTACAGGTTCGTATTACATATCGTAATTACTGGACTGCGGATCTTTATGCGTTTATAGCAATATTGAGTGGACGAAATTGAAAATTGTTGGGAAATTTTAATAATTCAAGATTACAAACGAATCAAATTTGTCTTCATCTAAAAATCGGAAAAGGAAGGCGTAACATTCATATTTGTTGGACTTTGTTAAAATCTCCATGACAAGTCTGACTCTTTAAAATACAGCAAGGAGTTAAGGGAATAAATAACATTGACTTTAGTTTCTATTTTGTGCAATCGATGCAGACAATTTCTACTTCGCATAAAGATCCGCAGTCTAACGAGTAGACGGCGGATATTTATGCAAAATAAACATTTTCTACCTATATCGCACCAACCTGGAGTGAAATAGAAGTTCGATAGGTTGAAAATAATGTAACAGTATATTTAAACTTTTCCAATTCGTTTACAGTTCGAAATGACACCTACTCACGTTTGTTACAAATGCGTCAAATCCGCTGTCTAGTGATTACCCTTCTTTCCTTCACCGAGAAAAACTATCATTCTGTTTTATAATCTTTAGGAAATTAGCCGAAACATGTTTCCCTAAATTATCCGCGAACAAAATCAGAATCTACGAACTTTACTGCGTCCACCTCGGCTTGGCAACATCGTCGTGCGTTTTAGAACATTCCAGGAGACTCGCGGCTACAATATGGGAAGTCACAGGCGTTCCGAATAATCCTGCCGACATACTTTAACGATGTTCCAGTATTTCTGTACAGAAAAAAAACTTGAGGTACTTCGATCACTTCAGACAATTTCTATACTACTACGGTTATTATTTAAAAAAAAACTATTTAAAAAGAAAAACAGAACTATTTATAAAGTATGTAACACACGTATTAATTTGATATTTATAAAACAAGGTAATGCAAAACGTATGTATTTATTTTATACATTAAATATCTTTAAAAAAAGGGTAATGGCACGGTGTTAAAAAACAACAAAAGCAAACCTATGCACTGCCATCTTTTCACAGACCTATGGAACATCATAAATATCTAGAGCGTATTAAAAACATTATTAGCGTCGTAGAAAAGAAAACAAATATGCCTTTTTTTTACAATATTTTAAAAATATCTTCAAGTGTTGAACTTCCACGATAACGCGTTAAAATCTATTCGGTAGTTCAGTCTATGTTACTTCTCCACTTTGTAATGCACACTTTCAATGCTATAGACACGGTACCTTTAAAAATTACAACATATTACATACGTGTTGCACGTGTCGTATGTTATAATGCTCTATAATGTTTTAAGTATATCTTTAGAAAGCTTTCGAAAGGAAATTCAAATACGAAGTTATCTTTAATAGTTGTTAGCTGTATCCGATTTTCGCGTATTGTCCGTCTTTTTCTGTGCAATTTGACTATAAGATACTTGGGAGGATGTATTTTGCACACAATTCGCCTCACTCGGTTCTTGGTGTGACACTTGACTATGCGAAGTTCTTTCACTAATGCTCCGCGTAGCAATCGGCTCCAAAGTCCTAGCTTTCTTCAGTCCAGGCTGAGCGTTGCGTATGTATTGTCCTCTACCTTTACCGGCAGTAGATTTGATAGGCGGCGAGTCCTGACGTGGTAGATCTGTGCTATTTACCACATCCGCAGTTGGTTTCTTCGACTTGGTTTGATTAATACATTTCTCTTGACACGCCGCTGTATTTTTGTTCTTAAATGTTGCTTGACTCTGTAACAAAGATAGATGCGTATAGTTGAATTGAACAAAGCAATTCGAATACTATTTGGATTTGTTATATGATACGCACAGTTGCAGTACAATTATCATTAAGCATTTGCCTTTCTTCGCAAACGTTTTCTGGAAAGCCTATTCTACATGGAGACAATTTATCTAATTTTTGAGATTTTCTACAAACACCATCTTTCCCCACTTCACATTTCTTATCAATGTTATTTGTACTTCCATTTAGTTTCGATTTCCTATTATGTTCAAATTCCTTTATCTGTCTCTCCAATTCTGCCACTTCGTGATCAGATTCGCATAACTCTGGAATTAACTCATCTAAATACTGTTCGGCGACTTTTTGTATTCTAATTGCTGATTCAAGTCCTGAAGTTCTTGTCACATCCAAACTGAGAATGAACAAATTTCATTAGTAGGGGAGTATGTATATGCCCATTGAATTTGAATTCAAATCGAATTTAAACAAAGTAAACTTACCTTAAAGACTCAATGAGTCTACTGAATACATCCGGTGTATTCGATAAGTTTTTGGTAGGAGCAGGCTTGTAATCAGAACCGTCGAGTATAGTTAAATCGTTTCCCAAATTAATTATCTTTAAAGGAACAGGTTCGAACATCCTGAAACAACAGAAACGCTCAAAAACATTGAACATGACAGATACTCAATGATCATATTTGTGATTATAGTTTCTTCTTACCTTTTTGTACGTCTTAAGAAGACGTGTCTAAATTTGTGCGTGCCTTTATCGCTGGTGATCGAAGAGCTCAATAGACACGTAACAAAGAACTCTTCTGCGCAACCATTACCTCCAGAGAAATACGAAGCGAATTCTCTATGTAAAATTTTATCTCTCATAGTGAGTACTAAGTTTGTGTTGCGTCTGAAGCGAAACCAACCGATCACTTGTTTGCTCTTATCCCGCATAAAGTCCTTCAACTTCTCTTTATTAACTTTACCGATAGAATCGTGTAATAGATCTGGCAATGGGCACGTAACAACAGTTTCAATATCTAAAAACGTAAAAACTGTATTATTACAGAATCCAGTGGATGTCACTTGAGAAATTAAGACGAAACTGAGATTAAGTATATTTACTGTTATGTCTCTTCACAGTTTCTATTTGATTTGCCGCATCTGTGTACGTTTTCACTACGAATTCAAGATTCTCTCCTAGCAAAAAACCCATCTAAATAGAACACGGAGAATCAAAAATTCGTTTGTTTTAGTGTTGTCGATTGTTAAGGTTAGGAAAGAATTTGAGGTTATGACGCGAAACTTCTGATACACTTCGTAAAAGTGAGTGCGCGAAAACGAAACGATTTTTAATAACAATTAACTAGAAGCGGGCTTTACCTGATCACCCCGGCTGCCAACATATTCGTAGAATAATAACGAGAGAGCAGCGCCTGATATAGTAATCAGCAAATCGTTGTCCGCCATGTTGACAATTAACTGTTATTCACTTTGCGATTTTGTTTTGTCCCTTCTGTCGTCACGCTATCGTCAACTATCGTGTTCTATCGTCGCCCACGCGTTTGGAATAATGTATTATTCTTTTACATTTATTGCTCCTGCAAGAATAATATCAACAATTATAACGAATAAAAATCAGTAAATGGTATAGTAATGTTTGGACACATACCCTCAAAGTAGCGAAATATACAACACTGTAAACATCAGTTCGCAATGCTACGTTTTTTTTGTGTATTCTTTACGACATATTTATTTTATAAACATCCATATATATATATATATATATGTGTGTGTGTGTGTGTGTGTGTGTGCGTGCGTGCGTGTGTGTGTGATAATTATATGCATAAATAGAATACTTACATAACATTAATCAGCAAAATAGGAACAGAACGTAGAACATAAAATTGAGAAATGAATTTAGAGAATAAATGATCAATAACGATCGAAGTAAAAATATTTTAATGGCGTTCGTGAGGGATGATGACTAATCATATAATGTTCGACACGCTCATTCATTTCATTTGTTTTGTGATTTGCAAAAGTATAGCTGATCTTTCATAATTTCAATTATTTGTATTTATATAGATATAGGAAAAGTGGAAGTAAATCGGATATATACATACATACATATATTTATAGACGCAAATAATGTGTATTTACTTGGTCTTTATTTGTATTTACATTTACGGTGAACACAAGGATTTTAGAAACGCTGTTTTATTCGTCACCTTTGTTTGTCGATAATGATGTAGTAACAGGAAGCGAATATAACAGCTTTGATTTTTCTGTTTGATAGGTTGAAGACAATATAAAATGTCCAAAAGATATTTTTGTCAGAAGTGGGATTCGAACCCACGCCCACAATGTGGACTGCGACCTGAACGCAGCGCCTTAGACCGCTCGGCCATCCTGACATTGTGTGTTCATCAATTTTGCGTTGGGAAAGCCTATAGCGAACGTGTAAATATAAATTTTGATTTGGTGCCGTTGCAAATTAGTTTGGACGAAAATGTGTTTTTAACAGACTCAAACACGTATAATATAATAACATAACACAGTCCTTTTGTAAACTTGTTACGAATAAATTTTCTTTAGTACATTTTATGATTTTATTTGTATCAGCCGTTTTAAAAGCAACATTGATCCGCTTATTGAATTTAATGTAAATAGTTAGTCATTTATACTGGCTGTTGGACAATTACAATTTAGGTGCAATGTTCATTATTCCTAGGACGAAATGGACCTAACTTATTGTTAGGCTGTTAATATTCGATGTTGATTTATGCTCATGGCGTTGGAATGGGATAGTGGAAAGCAGTGGAAAGAGAAAAGGAGAGGAAAAATCAGGAAAAATCGACCAGTTTTGGTCGATTCTGGCGGCACTGCACGACTGCACACATTATTGACAGGTGGCCGTGGATATTCAATGAAATTGTTACTCAAGTGCTAAAAAAATTGTTGGGAGTATATTGGAGAATCCTCTGTGTCTGTATTATACAATAAAGATGATTTATTCATGCAAAATGAAAAATATTGGATATTGATTACAGCAGCAAATGATTCGTACCGCTTTTCCCATAAAACGCAATGTTAATTCCGGCACGAATTATTTGCTCTTCCTAAACGTCCGTACAGCGCTATTTCATGCAGCGGCAAAATGCTCAAACTGTTAGCCAAGTTTAGTTCCGAATCTACCGCTAGATGGCGCTGTAAGGACGTTCTTCATCAGCGCCATCTAGCGGTAGATTTGGAACTAATGTGCCAAATTTAAGTTCCCTGGTCGTCAAAAAATTTATGTCTCAACAGCTGGTCGTCTTGCTCCGGATGGTTGCAATGTCAAGTATTTGCCTGAGCATGGACCTTTGGATGAATGGAAAAAATTCAAAAAATTACTTGCTGTTGTTTAAAGAACAAATAAACTTTTGGTTGTCAATTTCATTAAAGAAATTAGACATAAACATTTATATGGTACTCATTTTGTTTTATGTTTAACATCTTCGAGATAGATTACACTTCCCTAGAAGTCCCTGTACATCGAAACTGAGAAGAAAAACCAGTATAATATTTATTTACAATATATTATTTACAACTTCACTTATAGAGGTAGACTGCGCGGCTGCGCAGTTTTTGTTTAGATGCGCCTGCGCAGTTTTTATTTAACTGCGCCTACGCAGTTTTTGTTTAGATGCGCCTGCGCAGTTTTTATTTAAATGCGCCTGCGCAGTTTTTATTTAAATGCGCCTGCGCAGTTTTTGTTTAGATGCGCCTGCGCAGTTTTTTTTAGATGCGCCTGCGCAGTTTTTGTTTAGATGCGCTTACGCAGTTTTTTTTTTGGATGCGCCTACGCAGTTTTTATTTAGATGCGCCATAAACTCATCACATAGCACAACTCAAGATGGTAAACAACAGCTGAATTCTCGTTCCGTGCGCAATCCATTTTGTGTCCAATTATACATGGGCGCAATCGTATTCTGTGGTGTGCAGTTACGCTGTGCGCCAAAGAGCCGTGTGCGCAAAAGAGCTGTGACCAATTTAGCGTGCGCCATCGTATTGTGCGCTGGAGTGGAGGGGAAAAAACCCACGAGCCATGATTCTGGCATCACTGGTGCACAGGTCTCGCCAGATCTCGCGCATCGCGACGAAGATGCGTCGGTGCGTGGTGCGTGCTGCATGAAGGGAAGGTTGGTGGGGGAAGAAGGAATTTGAGGGGCCCCAACCGTGCCCACCCTTGATATAGATATTATAGATGTTTACTTTGCGATATACAATAATATGGATATGCGGATGTTTATGTAACGTGTAATGTTTGTAGACGTATTTTAAGAGAGTGGAGTGAAATAAAATTTTATTCCCAGTGGTACTAGCTTTCGTAGACTTGAAATGAATAAAAATCTGTACTAAATTGTATCGAGTTTTATATTCTAGCATTTCTTGTAAATGTTGCAGAAGTCATAAATGCGAAAAAGTACATAGCCTGGTTGTTGCAGAGAAAATGTGTATATGTATGTATGCGTACATGGTTAGAATTGAATATTAATTACACAAAAGATGGTATTGACAAAAACGAAAGGTATCAGTAGATTTTGTACGGATTTATTATCATATAATGAAATAGTTATAATTGTATATAATTCTAAATTAGATACTGTTACTTTACATAATTCATCTGGTGATTCAAAATAACATGGATCTCTACTTATGTACAGATACAGTGCAATGTATATGCAATAATAATTAATAAACGATTTATATTACAATATTCGGTCAACTAAACGTTGACTCTACTCAACATACAAAGATACAAACTTCCTGTATACATACACACGACCCATAAAATTTGTTTCGCAATTATTTCGCGTCGTGTCCTCAAATGTATCCGTAATATACAAGCGATCAATGTTTCTATGTTTTGTAAAGTAAAACTAATATTGTACAACTTTGGAGGAATGTTGTGATGGCATAGCACCAACTTCACTATGAATCAATTAGTCAAACTGCAATGGCACTTTACAAATTAAATAATGTGTCTATTCATATACATACATATATATATATATATATACATATACATATATATATATATACATGTATATACACACACACATATATATACACACACATATATGTATTTATATATATATTTATATAATTTTTTTCTTCATGTAAAACCTACCCAATAACGTAGTAACAATAACAACGGTGGATCGAGCTTTAGTTCATCCACTTGCGGCAGTTAGGCGCGCCACATGCGCATGCTATCTTGTGCTGGTCATCCTCAATGTCGAATTTATAATCATATGCCAGCTGCGAACAACAATAATCATTTTTAGAGAAATTGTCATTTCATGAAATTGAATACAGCATCGTTTTACGTACCTCCTCGCCACGTGAGATTCTTCGCTTTGCAAAGATTATGATTCTAAGATCACGTTCGACCTCAACGATTTCAGCGACACAATTCGGGTTACAAGAGTGGTTGATGTACCTCGCGAGGCCTCCACACAATGTCGCATCTACCACTCTCTCCTCGTCTAGGCGAAACATATAGATACCACGATTCTGCAAACAAACACGTTCAACGTTACTCTTGTGTTACTTATAAATAACTCTAGAAATCAGGGGGAAGCATTCGCCAGAAAAAGCGGGTTTCGGACGATAGTGGAGCAGGGAATAAGTAGTAGAAACATGTACCCTTGCTTCATACTGCTTCTCCCTAGTCTCAGCCAGCTCGGTACGAATGATCTCCCCGATGTACTCGATGACCATAGTATGTTTCTCGAGATCGCGTGCAGCGTACAGTCCCAAGCCCTGGATCTTTGAGCGGGCTAGATAGACATTGTTGCGCCATTCTTGTTTCATCTTCTTGTACTGGGAACTTTTGGAATGAACGAATTGTTTCGAGTATGGGCAGGCCACTTCGCCCGCAACGGTCGCAGTGGGGACGAAAGTGGCCCTAGCCGAAGATCCTGTGCGCTGGGTGTGTGGCCTCTTCCAAGGAAGTTGATTACGTAGACGAGCCTCGGTCCTTGCGCTGCCGGTTGGATTAATTGCTAATGGTAATTCTAATAGAGGGTTCCGACCGTATTTAAATCTGTAATCGGTTAACGTTTCGATGCCTGGAAGACTTTCGAGAACACGAACGACCGCTGGCTCGGTCAGCCCGAACAAATCCTCGCCGGAGACGTAACGCGGGAATAGCTGGACACTGTGCGTCGTTCTTCGTAGCTCGGCAAGCGGCTCGAGAATCCGGTTCCAAACAGCGCGAGGCGTGGCATCACGTAACTCGACGTCTTCTTGAAGCGGTTCCTGGACCAACACCCGAAACTCTGGCCGACCAGAGACATCGTGGATGGAACAGACATATCGACATCTCTTGTTCGGCCTTCTCATACTCCAATAAAATCGGACGATCTTATAGCCGACCGGGTATATATAGTTCGGTGTATGAAAGTTGGCCAGTTGATGCGGAAGTAGCTGACCGACGCTCAAGAATATTAGGCTCCCCACTCTCAGAAGATGATTGTGTTCCGAATGATGCATCACAGCTGCGACTTGTCTGTTTTCGTCACGATTCACATACACCCTTCTGTACACGGACAGTGTCGTCAGTTCATTATCTTTCTCGTTCTTTTGCACGTGTTGAGAACAATAGGTACTCTAAAGAGAGACATGATTTATAGAACGACCAAGTACAAAATTGTAGGATCAAATTATTGTTGATCAATTTTCTTATGTCGGCTTACCTTATTCTTATAAAAAACACAGCCATCTTTGACAGCGCAGCCAAGGTGGTAGACATTGGTACAGCGCATTTTAAAGCATTTCACTGTTGCCCCGGGTTTCTCGCAAAGAATACAATTTAATACAAGACTATGTTGCAAAGCGGTATCGAGATTCATCAAGGCACCATTTACAGTTTCATACACATCTTCCGACCACAGGGCACAGTTCAGGTGTACCCATTTGTCGACGTCAAAATTAAGTAGTCTGGCGGGACCGTCGGCTGTACCGTCACCTTGACTGTGGCAAAACATGCAGCGTCGACTGTCCTCCGTTTTCGCAGGCACCACAGTCACCCCCATACGGAAAAGCATCTGCAAGGAAACGAATAATGTTGCGCATTTATTTTTAGCGACGCCTTAAAGTGGAACTGGAAAATTAAACATTTTTTCCTGGCAAGAATATTTCCCATTCCCTATGATTTTTTCAATTTGATGGATATAAAATCGGTATAATACCTCGTACAATACCTAAATGTTTTGATTAATGATTAGATACACCGATATATGTAATAATGCAAACAACATTTTGGGCGGAAACTAAGGATGAAAAGTGAGAAAAGTATTTTTTTGTACCTCCGTGATCTCTTTGTCGGTGGGCTTTTTATATTTCGTAGACGGTTGCATCGTGCCAACCGACCAAGACTTGTATCTTAAGCCTCTCCATACTTTCGCAGGCGGTTGCGTCGTGTCCGTCGATTCGTTCGAATGTTCCTCAGCAGCCGGATGTTTCTTTGGCCGTTTCTCCTCCATCGAATCGTCTTTCATCTCAGGAACATCTTGATCTTCCTTCTCAGTCTTCACCTTCACCTCGGGTTCCTTCTCTGGCTGATCAACATCCATAGTTTCGACAGGATCAACTGTCTGTTTCACTAAAAACTTCTTTCCTTTTTTGAAATCGTCATCCAACACCTTATTCTCCACTTTGTGACACAGGTGATCTACTATGGTTGCAGCCTGCAAATCAAAATAATAATTTTTGAAAATATTCTCGTGTTTCTAATTCGTTTTTTAAAATTAAAAAGTTGTCGGTTATATCGGAGGGTTGAGGTTAATTTTTGTAACAAATCTCCACCTATCTAGAGGTGCAGAATCACGCTATAGTGGTCGCGACATATAAGTTTGAAACACCCTGTGTACAATAATTTTTAAGCGTTGGCGCTCAGGCCCTATTCGACTTACGCGGAAAGCGTTACAACGAGTGAAGCGCGTGAGTCGGAAACGAGATAGTTACCTTATATTGTGTATTGGATGGTGTTCTGTGCATAAGGGCGAACTGCATGTAACAGGCTGCCGAGCAGAAACATAACTCGTCACCAGGCTCCGCTTCTTCCTTACTTAAGAATGGTAAGTCTGATACTTTCTTCCTTATTAAACTATTCAATATCACAACCTCGCAATGACGACAGAATTTCGCAGCGCCATTCAAAATACTTTGTATATCAATCGGAGCTGTAAAGTCGACTAATAAAGAAAAAGGTCTACATCTATAAAAGAAAATCAGTGCTCGCAAGATAGATTACATACCTCCCTCTTTACCATCTTTTCCCTTGGTTCTATAAAGACCTAATTTCTGACTAGGGGGAGTAGTGGTACGTTCTACAATCTGGTAACCAGTGGGAGGAGCTATGTTCAAAATATTAGCCAAGTCTTTAAGTACTCCCATTATGTCGTCTGCGGCCTGACTGTTCAAAGTCAATGTAACTGTTACGTTGCCATCCCTAAGAGGTATTGGCGGTGATTTTCCGAGCCTACTTTAAATCGAATAGATCAAACATATAATATTACCATTAGAAAACATTCAATCAATTATATACGATTTTCTTCATTCTATCGATAGAAAACTGATATAATACCACGTACAATACTTTCAGTGGTTTACGAAAATATTAAATACGTTTAGTAATTTATTGAATACAAATTTAACCCTTATGTAGCCAACCAAAATGTACTGATTATTTAATCGAACATTTAGTATTTCACGTATTTGCACAAGTTCTCATTTTACGACTATAAATGAATATACTAACGAGCAAACAATGGATAGAGAGGAGGTCAGAGGAATTTAATATTTTTAGGGGAACATTATTACCCGGTTGTCTGCAGTAAGGTTAATGATGCAACAAATATTTTGAATAATGGCATGTATAAGAAATATTTAGTGGCGCTTTCGAGTCACCACTACTCGAGTGCAAAGGGTCAAACTTTACATACCTTGGTATTCCGAGATTCTCTTTGTCCTGCTTAGCCATATCCCTCGCGTAAGCTGGTTTCAGTCTGATCGGTATCGGCGAAATCAACGGTATCACTGGTGACACTCGTTTCAACCAATCTGATTCCTCGTCCGACTCCTCTTCGATCAGTCTCAAACCAGGAAACCGGTGTATAAATTCCGGAATGACGCATTCAGGTGAAGACGAACTAACAATGGTATCAGGAGAGTCGACATCACGATTTACTGACAAAGAATTTTCCTTCTTCTCATCGGCTGAAAAATTGAATGCGATTATAGTACTAATTGTTCTTGGAATTGCGAAATGGTCCTATGAAAATCACCGACATGTTTCCACCGACCAACAGTATTGTCCGATAGCAACATCGTTTCTAAAGATTCTAACTATTCTGCACTGACACTTTTACTTTCGTATAAAAATATAATAAAGAAGTTAAATGCAGTCGGTTGACGTTGTTGATAAAAACGATGTTAATATCGAATAATGTTGTGGTCGACTAAAGTCGTTATCAAACCCGTGTCGGTGATTTTCATGATTTCCGACCGATCGTAAACATATTCCTTACAATCGTCCAACTTAAGGGGTGGAAACTCTTGATCATAAAATCCTCGCTGAGTTGAAGCAGGTTGTTGAGGTGGTAACGGTTCTAATTCGCCAAACGGCTGGGTGTTGTAATGATCGGATATACCGGGCAATGTAGCAGATCCGTATGAACCCGCCAAGTCCCCTGTCCTGGTACTGTAGTCCTTTTGACTTCCGATTTTTGTCAAGTCTCCCGAGCCAAAGATAGGACATACGCCGTAATTCTTGCCTAGAAGCGGTTCTAATACTGCCATTGGCTGAAGTTGTCGCAATTGTGACATGACATTCTCGACGAATGTGTCATAATCCTCGTCTAAGCGAGACACTTTCCTAGCACGTTTCTTCTGCGGTGCTGTCGCCGCGTCTTTTCCCTGGCTTTGTTTCCGTTTCTGTTGATACTGTCGCCGTTTCAACTTCTTGAGATCTGAAATATAAAGTCAACTTTATACCTCTGTCTACTAGAGATCGCGGTTTTGAACGTGTACTAAACTACACGTGGCACGTGAACCGTGTAAACAGTGAGGAATTAAGAGCCGGCCATCTGGGGGGTGGGTACGGCGGATGCTATGCACCGGGGCCCCGCGATTGAGAGGGCCCCAACATGATCAAGAACTAAAATAATGTAATTTTTCTGAAGTAATTAATGTATTAGCACAAACAAAGTCACGCGTTAAATAAACATGCATTAGTAATACAATATGTTAAATGCTTTCGACGCAACGGTTCGATCGTTTATTACTAATTATGAAGCAATTTTGCTAATTATCAAACAAAATCAACGTTTCGATCCTAGTTTGAATCCTTTTCAAGATTTATTTGGAGTTTATCGCCATCCATGATAAATATGTTTCTTCGTTTCTTGAAAAGGATCCAAACTAGGATCGAAACGTTGATTTTGTCTGATAATTAGCAAAATTGCTTCATAATTAGTAACAAACGATCGAACCGTTGCGCCGAAAGCATTTAACATTGATTAACAGCAAATACGATCGATAGTAGAAACATATTTATTAGTAATATATGGTCGTGTTTGTAATTTTTATTACTTTACAAAAAATTTAGGGCCCCAAATGGTTTGTTGCACCCAGGCCCCTTTATAGAGAAGGCCGGCCCTGTTAAGAGGGTAGACTTCTCAAACATTCAGAAACTTGGTTGATATCACGTACCAGTTTTGTCGTCAATCGATCCGTCGATAAGCTCCTCTTTGGCAGTAAGAAACTCTTTGGTATCGGTTAATTGGGTAGGTGTACCACTAGATAGAACTTCATCGAGAACTTCCTTTTTGACTTCCACTAAAGGCACTGCGTGTTGTGCATTTGCACCCTGTGACGCCTGGGCTTGGTGACCCACAGTATGAGACACCGTATGAGGCACTGATGGCGGTATTGTATTTACGTGTGGGGATGGTTGTTGCGGCGAAACAATGGGTTTCGGGGTGGTTGGTATTTGGGGTTGAGATTGTGATTGCGGCTGGGTAGTGGTTGTGACTGTGGTCAACGACTGCGTCACTTGGATAGCACTCGGTGCTTGTTGCGTCGTCGTCGATTGTATATTTTTACAAGCTACTGTTGTGATCGCGGGTTTCGGTTGTGGCACGACTCGCGAGACGGTGGCCATCGAAGCTGGTACTACGCATTGTTGCGGAACGGTGTTGTTGATAACAGAGTCGCTGGGTTTCGATTGCGGTTGAGTGCCGACGCATTCTTGTTTCACAGGAGTGGCCGCATCAGGTGGTTTCGCCGTGAGCTGTGGCGTTTGTTTAGCGACAACGGTGGTCGTTGGCTGTTGATTCCCTTGAGTTGAGATAGGGATCGTCTTGACAGGTTGCTGTTGAGTTAGTTGTTGCTTCGGGAAACTATCTGGCACGCGTTGCTGCGACAACACCGGCGCAGACGTAGACAACGGCGGAGGTGGTTTCGGTGGTTCTTCTTTGGTCGGAGGACTCTGTACCTTCAACGGTGTCACAGTCTGCGATAGAAACGACGTCTCTCTAGTGAGTACCTGTTTATTAGTAGTGACCTTAGGCGCCGGCACTTCGTTCAACAGCGGTGGTAATACGGAGAACGGTGTAGGCGGTACAGGTCTGGCTAGTTGTGCCTCCAACGACGGTACCAGTGGCAAGCTAGGTCCTTGAGACGACCCAGAAGACAACGTAGTAGTCGCGCACGCGGTGTTCTGCAGCAACTGCTTCAACAATACGTTCTGCGACTCCTCCATTCGATGCGCACCAGCGGTACCCTTGCTGATCTCCAACTCTGATCTGGTAGTCGGTGGTTTTTCGAGCACCGGTTGTGGTTTACAGTTCGATTCTTCCTGGTCCTTCTTCGAGGGTGTGCTTTGAGCTAATCTCTCGAGATCGGTGCTCTTGCTGTCCACCGATAAGTGTCCAGCTGGTTTGTATTGGTTCTGTCCAGAGGTTAGTTGAGAGTGTAAAAGAGTCGGAGTCTGGGACAACGTGGACTGTAAGATGCTGGTGGTGACGTTGATGTTGTTGCTGCTGCTGGTTGTAACTATCGGCGGCACGATGGTTCTGACGCACTGCATGGACGTTGTGACTGTGGTCGCAGTAGCGTTAACAACGACACGCGACGGGGCTGAACAAACCCCGGAACTTACTTGCAGTATCGCTTGCAGACTCTGCGTGCGTTGCACCGAGGTTGCCATAACCGAGCTCAGCAGATTGCTGGCTTGCGTGGGAGCGGTGTTGGTTCGGTGTCCGGCTATAGTCGGTTTCGCGGAGTTGGTACCGGCCAGCATAGCGTTCAGCATTGCGTTCGAGGTAATCGAGATCCCGGAATTGGTCGGCGGTCTAGGCGTGATCACAGACGACGTTTGTAGAGAAAGGTTGTTGCCGCTAGGCTGCGACTGTATCCCGCTGGAAGTAACTCGTAAAAATGGTTCCGAAGGCATGACTTTACACAAAGTAGAAACAACGCTTACTGTAGAATTTGTACTTTCTTTTGTATGTGGAGTATAACTAGATGTGGTAGTCTCTAAGTCGGCTTTGCTCGGCGGCGTCGAATGAGAGGTGGTCATGCACGTCTGCAGACGAACGTTCGCGTTGCTATGCAGATTATTTACAGAATTTGGTGGGGCGGTCGTGCTCGTCGTCGACAGTAGATTTCCTATTTTTGGGCCCGAGATCGATGACGACACCATCGTTACGATCGCTGTTTGATTCACGGCTGTACAGTTCTGCGAATGGTTCGTTTGTAGAGAGGAGAGCAACGTTCGCAGCTGGTGCGAGACGTTCGCGACGTTCGAAGTCAGTTCGGTAGGTTTCGAGAGCGGGGAGAGATGCGGCACCGTCGTCGTGCACTTCTGCAATTGCGCTATGGTGCTAACTACCAGAGGAGTGTTTTGTTGAGGAACCGGAGAGCTCTTCTTCGGCGCTGGTTCCACCGGTGGAGAAGAACTCGCTTTCCGTGACTTTGGTCCTTTGCTCTCGCTCGTCAGCAGGTGTTCGTTATCCGAAGGTTCTTGTTCTAAATCCATCAGAGAATCCTGAAGAATGTTCAAAGGCAACGTGTCCAACGGTGTCGGCAGTTCGTACAGCATCGACTTCCTCGATATATCATCCTGAAGGATCTCGCTGTTCGCCATTTCCGGCTTCGACGATATTATATTGTGCAACATGTCCAGTATATCATCGGACGACTCGTCCATCATGCTCTTCTCCTCGTTCAAGCAATGCTGCACATACGGCTTGCTCGTTTCAATGTCCGCACACAAATCATCGTGTTTCTTCTCTTTCTGCGGCACGCTCAATGTACCGGTCTCCGCCATGCTCGTCTCGATTTCCTTTGGTTTATTGCTAATCCTTTGCGCTTCGGTGGTTGTCACAATCTCGTCTTTGTTCTCATTCTCGACAGACTCCGCGTCATTTTCTAAAATATTTACCAACGATAAATCATCCGTCACCGGCGATATCCTCTTTAACGAAACCGCGTCCGACTTGCTGTCCACGTGAGCGGGCTCCCGGTTTATGGCGTTCTCAGCAGGATTATGAATTGCCTCCAGCATGCTCTCCAACTCATCCGTCGTGTTCAACGGATCCTTCTTTTCGTCCAATGACCCTAACTCTGGCCCTACCGTTGAACTCGTACCAATACTTACGCTCAACGAATCCACATTGTTCTCGTCCAGACTCTTCCTCGAGTGATCAGTCTCGTCTTTCTCGTTTTTCATTTTTCCGCTTTTGTCGAACGTTTCCAGCTGATTCTCTTTCGTCGCTGACATCGAGTTGTTCACGATCTCTTTCTTAGGGAGCTCGGGTATAGACATCTTCGGCGTGGACAGCGTTACAGAAGTCGGCTGCACGCTCAGCACTAGCTTCGTAGGATTGCTCAGCGTCCCCAGCGTGGTGGTGATGGTGTTTTGCAAGAAACTCGTGTACTCGTTGTGCACGCTAGGCGCTGATATCGCGACAGGCTTCGAAATTTCCAGACTCGGCGAACTGACTTTCAACAAGTCTGTCTTAACGGCGTTCTGGCCGGTGACATTCTCTAAAATCGTCTGACTAAGTTTCGCCGCGATTTTCGCGTCCGCTACGATGCTCGCCATGGTCGACGGCAGTTGTTTCTTGTTATTGAACGAAGTAGATACCGTGTCTTTCGTGATGCTTAATGTTGTAAACACCGGGGTCGATTTCACCGCAGAGTCTGTGGCTACCAACACGTTCCCAGACGCGGTACATGTGTTTACGTTGCTGGTACTAATATTTGCACTTCCCAGTGTAGATAACGAGACTGTCGGCTTGCTGGCTGACGAGACGCCGATGTTCGCGTGGTACACACTAGACGGGGGAATTTGATTATACAACACCTTCTCCGAGAACACGAACGACGCGGGGCTTCTATTCTGCTTTGATTCTTTCTGGGATTTTGATTGATCCTCCGCGACCGTCTCGGCAACGGTGTTCTCCTTCAACGGTTCCGGAACATTGGTGCTATCCGCCTTTTCCACTTCCTCCGCGCACGACTCTTTCGACAAATTATCTTCCGGCGACTTTGTACTAGGGTCAATAATTACTACTTCGGACTCGCTGACGAAAGAGACCATGAGATCCTGTTCAGGAGATTGGTCCATGTACGACCCAGGCGACGGGTCTACCTGAAGCTCCTCTTGATCAGGCGACTCGGGAGTGTCTGTGACCGCTACCAACCTCTTTCCCGATTGCAACGTTCTCACTATGTCTAGCCTAAGTCCCTTTTTGTTCCTCGCGTGCGACGGCACAAGTTCCTCGTCGCTCAGTATCGGCTCATCCGTCTGAGACTCAGAATTCTCGATCTCCAATATTTGAACTAAGTCGTGTCCCTGGCTACCTTCGTTGACCAACGCTTGACAGAGGGAATCGTTGCTGTCCGCAGATAGATCTACAACCATACCAGGCTCGAACAACACATACTCCTCCGGCATGTCGCCTTCCAGAGGTCCCGAGATCACATCTACCAGCTCCGAGTCTCCAAATTGATCTATTACAGTGATATCATCGCTGTCCCGTTGCGCGGTGGAGCTCAGCGTTACCTCGGTGTTCACTATAGTCTTATCATCATCGTAATCCGTCGTGTCAGGGATCGGCTCCAATTTGCTACTCGGACTACCGAGCGTCAACGGTCCGTTATCGGACAATGACGCTGTTTGTTTGTTCTCCAAAGTGGTCGGCGGTGTTTGCGGCGGGGTGTGGGAGTCGTCGTCGAAATCATTGTAATCGGCGCAAACTAAGGAGTTGATCTTCGACTGTGGAATACCTGTCTTTCGGTGGACAACCACGGAGGTGTTCGGTTTCTCGTCGATGTTCAACAGATGGGATTCCGAGGTCTTTCCTTTGCTGGTTTCTGCTTTCGTCGACCACATCGGAGAACCGCCTCGCAAGCCGAGTTTGAAGTAGCCGAATCGTCCGAAGCTGCTTAACAATGGAATCGGATTCATCGGATTATGCGGATTGCCACCGCCTCTGCTAGCGTGCTCCGTTGATTGTGTTTGCTCCTGTTGCACAGATTGTTGTTGATGCTGGTGCGGTTGCTGTATCTGTTGTTGATCCGTCGACATCGAGATGTTGCTCGAACTCTGAACCGTGTAAGTACCGTGTGGCGTGTGCGGCGTATGCGGTGTCCTCGGAGTTCCAGGGTTCTCTACGCTCTGCGGTCGATCCGGCATCGCTGGACTATTCCCGGTAGACTGTCTTCTCTGCATCTGCATAGGAGACCCACCGACCATCGGACTCCTAGGCATCGGAGAGCTGGGTGGTTGGGACGTCGGAGGATGATGCGCGTTGCTCAATTGGTGTTGCAACATCGGCGACGTCGACGGATGGTTGCGAGACATTGGACTCGGCGGTTGATACTGAGAGATCATCGGCGAGCTAGGCGGATGAGTGTGGATCCTGGCGTTCATAGGACTAGGAGGCTGCGAAGTTTGACTCAATTGTTGTTGAAGCATCGGCGATCCCATCGTTTGTTGAACCATTGGACTTCTGGGCATAGGCGAGCTCGGTGGTTGACCGTAATTCTGTTGAATTTGTTGATGAAGTTGAGGACTGGGAGAATTTGCTGGTTGCGAAACCATCGGCGAACTTGGCGGTTTCTGCATGCTATGTTGCTGCTGCTGCTGTTGTTGTTGTTGCTGCTGCTGCTGTTGCATCTGCAAGAACTGCTGTCTCTGTTGCTGTACTATTTGCTGTTGCTGCTGCTGTTGTTGTAACAATTGTTGTCTCTGTTGCGCCATTTGTAGGGTGCGCTGGGTTATAGCGTTTTGACCATCTTGGAGGATTCCAACGTTGTCGTGTTGAATAATCTGGTGACGCTGAAGCATCTGGTGCTGTTGGTTGATCAAAGTTTGTTGCGTCGGTTGCGGGCTCCCGAGCGGTGAACGTTGTCCGTACACGATTCCTCCTTGCAGTTGCATTCTGGGTCTTTGTCCGGGTTCTCCGACGGCAGGCGGACGGACGAAACGTTGAGTGAGACTGTGAACCCTGACTCCTTGATCCGAGATAATTTGCTGCGTGCTCCGCGCGTCTGGAGTAAACGCGCCCGGGCTGGTTGCAAGTCTTCCAGTGATAATGGCGCGATGTTGAGGCGACGTCATTCTGGTGGCTGTGGGGCCGCACATACCTGGAGACGGCATAGCACCAGGACTGAAAGGACTCTCTTCGCTCTGAGAGTGTGGAGTTCCGATTCTGGGCGACTGCTGCATGTTGTGAGGAGACATTGTTCCAGGATTACCGGATTGTGGATTGCCAGGACTGTGTTGGAGCAACGGTGGGTTTGGACTATGCTGGATGATCGGAGTAGCTGGTGAATGTTGTATCATGCTTGTGGCGACATTTCCAGGGCCTGGACTCTGCGAAACCACTGCTGCGGGACTGTGCATCGGCGACTGCTGCGATGGTGACATCAACGGTGAACATGGCTCGCTGCTCTGCTGTTGTGGTTGTCTCTGCTGTTGTTTACTTTGATACTCCTGTATCAGCATCCCGTGCTGTCGGGTTTGTTTGCGACTAGCGTCCAGATGTTTCTGCAGTATCGCCTGC
Organism: Lasioglossum oenotherae; assembly: GCA_028455765.1. Taxonomy (NCBI): domain Eukaryota; kingdom Metazoa; phylum Arthropoda; class Insecta; order Hymenoptera; family Halictidae; genus Lasioglossum; species Lasioglossum oenotherae. Next base: position 7,596,093 of record CM052291.1, on the reverse strand, counting down.
TCGCTGGAAATCCGTTGAAGCTCGGCCGCGTCGTTCTCCGTCAGTTCGTTACCGGACTTCCGGAGCTGACGCTGTTTACTATTGAGGGACTGTAAAATTACGGAAGAGTGTAACTGTAATGAATCCGCATCGTGCGAGACTAGAAAACAGAAAACACCGCAACAGAAAAATATTCTATCCTTACTTTTCGTATTTTACGCAGCTTTTGTACCTCAGTTTCGTAATACTTCAGTTGCTGGGTCAACACTTGATGCTGATGGTTCAGCCACTGTTCATACTGCGCTTGCGCTTGCCGATCCTGTTCGTTCACGATTGTCTCCGGCGGCGTCGGTGGCGCTGGTATTTGGGAAATGTTGAAGGTAGCAACCCTCGCTGTAAGCGCCGAAAGATGTCGGTTAGAATTCTAGATGCATTTGTCCCATTTGATTTGTGCCATACCGATGGAAAGGTACGTATGGAACAAATTAATGAGGTAGACTCGTTTCCAGGATTTTTCAGTCATCAAAAGCGCTAGGTAAAAGATCAACCTAGACCGCGATCGCCCTCCAAAGCCCTATTTTTACGTTTACGAAGCGTAATGGACATTATTCGGAAGAATAAAGCTGTGCATGTAACTATTTTCATAAAGCTGCGACAGCTACACGCTGCCGAAATATGGGAATTACGCCTCGTGAACGCAGAAGTAGGCGCTTTTGACTACTGGAAACCCCAAGAGTCTACTCTCTTAACGCTAACCGTAACAGATACAAGATGTGTCGGATATACATTGTTTTATAAAAATTACAAGACTAAACTTATTTAGATTTTTCACAATTTTTATAATAATACGTGAATAAATAAAGAAATTTATTGAATAATTTCTGATGGAATTTCTGATGAATTTCTGATTTCTGATGGTTTGACCGGTCGTGGTACGATTAGTGTTGAACGAGGCGAATACAGGCTCGTGACACTCACGTTCAGGCGGTGTTTGTGTAGCAATTGGTTGCCTCGGCACTTGGGTTGTTAGTTTCGAAGCATCTGGCACCGATACCGATTGTTGCCAACTGGTACCTGGTGCGGATGGTGGTCTTGGCGTACAAGGTGGCCTAATTACAGGAACTCCTCCAGGTACTGATGTAATTCCTTGTGGAGGAGAAGCAAGAGGTGCAGAACCCAAAACGTCTGCTTTAAATCTTTCAAACTCACTGTCACTAAGGAGAGGCCCTCCAGAACTTGTGTTATCGCTCGGATGTTGTTGTTGTTGCTGTTGTTGTTGTTGCTGCTGCTGCTTCTCTTGTTCACGTTTTTCTTGCTCCAATAGTTCCTCCAGCAACAATGGTTGTTCCTGTGAAAACGACTACTGACAGCTTATCTAACTTTCAACCATTTCACAGAATATCATAAATTTCAATAGCCCATCGAATCAATCATTTTCGTGAACGATCCCAAGTTATTCTAGATTAAAACAAAGCACACTGACCATTCCGGCTAATGAAAAAAATACAAACATGCAGGTGTGTTACCCCTACAATCGCTCTTATCAAAATTCGATAACTTCGTATGTGAACATTGAATAGAACTTCAAAATTGTATTTAAGCGAATATGTTCTTCCTTTTTTTTTGTTTATAGCAGGGCATGCACACATATAAATGCAACATATTTTATGAATCGTTTCATAGAGCGCAACTATTCATGAAAATTCATTGTAATGACAGTCTCTGAGTAATACTCGTACACTTTTCGAATACCGTTCCTATTAACATTTGTAATTAGCGAATTGACAATATGTTAAATTAAAAAAAAAGTATACATTGAGAAGATCCAAAGTGACATCGATAGATTTATTTAGAAAATCCTTTCCTAAGTAGTAACTAGTGTAATCAAATATATTTCACGATTTATTCATTTGTACTTGGAAGATAGAAGGAAAAGAGGTGGTGCTAAAGATATATTGAGATTCTTGGAAATCTTGGTATCATTTGCAGGTGATACTTTGTGCTGAATGCTGTAAATTCCCCAAGTCTTGCTCACCTGCAGAAGCAAGGGTCTTCGGTGAGGGTGAGGTGTCATTGCAGGTGTACCAGTATGTACCACAGGGGCCATTGGTGAACCTGCCACCGGTACTGGGTGCCCTATATGGACTGGGGGCCGCGTCATACCCCGCCCACCTGGGCATAGTCCCATCTAGACATGCACCAACACCAATGCATTGCCAACACCCAGGCCAAAACACCATTGTACCAGCCAAAATACTCTTATATTAAATCAATTACTTGCCTACACCTACGTTCATAGCAAAACTCGAAATCTCCCGTTATATTCTCTCTGATTGTTATATACTTTCAACAAAGAAAACTCGACGCTTTTGTAATAGAAAAGAATTACAGAAAATTCAGAGTACACCAAAGCTTATAAACTCTTCCGTCAAATAAAATATTTAATTACACTATATTAAATGATATACAGGGTGTCCTACCCGATTTCGACATCTTGATTTTCTCGCTAGTCTTACTCATGCTACTGAAATATTTTTTGCTACGAGTAACAATAGCGAGAAAATCAAGATGTCGAAATCGGGTGGGACACCCTGCATGTACATATATATCAATACATGTGGTACAATCGATATGCGTGTATGTGTGTGCACTATAATCTTATTGGACCACACGGAGTAATGTATATATATAGAATCGACAAAAGTTACACGATATCCAAGATTCATGTCCGTCAAGGTGAATCATGTTATGTAGTTCGTGAAGCGTATTATTACTTGTCAGACTGCGAGAAATTTAGTTTCTCATATATGGTTAGAGGAGAGTGTTAGATATAATTGCGTAAAAATACTCAAGATTAAAGCGATGCAAAAATGTCAAAACATCGAATGTAGCAAGTACGAACCTGTATGGGTCCAGGGTACGGTGGTGGTGGTCCAGGATATGGGGGTGGAGGTGGTGGTGGTGGTGGCGCGAGTGGCATACGTGGACCGATCATGTGGTTCACTGCCACCACTCTGCCAGCCACGTTCGGTACGCCTGCTACTCTCATACTTAAACGTTGCTGCGGAGATACTGTAATAAAAAAGACACAACGTTAAAAATTCAGTATATGCCATCAATTATCAGGAGACAGTGGATTTGGTGAATTTGAAGATTTTATTAAGGAAGAAATTAAGAAATATATTTAGAAAGAAAATAAATTTCTATTCTACTTCAGTTTAGGGCTGTAACTTTCCCGAAGCTTCGAAGACTTTGTTCGAAGGAACGAAGGGAACTTCGAAGTCTTCGAAACGTATGAAGTTGTAACTTATGAGTTTCATACTATGTCACGATTTTTGATAAATAAAGATATTAACTTTCAGTCACCGGTGACTGATGCTGAACTTTCCGTTTGGACTTTTCGTAATTAAATGAAATTTAGAAGATTGAGTCCTATTAATAAATTTCGGGATCATATCACGAATGTACTGAAAAAATAATGCTTTGCAAACAAAATTTTAATGAGTTTTATTAAATTCGGTGAAATTGGATGTTGCGGACTAAATGAAAAGAAAGGCAAGACAGGCTTGGCGCTTGACAAAACTCACGTATTCAGTAGGGCTGTAACTTGTCGAAGATTTCGAAACTTCGGAACTTCGAAGTTTCTGAAATCGAAGCTTCGAAAACCGAAGGGAAGTTACAGCCCTACTTCAGTTGGCTGCAAATCAGATAGAAAAGTTTTACTTTGCATAAACATCCGCTGTCTAATTACGAGACTGAAAGAATTTTTGATATCCATACCTTGAATGTGTGTCTGCGGTATTCTCTGAGGGTGCCCAGGGAATGTGGACGGATAACTGACAGTGACAGTGTTGGTGGACGTAACAACACCGACTGCTCCATCAGGCGATAGTAACCTCGTACCCGGAGGCATGGGTCTGCCCATTGCAGCGGCTTGCTGAACATGTTGATGCATTTGTTGTTGGACAACAACAGCTTGGGCATGCGATTGGGGCATGATAGCGGATGGTTGTTGCGGTGTTTGTGATGTTGCAGTAATTGGTGGTACAGTCTGTGCTTGTGTCGGCACGTTTGAGGTCTCTGTCGGTGTCTGTACCGTGGTCGTCGTACAGGTATCGTTTATATCGGTATGTACTGCACTCGTGGCGCGTAACTCCGTTGACTTTCGTCCCTCCTCCTTCACTTCTTTCTTCTGCTTCTCGTCTTTTGTTTCTACTTCGACTTGCTCCAAATCTAGATCAAGAATATTCGTTTTCTCGCCACCGGTTATGTTATCTAGCTCTGGATCGGCGTATTCCAAGATATTGAAGTCTGCTCCCATTTCAGCTGAAAATCAAATCAAAACGTTAGATGGTGTTCACATTGCTTATTGATTTACATTTAAATCAATTGAAGGGAATCAGAGATTACTTACCGAGCAGCTCGTCATCGTCGTCCAGATCTCCTAATATTGCACTCACTCCCTCGACCTCGACCATCGGTGCTGCCTCTTGTTCCAATTTCTCAAGCTCCGCAGTCACGTTATCCGGAATCTCGGATGGCTCTGATGGACTGACAGTAGCCTCGCTAACTGTTGTTGGAATAAGAGGCGCTCGCACCATCCCTTGCGTACTTAACATCCTAATTCCTTGGTTCAAATTATCCTGCGGCGCTCGCACTATGCGCGGTCCCATAGTTGCTCCTTGATTAGGATCTGGTAATACAATTCGTAAACAATAATACAATTTACTCTCAAACGTTCCAGATACGTTCTAAATTCACTTGAACATACCGGGAAACCTTTGTTGCTGTAAAACATCGTAAGTCTCCGCGATAGGATTCCTCACAGCCGGCATACGCGTCTGCAAGTTCTGGTTTGTTTGAAAATGTTGTTGAGGTATAGTCGCAACGACCGGTGGTCTTTGCAACAACATTCTAGTTCGCGGATCTATATTCTGCACTCTGGCATCAACATTTCCCGCCACAGGATGTCTCGCGTTTATACCTACAAAATCATTTGATATAAACAGTCAGTTTTCTGGTTACGCGAGAGAAACTGCAGCCCAAAAAGAGTTAATTTCTAACATATTTTTTGAAGAAATTATTTTTTCAAAAATCAGTTTACACTACGAGGTTCGTCGTTCAAAGACGCACAAATTGGATTTCGAAATTTTCGTCTAGAAATGATAGTTTCGGAGATATTCAATAAAATGGATTTTTCACCGCTTAACATGAATGTCGACAGATATAAAAAAAATACGTGTCGAATATTTTTTCGAGTTATCATACTAAAATTTCATTAACCCTTTGCCATATTTTAACGAGTCAGACTCGTCATGAAGATTTTAACAAAGTCTAACAAGTATGAGTTCTGAGAAAAATCTGACACATGTCAAGAACCCAAATACATACTTTGCAATTGGTTTCAGATTTTTAAAGTGAAAATCCTACTCGTAAAAAATTAAAAACCTCAAAAAAATCGAAAAAATGCAGATTTCACATGGAAGTTCTAGAGTGACAACATTTATATTTTTACAGTAGCGATATATTGTTGTAGGTATTGTTCATGAATTTTTTCAGATTTTTTGGTTTGGCGCGCCGTTGTTAAAAAAAACCGATTTTTTCGACGTTTTTTCCACGAAGAACTAAGCTAACCTTAAAATTGTTACGTTCTATTTATTCTGTAAGTCTATCATTAATTTGTAATTGATATGTAAGCATTAAAATAAATGTAGCCATACAAGAAATATAAATTTTCTTTTCCCTTCTACGAGATTCTTAGGGATAAAGAAGTAACCTCCCTTGTTAGATCACTTTTGTAATTACGAGGACATGCAACAATCGCGGTCGAAGGCGTAAACAACGGCGTGAGGACATACCGATTTGATTCCTTATCAGAACATTCGCCTGAATGGGCATCCTGGGTCTGACGATTCCAGGGGGAAGGGGATGTCTGAAAGTACCTTCACCCGTGCTACTACTAGCAGTTTGAGAATGCTGTGGCAGTTGTACATGTGCTGCGTCAAATTGCTGTTGATTGTTTTCAGAATTGTTCTGACCATCTGAAAATAAGTAGAGACCAATGAAATCCATAGTTTACGTAGGAGTTTCCTCATGATATACCTTGATTCCACGTTGGGTTTACAGGCTCCAACTTTTTGTTAAACTGCTGCCGTTGCAGAAGATCCCGTAACTGTCTATTGACTTCCGGTTGTTGAGTGAATACTTCTGGCGGTTGCGGTTCTTGCCGAGACTCTGGTCTTGGTGAAGGATAATTTGGAGAAGGCGAAGGTGTGGGCGGTTGGCTACTATACGGATCAGGTGTACGAGATGGTGCGTATACATGTGTGGAAGGACGAGTAGGAGTAGGAGCGTTAAAGATAGGCCGAGGTGTACCTGGTGGTTGTGAAAACACGTCGCTTCTGGGGGATGTGGAGTACGAGGGTGTGCCGGATATTTGGGACCTGGGTGTTTGAGAGCCTTGGGAGTACGCTTCGGTATTGTCGAACCGTTGAAAGTGGTCCTGAGATTGCGAGGATGCTGGAGATTGTGGAAAATCGTGTGGAGATTGCGGAGCTTGCGGAGAAAACGGCGAGGGCGGTTGCGTAAAATTAGTCGGCATCCCGGGCCTAACCACTGCTCCAACTGGACGTGTCATTGTGGCGCACGGTTGATTGGGTAAACGCGGTATACTCTGATGAGGACTCTGAGGCGCGAGTCCCCGTGTCACCTTCACAGGAGGAGTGGCGAATGTGTTGCGTGATCCAGGTGATGGTGACGCCAGTGGTCCCATATGATTTCCATCCTGCAATTCGTATTTCCAATAAACACGCAGGCTACAAATAGCCTATGAAAAATCTTGCAAATCTCACGATACAATACCTGCGCAGTGGACACTTGCAGTTGCGTTGTTAATCCAGTAGTATTGTCGGTACTCATTTGAGTTGTATTGTCTTCGCTTATTTGTCTGTGAACTCTTGCGATAGCTGTGAAAGAGAAGCAGCGAAGAGTTTCACATGTAATTTCTTACTACTAGACAGTGGATCTTTATGCAAAATACACATTTTCTACCTGTTTTGCAACAAACTGGAGTGAAATAGAAGTGATAGATTGAAAATATCATTAAAGTATTTTTATATTCTTCTAATGTTTTCACTGTTTTAAATTACACCCACCCATTTTTATCATAAATGCATAAAATCCGCTGTCTACTTGTTACTGTGTTCTCTACAAATAGCGGAATAGTATTTACCGTGTACGCGTTGCTCATGAATAACTTGTTGCTGTATCTGTGCTTGTTGCTGTCGCATTGCTTGCAACTGTTTCCATTGACGTTCCTGTTCCGCTTCTCTGCTGGAACGATCTCTATTGGAAAGTCGCTCTTGTTCCTGCCGAAAACAATTTGATTAGGGCAATGAAATCGATCACAATACAAGATCATTATATCCTTGCCAGCTATTATTATTAGAGAGCATGTGATATGAACTTCAATGTAGCAATAACATATTAGTCTTTTCAAAGATTTAGTTGATTAATCATTTAAAGAATATAATGATCTGTTTTGTTCTCTGTTGTTTTCTTTTAAGTGATGTAAAATATACAATAAGGCAAGTTTGACAATCAGCCAAAAGTGTACTGTAAGTTCAACATTCAGGTAAAATAATGGCGTATTACTAAATTAATACAATTAGCGAAATCTGATTATTTTGGTATATGCAACACATTTATAATAATATCCAGCCACCATCTAAAGTAAATATTATGTAATCAAAGGTCCATGTGAGAAACCTGCTTTACCACACAGAACACCCATAGACATCCATCTTAAATTAATTTAGAGTAGTCTTCATGCACTGTATCACTGAATATAGAAAACGTGTATCGTTTGTATTTTTGTTTAGTACACGAACAAGTACTTTTTCATGTTACATATGATGAATCGAGTAAAATAAAAAGGTTCAGCTCGTTACATTGTAAAATGCGTCAACATGTGTATGCAATGTTTTGTACAATGAAAAAGAAGAGAACGAATAGTAGTTATTCATGTTAGCAACTAAAAATTTCGAGTACATCGTCAGACATTAAATCAACAGTAGTATGTATTTAGTTACAACGTTGTCAATTACGATAAGTAACAGTTCATAGTATAAGAAGACGTAAAAGCATCTGGAAAAGCAACAAAAGTTAGTCAAACTAATTGTAACTTGATCGTAGATCTGAAGTAAAGTGCTACGTTACAACAAAAAATCTACAACGGAACTCAACACAATTCACAAAAAGCAATATACTTATTTTCAAGTATACAGGGAAACCATGGGAAATCTTAAATTTACATGTAAAACAGTTCTGGACATTGTGGATAAGGAAGAAGAAGAAATAACTGTGTGTGCTACCAGTTGTCTTCAACATGCCACATACAGTGTAAGAATTTACGCAAATAAAGAATTCGTAATGTACTACAATATGAATAAATTATATTTCTATCTAATTAAAAGGAATATATGTATATATCAAGAGTGTCTGATCAATCAAATATAATACAATTCAATATATACATGTGCAACATTAAATCAGTCACCTATGATAAAGAGAGAACCAATGTTCTGAAACACTATATTTAGCAATGGTCCTTTACAAAACTACAGAAATTACTTCGAGTACCAAGTATTTCAGACCTTTGGTAAATATTAGAGGTGTGCGAGAACCCGAAGACGTCGTATCGAAAATTTTCGGGATTAGTCTGAATATTTTCGGAAATCCCGAAAAAAATTTTCGGGTTCTCGCACACCTCTAGTAAATACATACCGGGTGAACCACAAATCGTGACCAGTAGAGATTACTCCGTTATTATCAGTCGAAAATGTTTTTCACGTGATTACAGCCAATTTTTTGTCAACTCCCATGATTTTTCAAGGTCACCTTCAATTTTTCTTACGCCTACTTGTTAGAGAATTTTAAGGCGAATTCGGTAAGCATCGTAACATGAAAAAATTGCAAAAAATTTGCTATAATCACGTGGAAGCTCTGTTGAAACCTAATAACGAAGTAATCTCTACTGGTGTCACGGTGGTTCATCCTGTATAAAACTAGTCTATGATCGAGATTCTCGCAAGACACAGATTGATGATAATTCTAAATTGATATTGTATTCTAAGAACGAGAAAAGAAAAAGAAAAGATGAAGGACACTAAAAAAATGTCGATCAGACACGTGGCACAAGGCAAGACTCTAGAGGCACAGAATAGGTGGCTCACCATAGCCGGGGACTGTACAGGTACAGTGTGAATAATTGCAGTGGGTGGCGGATCGTAGTGCTCCTGGCTGAGGGAAGGGAGGGTGCGCATGATTTCAGATGGGGTGAGCACTCTAATCTGGTGGTCTACCGAGGATAATTGGCGAACAGGACCTACCCCCACCATAATGTTGGCAGTGGGGGATGCCTGAGAGATGGTCAGACTGTTAGCGATTGTACTGGTACTGATCGTAATGTGAGCAGGTGTAGGACGTTGCTGGGATGGTGACGTTTGATGCTGCCCTTCACCGGCGCCCGTGTTGCAGTAAGAAGCAGTTGCTGATGTGCAAGGCGTGGCTGGCGACTGAGCTACTTTAGCCTGGCTACCGGTAATCTCTTGGTGGGCCAGGCTGTTAATGGAATTAATAGAATTCACAGAACTGGGCCTGGGTGAAGAAGAAGGGGTCGTGGATGTTGGAGAAGGACTCGGGGAAGAAGATGTTAGCTGCTTCTGCGGTCCCTGCACCGCACACACCTCCGCATGATGATTACTGCTAGCTGTTGATACTGTCACTCCAGCAGCGGACACAGTCATTCCATTCTTATCCTGTGATTTTTCACTGGCCACTGAGGTCAAAAGTCCGATCTGCCTTTGGTTGGAGACCATAGCTACTACTGGAGAAACTTGAGCTGATGTCATAGTTGTGACGGGTTTGGTGATGATGGTAGGTGTACTTGTTGCAGTGACTGGGGTCGTGCTTGGTATATCCTTGGATATCTGTCGGTTCAAGGGGTGCCTCGTTCACACACTTACGTTTATAGTATTTCAAGGCTTACATATTTCCAGAATACATCATACAAAGGTAATTATTCACCAAAGGATTCTAAGGAGCTTATTCGGGGGACGCTATCGGGAGCAACTAGATTTAGATCGATTATTCCTAGTATAGTACCAAAGTAACATCTACGCTTTCTAATGAATCCATGATCCGACGATATATGAATACTGGTTAGAAAAATTGTGACTTATACTTTCATGTAAATATTATACGACTATAATTAGATAATGGTAATCACATTCATAATGATGATTAATAGAAAAAACAATCGCATACAGAGTGGCTGGAAAGTTCCCGGAATTTTTTAAAAGAATTTCAGCAGCATAAAAATACCGCACAAACGAATGAAGAATCCACACACTTGACCGAATAAAAAGTTTTATTAATTCATTAACAATGAAATGAATCAAAAACATTTACAATAAATGTTCGAAATTGCCTCCTTTTGATTCGATACATTTACGGACCCGCTTTCTAAAATTCCGGACGATGGTCGCTGGTGATTGCTTGAAGAAGGTTCTTTTCACGGACGAGAAAATTTTTACGGTCGAGAACCCCTACACAACCGCCAAAATCACCGCCAGCTGTTTAAGAAGGGCCAGCAGAAGACTTCGGCCGCGAAAACCATCGGCCGCAGCCATTTTCCAAGCCTCAGTCATGGCTTGGTCCGGTATCTGCACCACCGGGAAGACGCCACTGGTGTTCATCCCGAGAAACGTAAAAATTAACGCCGCCGAGTACCAGGAACATATCCTCCGGAGGGAATTAAAGCCGTGGGCAACGCGACACTTCGGCCAGGGCGGATTCACGCTTCAGCAGGACTGGGCACCGGCGCATTCCACCAAATCCACCATCGTCGTCTGCAAAGAGCTGTTTCCCGGCTTTTGGGGAAAGGATGTTTGGCCGCCGAACTCGCCGGATCTTAACCCGATGGATTACTCAGTATGGTCCATCATGGAGGAAAAAATTTCAGGAAGACGATACGCCACGGTGGAACAGCTGAAAGCGGCGTTGACGCGTGCCTGCGACGAGATCACGATGGAAGAGTGCGCGACCATCGTCGGGAATTTTAGAAAGCGGGACCGTAAATGTATCGAATCGAAAGGAAGCAATTTCGAACATTTGTTGTTAATGTTTTTGGTTCATTTCATTGTTAATGAATTAATAAAACTTATTATTCGGTCAAGTGTGCGGATTCATTCGTTTTTATGCGGTATTTTTGTGCTGCTGAAATATTTCAAAAAATTCCGGGAACTTCTCAGCCGCCCTGTATAGTACGTTCAATATGAAAGAAATATGGTACTGAACTATGAATGGAAGTTAACACACGACTCTCTATCGACTTTTTAAACAATTGTAATCTAATACCGTGGTTTCCTGCCTTCGCTTTGCCCGGTATGTATCACGAAACGGTAAACGATAATTAAAACCTTAACAGCTTCACGGGTATTGGACACAAAGGACAAGCTGTTAGTTTGACCTGTGTGTTAGCACAAGACATCATCGAAGATGAAAGTGGATACATGTCACATAAAAGATTCACGCTTCCTCTAACACCTGTATCGCTAATTAGACCTGCAGAAACTAGTCCTACCTGTTGAGTCTTTTTCATACGAATCGCAGCTCTATTGTCCCGTGCTAGTGTCAAATACGGAGCTTTCTTCTCGTTCGGCAGTGCACGCCATTTCTTCAATATTTGTTTGCATCTCTCTGACCAAGCTTGAATAATACGGTTGAATATATTATTAAAGCAAGATGGATCAACGTATATCTACTAATATATCATACAAACCTGGGTACTCTGTTTTCCATTCCGGATGATTAATATTCGCGTAGAGCACGGAAGATATAGTCGCCCCTCCGCCTAAAGCTTCATCGGCTTCCATTTTAAGATTACTTCTTTGGTTGTATGAAATTGTAGTATTGCCTGCTGGTGTGGTGCCTTCATCGTCAGGATTAACCCACGGACTTGGTGGTTCAGAGAATGCAGGACTGAATTGTGGGCTACTATATAACGAAAAGTTGAAAAAATGTTAATTATGCTAATTATTCATTTTCTCGCACCTCCAGTAGAGATACAAACTTACTTGCTATACTCCGAATGATAAGGAGACGGCGGTGGAAAGCTCATCGGAGAGTTTAAGTTAGATTGACCAACAGAGGGTAGCGCACCAGGTACTTGCGGTCTTGGTATAGGCATTGTCGTTTGTATGCCTGTAATTATTATTATATGCGTGTATTATGTGCTGAATATCTCTATGTAACAATTAGACTGCAGATTTCAACTTACCAGCATGAGGCGAAGGGGACACAAGAGGCGTTGTGGCGGACGCAGGGTGGGGAGGTTGAGCTTGAACGGAAAACACTGATGATTCTTGAGATTCTTGGGATTCGTCGGTTAGAACCCCTTTAAATATCTCTTCGATATCTTTGCTGTCCATGTTGGGTAATCCTGTATCTCTGACCATTGATTCTAAGTTAAAATGTGGACTTAGAATGTCTGTCAGTTCGTCTTTAGTTGTGCCCGGCGTGTCATCCAACTCATCTAACGCTTCGCTAGCTTTAGCTAAGTCTTCATCGGGTTCGTTCATAATAGTATTGACAAGATCGCTATCAAGCAAATCACTCGAGATAGGTAAGATGTCGCCGAGTGCTTCCGTGTCGCTACCATCGTCCTCCATAATTTCTTCACGTTTGATCGGTGGTTCGGTAGGTACCTTCTCCTCTTCTTTCTCTTGCTTGGCTTTAACCTGTTCCATCGCTTTCAGTTCATCTTGAGATAGCTGAATAGTGTCCGCGTTCCCGGACATGTTCTTCTCGCTATCCGATTCGCTGCTGCTCTCCAATTCCTTGTCTTTGGTCGTGTCCATAAGATCTTTGCCGAAGAATGCTTCTTGCATGTAGAGAGGAAAACATTCTGATAGTTTTGTCTTTGGTTTTCTTCTCTGCGGTTTCCTCCTCGGCTTGTCGTCGCTCACGCCGACTGTGGAGTCCGATTGCTTCTCGGGGTCGCCATCTTCCTCCTTGTCCTTGCGCGTACCCCGTAGTCTGACGATGAAACCTCCAATACCTAACTTTTGCAAGTTACGTTGGCGTTTACGTCGTAAGATTGGTATACCGTTCTCGGTTGTATAAATACTAAAACCTTCTGGCGGTGGTTGGTCACCGCGCGGCGTCCACACCATGCCCTCCTTCAGTACCTCTGTAGGTTCGTCCTTGACATCGGACAGATCTAATTTCGTTCCGTTTTCTTCTAAAGAATTGTCTAAACTGCCGCCAGCTACCACGGACTCTATCGTAGCCATGATGTCTGCCTCTTTGTCTATCAAAGGGTGCATTTTTCTCCTTTTCTTCCGCGTTTGCTGATGTTCGGACGTCAATGATTTGATGTGATTCATGCCAGCTTCGGACAGGTAAACACCGTCGACCAAGTACTGTTGGGGAGATGGTTTATATAATTCTGGACTGCGCGATGTGGGCGGTGGAGAACGGGGATATTTGTTTGGTTGTGGTTTTGGTTGATTGCATAAAAGATGCGGCGGTGGTACATCTCTTGGACGACAAAGTATACATATATAACCCTCTTCCGCGCATTTATACGCATCCGTCTCGCCCTTGATGGAGTCGCACGCACAATGAAGCCACCTCTCACACTGGATGCATTGTATAATCAAATCCCCATCGTTGTACGCCTCCTGACAAGATATGCAGACAGTATGAGATGCACAAGGGCCACACTGCGTGTAATTCTTCTGCCAACTGCTATTGAATCCTGGATCGTTCGAACCACATGTTTGACAGTGCGCGCACCACTTGCACTTCCATGTACCGTGCGGTACGTAATCCAATGGCGGATCCATGCAGTAAATATGATAACTGATATCACAATCGTCGCATAAAATCAAACGACCCTCGTCATTTCTCTCTCCGCAACCTTCGCATACTGTACAATCAAGGCACCGCCAACCCTTTTGTAATATTACCTTAGTAACTTTCACATTAGCGCAATAAGGGTGATAACATTGACCGCATTGTGCACAAGCAATTAAGCACCCCTCCTGATCGGTGCCAATCGCACCACACATCACGCAAATATCTTGGGTCAATACGAACTTATCTTTCGCCGAACATAATACAAGTCTATTCTCGATGCCGGGTTCATCTTCCTTCGAAAATGAGTCTGACATCGGTCTCTGAAATAATAAACATTAGTGTCAGAAGATTTCGTACATCTCTTAAAAAGAAAAACATGATTAAAAATAATATAAAATTGACTATGTGTGTGTGTGTGTGTGTGTTATACCTGTAATCCTACACCAGGTACTCCAAAGATACCTCTCATTTTCGCTTTGGGACCCCTTTTTCTCCCAAACTCTGTCATCTTCTGTCGTTTTTGGTATCCAAGCTTACCAATTCCCTTCGGTCGTCCAATCAATCCGCTTCCCAGTCCTAATCTCTTCTTCGCAATCTTAGATGCGCAGAATGGTTTCCCCTTTCCAAGACCTATAGAATAGAGCGCTTCTTCTGATCCACCTTGATAATCAAATTCAGATGAATCTCCATCACCGTACAGACTCTCTTGCGACGCACTTAAACTTAAGTCTCCACCGTAATCATCAATATTATCTTTCCTTTTTACAAGTGCCATGTTTTTGCAGTGTAGACAAACATATTCATAGTCAGGTTTAGAATCCTTACGATGCTGGTAAGTTAATGGATCAGCCTCAGGGTCACAGGTACCGTGAACAAACTTTTTACATGCACTACATTGAACCATTTCTCTATACGCGGCAGCCCGATATGCCTTTCTACAAAGAGGACACGAAAAACCTTTGTTCCTTTGTTGGTAACACGAATCACATACGGTGTAATGGGAATGCCACCGTGATGATAGACCAGCGCCTGGTGTACGCGAACCACAGTCTGTACATACACGGCAACACTTACACTTCCACCCATATTTAGGTATTGATGTAACAATTGGTCGTAAACAACTAGGATGATACGCTTTTTCACAACGTTCACACAACATTACTTTTGAAACATCTTCCGGTTGACGACACACTTGACATACTCTGCAAGATACACATTGCCAGCCAGCCCGTACACCAGGCAGCAGTGCCAAACCGACACAACTGCCATGGTAATGTTGGCCGCAGATAGAACACATTACTAGATTGGAAACATCCCCCATTCCACAGCACTGGATACAAGTAACGTCACCGTTCACTAAAACGAAACCGTTCTCGTAAATATACCCACTTAATTGATGTAGCTCTAAGGGTGATAAATAGACAGCGGATCTTTATGCGAAATAGATGTTTTCTTCCTGAATTATAACAAACTGGAGACAAATAGAAATTTATTTTCTTTCTTAATATGTTCGATAGATTAAAAATAATATAACAGTATTTTTAAATTCTTTTAATATTTTGACTCCTTTGAATTACAACTACTCGTTTTTGTCATAAATGCGTAGAATCAGCTGTCTAGTGACAAACATATATACGGTTCACACAAAACTTACACAAAAGTGGAACTTGTCCCAGGTGTTGACTGCAAAATAGGGACAAGCTTTTCGTATCCTGGAAGCAACTCGAAGCTGCGGCACATGGTAAATGAAAATAACGATTGCACGATGCCACCTGGTAAAGAACAATGTTATAACATATTTTGCTCAACTAAAAAAACCTTTCTTCTTTTCTGTTTTTGAAGAAAAAATGAAAGAGATGCAGAAACTGAATTACTTTGCAAGGAATTCCAGCTCCGTAATGAGAACAATAAGCGCAACGCCTCGACGATGCCTGCACTATTGCTGGACTTAAACTTTCTGTTGTTAACTCTTGGGTATTGCTCGACCATACTGCACATGATTGATGAATGTAATAGTGCCCAGTTGATTCAAATAATGTTCCTATTTCGGGTTCTTCTAAATACCCAACTATAGTTAATTCCTCCACTGGTTCCGTAAAATTTGTTAGACTAGTATTCCTGCAAAGCATTATATTTTGTTTGAACAATATCTATAATATATATTTTTATCGGAGTTCTGTGAAAACGGACACCTCCACTTTCTATGTAGAAGAATTTTGTAAAATTCAAATACCTGCACTTAGCTAGACTCTTCTGCCTACGGCAAGTCACAGCACCAGGACCTGCTGTACGTGGGCTTTTGTCTCCGGTAGATATATCAACAAGATGATCAGTTGTTTCGTCACGATTGGTGGACTTCTCAGGAGTAAAACCTTCGGGACAGGTAAATCTTAACAGTTCCCCTTGACCTAGTTGACTTCGTTCACCCAAATTACACAGAGCACACACTTTCCCGGGCCTAACGATATATGTACGCATAAATATAAATACATTGAAAAATAGAACAATAAAATTGATAGATTAAGGTTTCTTGCCATTGTTCTGGAAAATATGGAGGCTCTTCCGGCGCTGGCATGCATCTCTCAGTGTTAGATGACTCTCCGTCAGGATTGGCATCTTCACCGAGACGAAGAGGACTCGGAGACTCTGAATGCGTGTCGTCATCTTTACTTTTAGTACGGCGTGGTACACCTCTTGCATATCCGAGACTAAATAAACATATATTTATGTAATGTTTATAATGCTATTCTTTTTCATTCTCATACGTAACACTAACCCTTTGCCCCTTGTAGTTCCTCTTCCAAAAGGTCTACGAGTACCGCCACCACGAGTAATTCCAGGTGGACGTTCTTTTCTAGGTCTACCCGGGCCCCTTCTAATATTTAAAGGTTTACCTCCAGGAAGTGGAAATTTCTGGTACCGTAAAGGATCATGAAAAGCTTCATCCGGGGTTACTGCAAGAGAAACAAACTTTTGTGCTTCCTCTGAAATAACATATATATTTTTAAGAAATATGTGTAGAAATAAATTATTACAACGAAAGATACACATGTATACTCACTGTTACCAGGAATTGGTGGTACAGAGCCTAGCAACTGATCAGAATTTGCTGGAGAAACAGGAATTCCTGTTGTTTCTTCATCTTCGTCCTCACCATCGGAAGCTTCGTCTAATTCCATTTCTTCCTCACCCTCAAGACGCTCTTCATCATCCATGGCACCTCTACTAGACCTGTGTTGCTATGTATTCCTATAAATTATACAATATCCTTCTTTAATTGTTTTAGATATCGTGCTTCCGATATAGTTCGTCTAAGTTTATTCTAAGTATTCTTTCGGGCATACAAACTATATTACAGTCTTGTAGAAAATAAGCGAGTAAAAAGTGAATAAACAACGTATTCAATTAATGATCAATTATAAATTATATCATTTACATAACAGAAAATTCAATAACATGATAAGAGCTCATAAACATATGTTATATAAAATCATAAAGTATAGTTTGCTTTCGACCTTGACGACATCCTCAACTTTTGTACCCCATTCTCCTGTGCATTCGGAGATCAAACCAAGGTATTCTTGCCCGACTAAATTCTCTATTCACTGCGAATCGAGGAGTACACAAATTTTTAATCAAATATTTCTGCATGCTTTTAAATAAACTATACCTCACCCTAAACACCTAACAGTTACACTTATTCCATTAATACAAAGTGAAACTATGTAGGCTAAACCTGTCTGCTACAAAATAATTAGACCTGTACATTGATATATTTGTGTTCGTGTTCGTTAAACAAAATGATACACCAATAAATTTCGACGAAGAGTTTTGAAAAATTTTTAATTATTACGTGAACGATCGCGTACGTCCGGTCCACGGAAAGACAAATGAAAATATTTTCACCCGGGGAAACCGGTATTTCATGAATTTCACGATAAATAAACCGCGCGCACGAACGGGTGTACAAAACACATCAATCATTTCTTACGTGTCAATGCTGATTTCCACTGCGGTACGATATAAAGACGAATAGGAATAATATATCTCGTGTAAAAGGATCGGTTTCGCTTGAAATCGACATATCGTCAACAAATAAAAACACCAACTCGTGTCTCGATCCGAACTCACATAGCATTTAATCTCTTTACAGTATAGAGCTCAGTCAGCTACAGCAGGATGGCGTGCCGCTCAGCAATCGGCGGTCACTCCACAGTAGGGAAAACCGAGGCACTATAATCACCGTAGAAAACGCCACTTTTCATCACCGTGAAACACAAATAGTTCTTGTCACCATAAGCCGCAACACCACATATCAGCCATCGTTTATCCGGCGGATTCCCGCGTGCACAATTGACTTACGCTAAATAAGGCAGGGGAGAATTTTGTTGGCACGGCCTTTACGGCGACAGTACGCCATTGCTATGTCAGAGTTTGCAGGCTATAAACATACCCGGGTCGCCCGTAACCACGCCGGATCACGTACCTTCCAGTTACTGTTGTCTCCTTAGCAGTTTCATGGTGACTTTGCACGCGGAATTATCGGGGTCCTCGTTGAAATTCGCACGGCTCATCCAAGTAAACATCTTGTAGTAACAGAAAAAAATGTCACAAGCTGCTTGAACGGAAGAGTACGCAACTGACGAAGAGCTAAAGTCACGGAGTCCGGATGTCGGAACAAAGCCAGAGTGCGCACTCGCTTGGATAAGTTACACGTGCTGCCACCATCGACTGCTGCACCGAAATCATCGTCAGTCATCGACGACTGCACAGCCTACGCAAGATGCAAGAAAATCTACACACGTGATATTTTGGGTTCGAATTCCCGAAATAGTCCCCGTCCAGGATGGTCCAGGAACAGAAGTAGCGACGAATATATGAAATAAAGTCATACTATTCTTTAAAATAATGTTATTCATTATTCTCTTTATGCGTATACTGTTACAGGGGAAAATGGAAAAGCATCGTATCCAATCCTTTCGAAGTCTGATCGTTTCTATTGTTGCATAATGTTGGTACTCGTCGATTAGGTGTCACTACCAAATTCGAAAACGCTTTAGAACACGCGCAGCATTCTCAGACGCAATAAATTTGCCGCAGAGAAGACACTCCCGATGTTCCGTGTTTCTCTAAGAAGTTCAATATGTTTCTCACAGCTGTGAAACAAATGTAATTATTGTCAAGCATGAAAGAAACGGAATTTTCGTTTTATCAATTTTGCCGTTAACCTAGTCGCAACGCAGGTATTACCTCGCTTGTCCCCCGAGTTCATGAACATGTTCACGATCGAGAAACGTTTCATTCGACTAAACGAGTTTAAATAATTGTTCAGCAATTCCATGTCGCTGGGCTTGCAAAAATGCTGTTCCAAACAGTGTAAAATTTTACTCAACATGTTCCCGTCGAGTTCATTACCTAAAACTGATATGATTTTGTTAGGAAAGGGACTTGAGAATTTCGTTATGCACACAGTAATGTCAGTAATACACTGGTAATACACCAACATAGCTCATTGCAAGTACCAACCTAAATCTAACTTATCGGCATTCAATGATCGCAACAACTGGGCGTACACCTCTAAATCATCGTTCTTCAATGACCGCCATACACGCATGAATTCGTAGGATGTTTCAATGTTATTAAAATTCTGCAATTTCATCGATATTTATGTTTAATGTTTCTTCAGTCGAGTCACCAGTAACATACCTTCGGGTCATATTTTTCCGGTTTACTAGCCTTTCTTTCGCATTTATCCGCCGCTTCATGTTTCCTCGAAGACGTAACGTTAACTTCGCAATTTTTCGTTGACTTTTTAACATTCGACATCTTAGCCTCGGCCGTTTTATTAATATTCGTAAGTTTTCCATCGATGTTATTTTTCTTCGACGCTGTTCCGTTAGAGATATTTTTATTTTCCGGAGAATTATTGTTAATGGATTCGTTTGGCAGTTCTTCGATGATAACGGCACCATTCTGTCTCGAGGGCATTGGACAAGAGAAAATTGATTTCGGATTCCTGAATAAACACGAACTCGTATTTTCGTTTGTAGAATTAAATGAATTTTTCGGAGACTCAAATATTTTTGAAGCATCATTTTTCGCTATAATTTTTTCTCTATTGTCGTTTTCGAGACAGTAATCGGCTTTGAAGTGTGGTCTGGGTCCCAAATTTTGCGACGGTCCTGGAGCCCTGTCGCAGAAACATATACTATTTCCAATATTTAATTTCGGTTCAGGTTGTTTATAATTGTTATTTGTTTCGGTTTTATTGATTTTTGGTTCTTCACGTTCAGCTTCGCTCTGTTCGATAATAGCCATTCTACGAATACCAGATTAAGATTAATTAGATTTCATTTGAATTATATTTTAACGCAACTTCGTATGTACCTTACTTTCCTAGATTCGCAAGGTTTCCTTAACTTTTTAACTCCAGCTATAGCGTTAGGATTGGTTGGTTCCAATTTCAGAACAGCTTCGTAATCAGCTAATGCCTGGATATTAATTAAGTTTTAACAGAACGGTTATAAAAATTTGCGTACATGAATAAGCCACATAGTGATGCGATACCTCGGATGACTTTTGAAGGTGCTCTGAAGTTACAGCTCGTCGGAGCAAAGCTTTTATGTTCGCGCAATCTGTGTCGAGCACAAAGTTGCAATCTTTAAGGGCGTTTTCGTACCGTCCGAGTTTGATAACTGAAAGCAAGCGAATAAATGAGCTGTTGCCTATACGTGGACACCGTTGCTAATTTTAATACTTCGATAAACGGTTCTTACATGTTATCGCACGATTATTGTAAGTGGTTAGAGTTGGATCTATTTTTATGCTAGTATTGTAATGTTCAAGAGCCTCTTCGTAATCTCCAACCTTGAAAGCCTCGTTTCCCTTTCCTCTTTCTTGCTCTGCCATGACGTTTAATTCGGTCCCGGTTAATGATGCTAATAAAATCATGCACGCGTTATTTTAAAACTCATCCGTAAACCTTGTTGAATATGAATTGTAACTACATTTTATATACGAAATGAAATGAAAAGATTGATCAAAGGAGTCCGCTTTACAACTCACATTTATTAATAATCGTTTCCTTATTGAGCTTCCTCTTTTCCAAACTTTCCTTCTGCTTTTGTTGAAACCTTTTTGTTTCAACCTGCTTCTGCTCCTCCCGTATATCAATTTTACTTAACTCGGTGTCTACATCGTATTTATCCCATGCCGCATAATCGTACGAGGCGATTCGTTTCGTTTTATTAGAATCTTTCGAACGCGTTACCGTGCTTCTCTGATTAAATTAAATTAGACGTTCTAAGTTTACGCGTGGCTCGGTACGAATAGAAAAGGTAATACGATAGTTATATAGGAGTTAAGAAAGATATACAATAATGTGGAGATACTTTTGCAAACTCTTCTTTCAATTGCCTAACATTAGGTTGAGGAACTGGTTCCGATGTTAGAAGATTTTTTCCTTCTTCAAGATCTTTCTCTCGAGACTGCATTTCGGACGTCCAGTGGTTAATGTCTGTATCAAGTTCTTTACATTCTGATGGGTCTAACATGTTTCGCGTTAGAACGGGTTCAGATTTTCTTAGAATTATGCTCGTTGGCTTAACAACGGCTAGACGTTCTTCCGCGTGTCTCGTTAAATCTGGGTAATACCCTTCTTCACCGGACCTATTAATAAAACACCGCAGCTCTATACTTACTTAGTAAACTCATTCGGCAATTATTATAGAAGCAGGATATCATATTTTAAAAGACGCGCAAATGTGACAAGTATATTCAAACGCTTTGAATCTAAATTCAAATTCAACTTTCAATCGTTATATTTAAATCTAAATTCAAATTCAACTTTCAATCAGTATATTTAACTATAATTATGAAGTGAATACAATGTAATTTTACAAAAACCGCGCGGAATTTTAATTTCCACTTACCGCAGAATCGTTACAATACGCTCCAACGTTTTCCCATTTGTGCATTTAGAGATGTATTCGTACGAGAGGTGCTCGACCGGTACACCATACCTTTCGAGCAACGTCTTTTTCTCAGGATTTGCAATGCGTATAAGCTGCGTGTCCTTTTCATCCATGTCGTTAAACAAATAATCGCGTCGGTGGTAAAAGGAATCCTTTCTGGTAGAACTTGGTTAATATCGTTGTCATGGACACCGTATCGAATTATCAATTACGGTTTATCCGCGAAGACATTGGCTCGACTGGTAATGCAGGGCAGCGTCCTCATGATGCGTTTCCAACGAAAGCTTGGACAATACATAGTGGCGTGTGCATACGGTTCATTCGATTATATTCGCACCAGTCGATTCGGAGCGATACTTACCTAATCTTCGCAGTTAGTTCAAAACCCTTGTTCAAGATATTAATCACGAATTCTTTATACATACATTAATTAGATCAATTGTAAAACTATAGAAAATTACTTAAACACGCGTAACTTTTCAAACACTGATCTTCTAGGATTGAAACTTGGATTTTCAGCTTTTTCTCGCCGAAATCCACAGGATTGCATATAAGAAGAAGGTAAAAATTTCTGGTTACCAGAGCTGAAGTTCAACCTAAATCAGGGATGAGCATTTTCGTCTGAATTGAGACGAAACCACGACGTAATGTTCACTGTCCCTCACCAGCATCTGCCGTAACTATGGAGAAAGAGAGAGGTTGGGGGAGGGGGGAAGCAGGCGTTTGAGGGGTCCCTACCCCGCCGATCGCTCCCGTAGACCGTAGATCATCTTCGCGAGGGCTGGGCGATTGTTACCTGGAATTATCATCGGTTGCTCGACCCGATGACGATAAGGCGATAATTCGAGGCGAGGTGGCTCGGTACCGGGCAGAAGTTATTGTACCTACAAAGAGAAAAGTGTTTTCGCGTAGTTAGCTGTAGCGGTGGACACGCGCTTGCATACTAGAGCGATCGCGCATCGGTCTCCGCTTACCTGTTAACACGCCAGTCACCTTGTAGCGTGGAGCGGTACGCCATGCCATGCCGTGGTCGAAGCGTGCAGTGGGCAGACTGGAGAGTGCATATTAGACAGCGCGAGGCGCTCAAGCTCGAGCATTCGCCGGCGAGCGCTCGGTGAGATCGGTGCCAGAAGTTGTTTCCGTGTATCGTGCTCGTTCTCGATCCGCTCGTTTCCAACCGCTTGCCACAGTCGCGTATAATCTCGTCTCGTATTGTTTACCATTATACGAAATAGCGAAAGAGATACGTGGGAGTTGTACGACCGTGGAATTCTTCATCCGAGTGAATTCGCTTATCGCTAGTAGATATCAGGTATTTATTTACGCGTGCTTTCGCACGTTCGTTGCGTCGAGTCGAATCACATGCTATTATTCCTGGGAAGATCGACCTGCTTGTGTAAACACCAGCCACGTCTGTGCGTAGTTCGATGTTTGCACATCGACAGTCGACCTTCCCGAGATCGTATCCATACATCGAATTTTTCATCGATTTACCGCGCTCCAATCGATCGAATTCTACCTTCGGAACTCTCTTCTCGCTTGGCCTTGTCTTTCTATGTACTGTAATGTGTGCAGCTGTCAACCATAGAGTACAATAAACCGTGATAAAGTGTCCAACCTGTGAACACATCATGCGCTTGTATTGTTTTAATTACACACGTCTCGACGTTTCTGCTAATACACAAACAATAAACACCGTCGGGCTTTACGCACGACCTGCTCCGAAAACGCTCGTCTCCACGAGAATCCGTACGATCGAGTAAAGTCAATCAACGCTATCTAATCTCGCGATCTGAATCTGAAAGAGTGAATCATATAATATTGATGTTACATTGGCATGCCCATATTGTTTATGACAATGACCACTTGTTTCACTTGCTATGAACACTTGTTCACAAACCTGCGTATTTAATCGTGTATAAATTGATTCAAATGTTATGCAAGATATAATCTATAACAGTAACATTATGTATATTATAAAATAAATAATTTCATGAGTATAAAGAAAAGAGACTGTTATTAAAAAAAAATTCAAGTTGAAGAGAGAAGGCAAAAAAGACGTATAGCAGCAGAAGATCGAAAGAAAGAGAACGGCTCTTGAAAGTAGAAAAACGGATTCAAAAAAAGAATACAAAAATGTTTATTTGAAAATGAACTATACTTCGCATTATAAAATTCATACACAACTACTCTACGAATAAAGATCACGAATTTCTAAATCAACGTAGCAAATGAATAAGTGTTTTATTGTGAAATTTGCTTTGTTTTTACGATGGCTCATATATAGAGGGGACACCTACCTTATCTTTGTTTCCTGTTTTCTGAAAATATTGGATATTCGTCGGTGGCGAAGTACGTGCGTTCGAACGGTTCCCGTAAAAAAGTGACGCCGCGCCGGGGTTACGTTAATCGGCGGTGTTGGAGTGATATGTCGTGTGTATCGTTCGACACGAAAAACCGCGTCCCGTAAAGATCGGGAGAGGGGAAAAAATTGGCGCGGCGCGGCGCGACGCAGGAATTGCGAGAGAGCACGTGGGCGGTGTTCGGAGTCTAGTTGTGCGCGCCGTTCGCTTCCAGTTCCAGTATTCGTCTGCCCGTCCGCGGGAGCGAGTGGTTCTTCTGTAGTTGTTTGGTTTGCGCGTTCTCTCGCTCGAGCGTACACACACGTCTCTCCTCGAACCTTCTTTTTTCCTTTTTCGTAATCCGAACGGGGCGAGCGACGTTGGCGGCGCCAAGTGAGAAGAGAAGATGAGGAGAGGGAGGCCGTCGACCCGTTATAAATGGAACTAGCAAGACAGCATTTCTTGAATCGTTTCTTGTGTTATTATTCGCAGCGTGGCGGCGCACGGGCCCGCATGTTTTCCCGCGACGCGACCGGAACGCCGCCGTACGACGACGTTTAACCGGCCTGTGGTCCAGAGAGGTTAGTTTGCAGTCGTCGTCTCGCCGCGCCGTCGAGAGCAGTCGCGCAGCGTCTGTACGTGGAAAGTGAAGTTTTCGAGGGGAACAAAAAAGAGAAATCGTACGAGCGAGAAATCGAGGGACAGAAAGTGGCGTTTTCAACGACGCGACGAAACCGACCGGTGTGTGACATCGTTGCCCGAGAAACTTTCGGACGCGTTCCAGTGCGACAGATCTTTCGATCAGCGTCTACATAGAGTCTACATAGAGGAAGTGATCTCGAGGATATCGATGTATGCGTATCGCGTGTGTCGAATTACTTCGTAACGCACTGTTGTTTTCCACGCTTCGCCGTTTGATGCTGTGAGGATTCGTGATCGGTTCTTTGCCGGAGGATTGCGAGTGAATTGATTTCGAGAGATCGACGAGTCTGAAAAGGTGGCTCTTACTCAACAGAGTTTATCGCGCCATTGAAGAGCGTGCGTGGAATGAACATCGAAGCTGTCCCTACGGTTCGAGGCGATTAGTGGAAGCGGAACAAGTAACCAACGTTACCGGTGCTACTGGTTGCGATGCAGTCTGAACAAATAGAAGCTCGACGGACGAGCAAATAACACAGTCATCGATCGTAATCGATCTTTTTTTTTTATCGTCGTCACAAAACCGTTCCACTCCACAGGGACAGGAACGTACGAAAGTTTAAGTCATCTGTAAATATTAGCCTGTTGGTAGCAAACTGTGTGTCTCTCCGAGGATTCGTATTGTGGCGCGCTTGTGTTGTTCGTTACCCATAAATCGTCGCGTTCTCGGCACCCATGCGCGCGTGCGCGATCGAAATGCACATTAACGTCGTTGAAACGAAATGAACGGCGCGTAGAGTGAAAAGCAACGAGAACAGTGCCAATCGGGGAGAATATAATGTGCAACCGAAGCTCGGATGACACCTAACATCCACGTCTGATGACAAACGTCAACAGAATCAGGGTGGTCGTCCTCGGCGGCCCCAGAGTCGGAAAGTCGGGTAAGGTCAACATTGCTTTCTTTTGTTTACGATACTGAAACATCAGTTCGAATTATTGAGAGTCGCAATTTTCTATTTATTCTTAAATTCTGATTGCGATGTTTGTATTAGGTTGGCAACTAAATTCGCGACCTCTTGTTTCGTAATTCTTTTATTGTATGTATCATTATAACCTCATTCAGTGACCATTCCTTTTGAACTGTATACTGTGTATCATTGAAAGCTCTGAATTTTGCGATGAATTTGATATAAAATACTCGTGCTTAAAATATATATAAATGACTTTGTTTGAGAAAATGTGGAGGTCGCGAACTTAGTTGCCAACCTAATATTTATACACAGGTACAGCGCATACTTTTAACAGCGAATAACTTTCTCAAAATTCGATCCAACAGCTTCGGTTTTTTTTGAGACGTTAGAAGGATTAGTTTACCAGCTAATGTGTAAATAATTGTTTCTTCTCAATTGTTAGTGGTCGCAATTGCGAAGGAACAAGTAAAGGCAACGATTTTTAAATTTTTTATCTATGTCTGTAATGAAATTAAAATGATGTATTTTGTTTTTGACGCATCAAAAAACTATGGGCGTTGTAAGATGTAGAACTCATTGAATTTGTGGTTTGTACGATGTACAAATACTTTGTACTTTGTACAAAAAAAAACTCACTCTACATATGTACAGTGACTCGGAAAAATATTCGGACGCTCTAAAAAAGATGATAACTTTTTTAATATTCTACTATACAATTCGAACTTTTTTGGTAAGCTAGAGCTAGAGCAATTATTTTACTAAAGGATGTGAAAAGAAATTTTTTCAAAAATTGCATGTAGATCGGAATTGTAGAAAAAAATACTAAAAGTTGCATTGTACAACTTTTTTATGTGGGCTTATATTGAAAATTTAAAAAATACGTTTTTTAGATCTGTGTCAACTAAACATATTCTAAAAGTTTCGTTAAAATTGGTCGACGTTGCAATGAGCTACAAACGTTTAAAGATGGTCAAAATTGCAGATTTTCACGATTTTCGGCCTATATAACTGCAGATTCTTACATCTTTCAAACTTTCAATGCCTGTCGTTTTTCCGCATCAACTGATCTCGATGAAACTTTCACAGTGCATATAATTGACACAGATCTATAAAACGTATTTAAAATTTTCAATATAGGCCCACATACAAAAGTTGTAAAATGCAACTTCTAGTATTTTTTCTACAACTCCGATCTATTGCCATTTTTGAAAAAAAATTTGTTTTCATATCCTGTAGTGAAGTAATTACTGTAACTACCAAAAACAGTTCAAATCGTATAGTACAATATTAAAAGAGTTATCGTCTTTTTTAGAGCGTCCGAATATTTTTCCGAGTCACTGTATATGTATAATGCCGGCGAAGAAGAAACAGTTTCTTCTTTAATTTTTGCAGTGGAAATTTTTTTCTTTTTACTGCATAATGATATGTTCTATGCAATTTTCTCGATAAAATTGATTGTTGTGCGATTCAACAGAAGAATAAACAATTGTATTCAAAAAATGAACAAAAATAGATACATCCAATTATCAATATTATGAGATACAACTACTTAAGAACAATGTTTTCTTTCATTCGACAAACATAAACAACTGGGAGAAAATATTTAGAATTATATTCCCGTATGTTTTTTTAAGTACGACACTTCTAGTTGTGGATTTTCGGTGGTTTTAATTACGAATTCAATCGTGGGGTAGTCTATTCCCATACAAATGCGTGTCGCCGTCACAGATAATGGAAAAGTATGTTCCACGACACTGGTATAAACGGATATATCGGCGGGGTATTAATTATTATGGACGGTACTAATATTGTGTCATGTAAAGCGTGTAATTTCTGCACGTCCGTCTAATACGCCAACGACGGATTGAATGAAAGTGCCGTTAAGATGAATACGTATAGTCTTTGGTATAATACAGTGCATTAGTTAGCTCCGACAGTCGTACCATGCATACAAAGCGAGTAAATGAAGGCAATAAGATAGTTCACCGACCTCGAATTAATCCTATTAATAAGCCGCGGAACTGATACCATGAATAAACGTGTAATTTCTCGGTTGTACAGGCGAGTCGCCGGTTTATTTTTTGCACTTAGATTGCGATTAATCCTCTGTGTATTTTTGCAAATCAGGAATAAAAAAGAGAGTTCCGTTGCTTGGAACTTTCATTGAGAAATTACGGTTTCTTGAATGCAACGGGAACAGGCTATAAATACGCAGTAAATATCAACATGCAGCTTTATTGTATGTCGATATAATATAGATTATTGTAACAGTACTGTACAGGCCAATTCCTTGTGCACAAGTATGTACATAAATATTAGTCGAACATTTGTCTGTACGAAATTCGATATTACGAGTTCAGTTTGCTTGTCCGATCACTATGAGATAATTCTACTTGTATAATATTTATCCACAGTGACAGCGACGCGGATAGCTTTTGTTTCCGTAAGTAATTTTATATAAACTGAACTTGAGTTACAGCGGGACTTACGAAACACAGACGACATAATCGGATTATCACAGTCCACTGCAAGTGGAAATAGTCAGCAATAATCAGCTTCACTAGTCACTGTATCTGAAATCACCCATGGTAGACAAGCTTTCAATTATAATTATATTATTCATATTATTTATTATACATATATAACTAATGTTTCTCTGTAGTGTTTTGAAAATGTCTCAACCTTGCCTACCAGAATACATAAGCTAAACTATACTAATAATAACTAAGGCGTTGCCGGGCAAAGTTATTGTCGGTCAAGTCTTGAGTTGGTGCAATGTTGTCGGTGAAAACCGTGTCAGGGAAATTTGTGTCGGTGATTTCCATGGGACCCTTTGTGTGTGTGTGTGAAACATCTTTTTATACCATTCTAGTTTTCAAGATACGCAATTTTGTCCACAAAACGGACATTCCGACGCACTGTGGACACCTGCGAGCAGATCCACGAAAATTTGTTGATCCGGTGATGATAATTTGATGATCCACCGTGCGTTCTCACACGGCCGCCGTGCCGCGCCGGTTTCTATCGTCCCGGGTGCTTGCGGAGTACGAGGAGCGTTTGATCAGAAAGCGGATATTCCCGGCGCGCGGGGGAATCCGTAAAAGTCGTGAGAGAGCCAGTGTCCTGCTGGGTATAATAAGGACCTCCGTGGACGTTATCGGATATCACATGAGAGTGGTCAGCAGGTCGTTGAGCTACGAAAAATCCTTGCACGGCAGCGGCAGGTTGCGAGATCTGGACATCCGATACATCCGTTCTGTTACCGAGTGCGCTCTCACTGGCTGCTCTCGGGCCTGCATGCCGGGCTCACGCACCGGCCCGATGCTTTCCTACCTTATCGGCTTCCGGAGAATCTGTGTTTCCACGCTACCAGCACCGGGAACAACAAATCGCCGCGCCGCGCCGGTTGGAATCGAATTAGCGGAATCCTTCGCTCGGTCAGATGGCGACGGATTTTT
This sequence comes from Lasioglossum oenotherae, assembly GCA_028455765.1. Taxonomy (NCBI): domain Eukaryota; kingdom Metazoa; phylum Arthropoda; class Insecta; order Hymenoptera; family Halictidae; genus Lasioglossum; species Lasioglossum oenotherae. The sequence continues at coordinate 7,566,808 of CM052291.1, read as the reverse complement.
CGCCGAGAGATCGGCGCCGGGAGAAGAGGATCGTCTCGCCGCGCCGCGCCGCTCCGTCTTCTTTCTAATTGGAATCGCTCGGCACCGCTTTGTTGTTCTTTGGATCCTCCCCTCGATCGAATCCCGAGTCCAGGAATCTTTCGACTCGCGCACGGCAAATTAAACGATTCGCGCGCCGACCATTTTATTTAACGCTGCGCGCCGCCTGATCTACGACTTCTCAGACTTTCGGCTCTTCGGAGATCTCTGCGATTTGTACGCCGCAGGATTACTCGCGGTTTCAAGGAAATTATGGGAGACGCGGCGGAAAAGCGTTGATCAATTTATCTCTGTTGGTTAGTTGGAACGATCCAGAAGTTAATTGGACCTCTACACTAATTTGCTCTTTTGTTCTTGGGTCAAATGATTGAAAAGGATACGACACGTATCTCTTGCAATTAGTGCAAACGTTTTTGATCTTGCATAGCGAATATGTATATTGTTTTATAGGAGGATCCCCTAGAAATGTTTAAAATAGCTCTTCTTCGTAATGGGTTATTAGCAAATTTGAATAGCATCGCGATACACTCTAGCAACGTAACTTCGATCATAGAGTTAGATTGTAATATTAGTGGGATAGTTAATAGCCAAGGGATTTCTAATCAATTTTTCTGCAGCGACAGTGAGTGCATCGTAAACTATCGAGTCGTCTCGAGCAATGTAATTGGAAAATTTCTGTTGGGGTTTTTAATTACCCTGCGTATTACTTAATCAACATATTTAATTTATTACTTAGGTGAGGTTCTATGCATTCCATACCTAAAATTCTTGCGATTCCAGTGTTAATTACAATCAATGAACGAGCAAAACGAAATCTCTGGTGGCGTTTTCTAACCAATAAAATGTTATATCTCGCAGAATATGCGCCGTTTGTTAGTACATATGTAGTTTGATCCAATAAATCTGTTGGTGTTTTACCTAGATCAATAATGCTAAGCTGTGGCGCGTAGCGTAGTCATTACGAGACTAATTCATGAGCTCTCGGTGAATTATCAGGGGTAATGTAACTGCAGGCTAGTCTGTGGTTGCAGAGAAGTGGTCGCTTCAATAAAACAGCCCGAAACGAAGTTTGCATAAAATTTCTAGGATCCACCTTTTTTCGTGGAGACTATAAAATTCGTAAAGATTAAGCGCGGGTCTTTATAGAAGAAAACACGCTAATAGAAAAGCTCTTGGAAGCGACGAGAACGCCGATGATTATGGTTCGGGTCATTTATCTGCGTTAGCGCTTATTGAAGTGGCAATTGGAAGCCGGTGGCGCATTTCCATGTCGCACGAAGTATTCATAAATTCATTTCGGCTAAACGGTTCGCTTTATTACCAGCACGGTAAAAAAGTACCGGGCAGACGGCAAAAAAAAAATGAATATAATGCACCCGCCTTTCGTTCTGCGTCCACGTGATCGTTATTTTATGCCGCTCTCGAACTCTTCGTTCTCGTTTAATCTTATTTTTATGGCCGACTCGGATTCTCTTCGTTTTCTCGATGCAAGGGATAGACACCATTAACGCGTTTGTTTAAAGAATTTCAACGGAACGCTTGGAGTAAGTTGATCTAATTGAAACGTTTCATAAAAATCGTAGATCGATTTTGTGCTAGAAATTAGAGGCAGCTTATCATGCTTGACAAGGTGAAGCACTGAAAGTTGCCGTGAGCTATGTTTTTATCGATGTAATTAGCTTCAGGGGTAGCCTGATAGCTTCAGATACCCTTATCTGTCACCACACTCGAGAATCACTTGTAAAACACACCAAACATACCCGACAAAAGGTACAACGCGAGCAGTCGCTAAAATATTTCTTAATTACGCATGCAAGACGTAAAAAAGTCGGGATAAAACGTTCTCGAAACTCGATCTCCGTAGCATTTCAATTCGCGAAGGACAATTGAAACGCAATCTGCTCGTAAATATTCCGCCAGTTGTTTCAATATTTTATAACCGAGACCGAGTCAGCGCGAATTTTCGCTCTCGAAGAGAAACAAATTCGGTTCCCGGCGTATACATACACGCACACACGTCCGGTGATTCGAAGAGACGATTGCGCTCACGCGCATAAATGAGCATATAAGTAAAGAGTGAATCAGCGATTCGCGACGATTTATTATCGTAGCTGAATTCACGGCCCGGAGCCTTGTTCGTGCATCTTGATTCATACGACCGCGTCGAAGCCCGAAGTTACAAATATGAATAATCAAACAGGATGATGGAGCGACCGAATACATAAAACGAGCGGCCATATTGTGTGTGTGTGTGTGTCGGTCTTTGCAAAAACTTTATCGGTCCGCAATATTTCCTCCTGATTGAGTCGTTGGGAGATGAGCTTGTTCCTTATTGGTTATTTGAAAATTAAATAAATATATAATGTAATAAAAGGGATCGATTGGTTTAGCAAGAAAAATTGGGTTGCACCAGAGAGTAAAGTGCAATTGCACGTGGCGGGTGCGTCGGTGCAACCGCATAGGAAATAAGGACTTAGGAAGTTGGGACGTATTATGACATATGATTTTTTCCTCTATCCTTGTTTTTTATTTTCACAAATCACCCTGTATATAAATATTATGTATACAGTAGAATTTCCTCGGCAAATATCGAAGTCGAAAATTGTAGGGTGGGGGAACGTTTTGCTCCGGGCGGGGAGATGAAAACGCGCATCGAACCAATTAAAACGCGCCGATAATGAACTCTCGATCGATTGCACAAGCGGGATCGTGTATCATCGGCACACGAACGAAAGAGGAACACGAGCAAGGAGGCAGAAAAGCGATTAAGTCGCTCGTCGGAGAATCGTGCGCGTTGCTCGGAAGATGCGCGGGTGCACGGGAACGAAATACAGCTGCGGTTGCAAGTTGCAACGGGTTGGGGCTGCACCCAAGAGCAGCACAGTGCCATTCGCTGACGCGCGATGCTTGTCTGCAAGGCGTACAGTGGTCTATAGATAGATTCACGGCGGATAAAGCTCTCGGTGCACGTAAGAAAATAGTAATTACGGGCACGATCACCGTGGATAAGAGGAGCAAGGGTAAAAAAGACCGATTCACGGCACGGTAAACGCGCCGAGCTGCATAGCAGGCTCGGTGCTCTTGTCCTGGTCGCATCCTGGCAAGGTTTCTTGGTCAGATGGATTAGGTCGGGTCGTCTATTATCTTCCTTTTCTCAAAAAGAACTCTATTCGCTACTGTTCGACATGAATTTATTTTGCATCGAAGGACACGCAAGTTCCAAACGCATAAAACCCGAAGTCTAATAATAAATGATAAAAAGTGTTAAAAGATAAACTCTCGACTGGTACATACTCGCTCGATACGTCCACGATTCAAGACCTTATTATCGCTTCTGCAATTTTCCAGCTGTCTACGCGCGGAATTAAAATTACATAAAATAGCCAGCTGTCAGTGTTGAATATATTGGACACCCCTATAATATATTCTGATTGCGCGAACATACTCCGGTGTCGTAAATACAGAAAACACGTATACGTATTGTGACACCAATCCACGTCTCTGGACCTATCAGTCCGTATCTACTCCACTTCCGGTCTCGGTACATCGACACGTCCACGGGCGCGTCCATAAATTTCAATCCGTGTCGAGAAAATCAACCTCCCATTGTAAGAAACATTACCGGCGCGGCGCGCCCCGTGTAAAAAACCGACGATCTAGGCAGACAGTCTGGATCTCGATCCACCGGGAACAGACGCAACATTGCCGCGGTGACGCGCGGGCGACAACCGCGACGCGATTAAGCCCCCCATAACTCTGATTATCTGGCGTTTTATGAATTTGTTTAATGATATGCATTATCGTGTATCGTCGGGTAATAATACAACCGTTGTATTTACGAGCGCGCGTACGCCGGAGATCAGGCCCCGATAAGCCCGTTGACGCGTTCAATTCAGGACTTATGAACTAGACGAGAAGGCATTCACGAGTTTCTTCTGCCAACGTACACCGGAGGCCCCGATGCAACAATGCCCCCTTCTCCTAGGCTCTTGGGGGCCCTCTCTCGAGGTCCCGGGGAGATCCGGACAACCATAAATTTCACGCCGCCACGGTGAACTTCTACCTATCTTGATACGTGTGTCTCGAATTTCCCTCGGCTCTGAACTTTCGTACGCGAACCGCGGCTAGAGAGTTTACACGTATTCGAGTTCGACACCGCGTACAAATTGCGAACGCTTCAAATGTCAGCCTCCTGCCCGCTCCCGAAGACCGATCCCGTCCCACTTCGGGGCAAGTTTTATTCGACACACCGGAGCTTTCTATCTTTCGGAAACAAAAGACGCGGCACATATCTGCGGCCTCGATTACGATCGCGAGCCACTTAGCGGAGCGAATCAAGATCATTGAACAGTGCAGCGTGGGTGAGCCTTGATCCTTTCGATCCTTTCGATCCTGGAGAAACAGTTTTTACTGCCGGCGACTTGTTCCGTCTCCTGCAACAGCTAGCAACTTTTTCGATTTTGTCGAGAATCTTCAAGGTTAAGTGGAATAGCCCACGGTGCAGATTGAGTGTCAGACACGACTCGAATCTCCGCTTGGTCTTATCTAGTCATGAATAATTATGCACGATACGAAATCCGGTTAATATTTTACCGACCCTCGGATAACGTCGGAAATAATATAACAATGTCTGTAATCCTTATGAAACTTAAGAAATTCTAGAAAATGCAAATATTCTAGGTCGAGCAAATGTTTCATTTTCGAGTTAAAATAGCTCCGAGCGCGAAGGGTTCAGTTATAAGACTGGTCCGATCGTCGGATCGTTAGATTGCAAGATCGTGAGTTCTAGAGCAACCACCTAAGCGATTTAGGGTTAAGAGAGGCTCTCGCTCGCGCGGACACAACCATAAGCTGGAGAGTGCTTCCCGTCTGACTTCTTTCGAGGAGTCTCATCAATTTCCGGTAACCAGTTCACTTCGCCGACGAAGTGAGCGAACCAGTTGCCTCACTTCGCGGATCAAGTTCTGCGCTACAACCCTCTCCGGGTCCTCTCGTGCGGTCTGGAGAGGAGTTTCAGGCCCGGAGTCGGCTGAGACGTGCGTGCGTTCGTTTGTGTGTATCTGTGTCTCTCTGTGTACGAAGATGCTGGACGAGTACGGGCCGCGGCTCTATGTACTCGATAAGTCTTGAAGGGTCGAACCAGAGAGGATACTATACGTCCGCGACATGTTAAGTCATCGCCGTACGAAGTACGCGGAGTAACGAAGAAATTTATGAAGCGACCGTTCTCTAAACGCAAGTGCACCGCGCCGCGGACATTCCTCTCGACGACATTTCCTGTATATCGTGGTCATTAATTATTGTTATTACTTATTTCATGCGATATACGCTCTTCTTCCCGCGGCAGAGGCGGTGCGGCGGAGACCCGATACTCGGATCGTTTTCATTAGATTTTTGCGGGTGCCGGGTCGTTTGTTAGCGAGCTCGTTAACAGCACTGGTTTAATTGTTCGTGGAAATGTTGCTGATGTCGGCGTGTGAGAAACTAGACGTTCAGGTTTGCTTCTTCGATAGCTAACAATTCCGGAAACTGTAGCTGAGAAATGAAAGAAACAATGAATTAGGATCTCGACTCTCCATCGATTACTATATTCCAGAAGAGCAAACGTAAAAGAGCACAGGGCCACGGTAGCAAGCGCGCAGCAAACATTTCAGAAAACCTTGTTCCCGTTCGTGTTTTGAAGAAAAATGATCTAACAGCAGGGTGAAAAGAATCCGCTCCGGCGTATATCGTGGAATTATCGAGTCTCGCCCCCTTGGGGCAGTAAGGGAATCGTCGGATAGGCAATTTTTCGAGGCGCTAGGTCGTTATAGCGTGTAATTATGGATCGATAGGATGTCGGGGGATCTCGCTGCACACACGAAATTGCAGGGTTGAAACGGAATGGAGTAAGCAAGAGGCGCTTCGCGAATCGCCTAGCGTGTTTCTCGCGTCGTCGTCGGCGAGCTGTCGACAGGAGGTGTGGTGTGTCGGCAACAGAATACTTTTATCGTGGCTAATGATGTATGGTGCGTTATTCGACGATTGCTTGCGGTTCGACGCGTTCGTGTTAGGTTGTGCACGCCCACTTCGGCTGCGAATCGACGAAAATTCAATCAAGTCACTGGCTCCGGACTGCCGATATCGATCCCGTATTTTTAATCAGCCCCTCCCACGATCAGGCGAAATTTATTGTGCCGCGCGGAGACCCAAATTTCGCGAGCCGCAGAATCGTGTCAATTACGGTGTGTAATCGGAGCGACGGAAATCATTTATTTGCAACCTGGTTGTCGCCGCAAAGTCAAATATTATAGGCTGATCTGTTCAGTGAATGGACAGTTGAGCTTTATGTCTGCTGAAAGTAAATAGCACAGAAGTAATGTGTCTAATAAGAATGGAATTACGGTGTAAATTCCAACACGAAGATTACGTCCGTTCACTGACCCGTTCACCCTACCGTAATTTTAATCGTGAACCGAAAGGTGCGGTGGAAACTATGAAACGGAAAGTTGCAATAAAACGGTACTAACCGAACAAGAAGTTACGGTGAAGTAGTATTTAATTACGCAATAAAAAGCTACAGTGAAGTGCTAATTGCGAAATAAATACGTAGTTACAATGAAGCGATAATTGCGAAATAAGGAGTTACAATGAAGTGGTAATGACGAAATGAAAAGTTACAAAGTGAAGCGATATAGCAATTACGAATTAAAAAGGACTGCCGAGTGGAAAGCGGCTCGTTCGCGAAGTCGAAATTCGTTGCAATAAAAGCCGCGTCGATGTCGTATGCTAAGCGTTGATAAATTCGATGGAAAAGAAAAAAGAGTAGTGAAACAGCGGAATGCGTATGTAATACGTATGGGAACGGGTTATTTTCCAGCAGCTGAGAGACACCTGTCAAACTTATCAACGTCAATTAACTGGTTGGAATAGGAAAAGCGTGTAAATTATCCGAGATACGTCAGGTTACACGAATACTCGAGCTACCGTACATAAATTCACGTGATGCCGCTAATTTATTTATGGGAGCGAGATGTCTTTAGAATTAATCATTGAAATTCCTTTAACGACTGTCATCTTAAGTATTCAAAATTGGACGTTTTCCGCCGCGTAGATCGATTTCGCGAATGAAATTCGCAGGTACGGTCGCACCAACCAATTAGTCGGTGCGATTAATTAATGGCAGCTAGCGGGAAGAATTTTTTGAGTTAGCAAGATTAACAGATACCTAGTTTACGCAACCAGCTGATAGATGGATTCGCGGTCCCTCGTCGCGCATTATCTGAAAATCAGAAACCGGATTTCTCTACCTGTGGAATTGAAAAGCTCTTGCGTGGGGGAGCCCGGGGGAGGAGGTTACGTGTGAACAGAGAAATTATATCGATGATTAATTGCATTTCACTCGCCTGAACCTGTTCCTGCTAAAATTAAGAAACAAACGAGCGCCACTTTCGTTCTTTCGATCTGATATCGGCGAAGATATTACTGCAGATACATTCTGCCCCAACGAAATTATCAGAAGCGTTTATAGTGAGTCGGTATTTTTAAGACGCCAAGAGCAAATAAGAACCGCGTCGAGCCCCGGAGCTCGACGGAATTTTCACTTTGCAATTTTCAGTGACGATAAAGCCTTTCAGTTTCATACTTGCTTACCGGTTTCACTGAATGTAGAATATTCAGCATAGAAAACGAGACGGCTTTTTAATTGTTTCTCTCTCTTCTTTCAGCCGTGGTCGTGCGGTATTTGACCAGGCGGTATATCGGCGAATACAGCTCAACCAGCGGTAAGTTAATCGCAGATTTCAATAATTATTTCTCTAGCTAATGCACTATTTATCCTGGTAAAATGGAATTTGTAGTATTTTGTCCGAATATGTAATTCCACTATTAAAAAAGTGTCCGGATATTACCGTGATTGGCTGTGGCTGAACGCGAACACCGATAAAATCGTACAGCAGAAATTTCGAGCAATCATCTCGGTCTCCCACGTGACGCAGGCTCGACGTCGGCGTCCATAAAGCGGCGGCGGACAATCGTCTTATCTATTGCCCGCATTATTTCAATCTACGCGACGCGAATCTCGCGTTCGCGAGCGCAGAGAATTCAATTTTCTCGTCGGAGCGTGCACCGGCCGGTGTCATTCACTTCTCTAGACAGTACAATGGTCCATTTCATAGATCGCTTTTGTTAATCGCGCTACCAGCCCTCGCCGGGGCTATTATCGTTCGCCGCGGAACGCGTCACGGGGGTTACGTGACGGTTTTCATTAGGACACCGGGCCGGTTTCATTGTTCCTGTTGGCCGCAATTTATTTCGCGGACCGTGAGAATCGAGGTAGAGGGAAAACGTCGTTCACGGGATATCATCGAGATCATCATCATCGCGATATACACACACGCGACGCGTTGCGTCGCGGCGCCGCGCCGGTGACCGATGCGCGACCGTTCGCACGGATAATAGGCCGCGATTTACAATCGGCGTGTAGGCCTCGTCTCGGTTTTCACTACGGTAAATAATAGAGATCGCTCGATTTCACCTTCTGCTCCGATGACGAATACGCTGCTGCGTTAGGGCGAGCCTACGCCGGTGCTCGAGACAACGGTGAAAAACAACTGATCAGAAAGAGGCACTCCTCCCCGATTTTGATGAAATTTAAATATGTTATAGATTTCGACACTTTTAACAACTTTTCCCTTTTCACATATTGGGGGGGGGCCTCTTTTAGTTTTCGAGATATTCGCTAAAAACTATTGCTGATACTGTTCTGAATTAACCGGGACCCATTCTATTCGCATGATATTTTTTTTCTGAATGACAGCTACACAATGCAAAGATTTTTAATATTATTCACAGAATGATACCATTCCCATTATTTGTGACAACTTGTGTTTTTCATTTACAAGTAAAATTACCTGCTTATTTAAAATATGTTACACATTTAAAATATTCACCCGACCGGTAAAATCGAATGTGAAACGCGATAAATGTTCCGAATCGAATTATTAAGAAGTGATTCTGCTTTAAGGGGCGTTCGAATATTCATGCGAGTATACTGTTCCAAATTTGTTCCGGTTATTTTTCCTCTGAACGCATAAAACCCGGAGTCTATTGTTGAGTTATACGATACTCTACTTGCTCGGAAGGTTTCATAATTTTCCGAGCTTCCGGGTTCCCTGAACTTCCCTTGTTATGGCGTAGGCAACCGAGCACACATGTTTTGCAACGAGGGGGCGCGCTGGTTTTACGTTCTGTCGCCGTTAATATCGGCTTAATTTACTCAGAGATCGGTATCATATCGGTAACGACCGAGCTTGAACGCGTCCGGTCGGGTTCGAAGAATCACGGGATTACGTGAGCCAGTTTTCCTACGCCAAGCTCTCTCGAAACAACAGGTCCGGTTCGAAAAGTAATCGTTGCGGTCCACGGGTACAAATTGAACGATCGCGAGAATGGGCTCGAGAAACCGTCGAACAACTTCTTCCCCGCGGAGTATCGAATTCTCGGAATGCGGACTGCTCGCTGCGATTATCTTAGACTCCTCACTGCGAGTTCTCGGTTCCTCCCTTAAGCTATGCAACCTGGGACTTACGGATAGCGACCAGATTTTCAAGATTCGCGCTCTTCCAGAACATAACTCATGCTTCATCTCTTTTTCCTTTGCTGGAAAATGTAGCAATAAATACATATGCCACACTATAATGTATAAATTAAAAAGCACTTTTACATATTAATGTTATATGTTTCTCGGTAGGGCAATGTCTCCTGATTCAAAGAGTTATGCTGGATTAAATTACTTTGTCGTCTGATATTAGATTATGTATCAGAATAGACCGCACTTAATACATATAAATGAAATGAACGAAATTTATTCGGAAGCGGGAAAGGCGCAAGTAAAACACGTAAAATGAACAAACAAACAATGGTTTTATAAGCAAACTCGAAGTACATTTCATCATCCGACGGCACTTTCATGGAACAGCTATCTCTGTTTCTGCATAAAATCCGAAATAAACGAGAGGGGAACGTTAATGAGGAAATTATCTATCACTTCGAACAATTTTTTCCCAATTACGTGCAGAAAATTACATCTATTAAGTGGCTCTCGGCTAAAAGCAATGTCGCCGATCGGTGTTTTGTCGAGATGGTACACGCTCTATATCGTTAAAACGTGACCGTGCATTAACGTGAGAAAAAGTGGCGCTTCCTTCGGCTTAGGCTAGAGTACAAAGTAACGCCGGTAATAAAGCAATCAGCCGATCTAGAGCAACGCAAAAAGCTGCACCGACGAGCCTAGATACGTATGACGATCGAGGATCGAGGGAATATTACGGACCGTGATATCGGGCTGAAACTAACAACGATCGAAAAGATAATTCCCCGTCGATTTTAGATCGATATTACTTTTTCTTTTATCCCCCTATTACGGGAAGCTTTCAGGCAACAGCTTATTACAGATTTATTGGCAATAATTGTCTCTGTTGCAATCCTTCCTTTTTACTATACCGTTTTCATATACATAATTACTACGTTCTTACCGGTTCTTGGGAACTATGTCCGAGGCGGAAAAATAATTGCAAAAGTTCGGAATTCTTCGACAGGCTAAATTGAAGTCGCAAAGAAAATAGATAGTTAAATATCCTTGCGGCATGTGAATTTCTGTGTAATTCAATTAAGCATAAAATTTTCAGATATGTACATGCTATGATAAAAATTTCACAGAATCTGAATGAATAGAATTTTCTGATTAATAACGTATAATCAATAGTTCTGAACGGATTCCTCCATCTCCGTTTCCACGACAGAAAATTCATTTAGAAAGCGCACCGTGTTTCCGGGGCAGAGTTTTTCGCGCTTTATCACTTATCTGTCTTCTCTATTTTTCCCAATGTCCTGCTCGTGCTTATTTACTTGTCCCCTTTAACTATTTTACAGCTGACCCCCTTGTCCGCTATTTCTTCCTGTCACACTCTGTTTCTCTTGTATCAATATGCACCGGGTCGAATTGGCCACGGGGTAGAAAACCATTGTCTGCGATTCGAAGGAGTACTGCCTCACAAGACCTAACCGATTTGCATAACACTGTAGATAGATAGTTGCTGGATCGTTCTCGTGGAAGCAGCCGAGGACTTTTTAATCGGTCGCTCGGTGAATTATAGACTTCAACGAGTTGCTAAAGCAACACCTCTATTTAGAGCCCGTATGTCCATCGAGTTTCGTGATGAATAGACACGGAATAAAAATTCCCACGATTTAATAGGAGAGAAGTTGCGATAATCTCATTGCAGATCTTGATAAAACGAACAAAAATTCCATCACACCGCGCGGGAAACCTACCAATCATTTTTACGAAAGCGTCGACTATAAATTTCGACAAAGTTATGGCATGATTTATTCCGGTTCGTGTTCCTTGTTTCGAACAATTTACAAAATGCGAGACAATGGAATGCCACATAATTTCTCGTAGCAGGACTGTTTACGGCCGAGCCAGGACTATTTATGGTTGCCATTAGAATCTTTCATTTCTGTTTACTCTCCCGCAGAGAAAGGAAAAGTAACGAAATCACAAATATTTTTATACTGTATTTTTCATTCGAATTTTGCAAACGAAGGAAAACATATTCCGTGAACACCGGTGGAACAAATTGGATAAAACGTTTCCGCGAACGCGGAATAATTTATCATGTTTCTCGCGTTGAATCGAGATCGCTAACGAGGGAAAGAACCGGATAATCTTTGTTTCCGTGAAAGCACAACGTACCGCGTACACTTGTTATCTGTTCGGTTATCGTTTAGCAAATTTACGGAGAGCGCGATAAGAACCGGGCCAATTTGCAGCTGGGTAAGACAATATGTAGATGTACAATTATCTCATTGTTTGAGGAGCCTATCTGCAACCGAGTTTCACATGGTTGCAACAGATGGTAAGAGAAGAGAAATCTGGCAGCCGGTCAACTCGAACGGCCAACCGCTACATCTCAATCTTTGACGCGTTCTGTTCGACGCGCGACGCGACGGGGCGATTTTTTTTCCAGGCGGCCACGAAAGCGCGTTCGCGATAAAACAGGACGTGTATGTATAATTGCTGGGCCGCCGCGCGAGGGAAAATCGAAAACGAACGTGAATTCGCATGCAAGCGATACATGATTTTCACCGACAGGCGATCGAAAGATGCGTTTTTATCGGCGCGCTTCGCGGCGAATGTTCCTCGCAGCGAGTTTCATGTTTGAGCGCTTCAGGGTGTGTGTTCTACTTCGCGAAGTTTGAAGGAGGAGGTACTTTCGATGAATTCTTTAGAGGAGCGTGCCTTAAATGAATTTACTTTTCTTCGTTGTTTTCCCGAGTATCTCCTATTTTTCACAAAGAAAATATAACTGAATGAAGAAAGTGTATTTTTCCTGTACCGAGCAGAATTTTCGGAAAACGGAGGACGATAAATCGAAGCAATTGTAATTCCAAAATCAAGACATTTCTTTCGACCGAGATCATTTTTATTCTTTGTAATCTGTTTGACATTGCGCACGTCGAATTGAACCTGTTTAAAGAATTCAATCTTAATGTAATATTAAAAACTGGAACAACATTCGACGTTCATTAGAATATATGTAGATTATTGGGGGGCAGTGTGCATAAGTTTATCGAGGCTTATCGGTGTTTTTCCGGGCTTACGGGAACCAAACAGGATTAATGAGGAATGAGGACAGTGGACAGTTTTAGAAGGTCATAGTTACGTAACCAATTGATTACCAGGTATTGACGTACGCAATTTCCAGAAGGGGTTGCATAACAGAAGCTTCGCGAACAGAATGCGCTGGAACATTTGACTGCAGCTGACACTATAGTTCCTACAATAATGAACATACCGCAGGATAATCCGAGAGATTATTCAATCCACAGAGAAAACCTCGTTTATTTCACATTGAATCGCAACAATGAGAACAAAGTAGTAACGATGAGAAATTGAACACACGGTGAAGCCAGTGGCCGTTGAGCGTTCCCGCTTTCGGGATCGTTCTGCAATAATGTAGAGTGCGTGTAGCAAGAGAATAGCACAGGATAGCGAGAGAGAGAGAGAGAGAATAGCATAGGAAGGACGAGAAATACGGGGAAAATGGTCGTGGTACCGATAGTCAGGCTCTAATTCAAGGGTTCACGGGAAAAATCTTAATCATGGCGCCTCGCTGCAGATACGATGAGATCTCGAGGGCATTCTAGCGGTTACAGAAATACTCCGAGAGCGAGAGAAAGAGATAGAGGAGGGAGATAGAGAGAAAGAGAGAGAGAGAGAGAGAAAGAATGCCGTGCAGTGCCGGTCTACGAAGAGGGCGGAGATTTAAACACTCGATATGAAATAGAGCCTATGGGGAGGGCCCACAGAATGCAGATCTCTCCCATAACTCATGCAGGCTACCTTGCCATAATAATTGCCGTGCACGCTCGCGGATGCATAAGCTATGACGCCGCGGCTCGCGGATATCCGCGAGCGGAAAAATCGCGACGCACGGGCAGGTGTGTCCCAGTCGGTAGCCTTTTCATACAGAGATGAAAAGAAAGATGCATTAATTAAACTTGAGTTAGCTGAAGTTTCGAGAAACAATCTTTCTATTTCGTTATCGTTGCGTACCGTTAGATCGTCGCGTCCACGCGCAAATTGCGGAAAGAAACGTCCCGTCTCGACGAAAGGTGTAACTGGAGCTTTATTCGCCGAGCAGACTTTTCCGGAAACATTATCCGTCCGCGTTGTGGGAGATATTGTCGCGTATAACGAAGAGTAATTCCCTGATGGGCCCCGGTACGCGCGTAATGAAGTTAAGTTATCGCGATACTAACCGGCCGGTGATGGTTGGCTTCGTGTCAGTCCTGTCGAAATGGTGGGTGTTGATCGTTAGGTACAGTTAGATCGGGTGGGTATGTTTTCGAGAGTCGAACGGATGGGATAAATAATAACAAGAATAATGGGACGACACTTTATTGGGCGGACAATCATGCGACTCTCTTTGCACGGCAAACAGAGTCAATTTATTGATAAATAATAATTAATAATCGCAGATAATCGGAACCTGAAAAAGTTAAAGTTCATGAGATTCTCATTTTCACAATGGAGAGGAGCATGATGGATCGAGTGGCGCGTCGAAGGGGTAGGTAGTCTTTTGAAATCCGTCTGTGTAACGGTGGTACGTGATCCATCGATCCGCGGAGTGATCTATCGAGCGATCGGGATGCACGATCTAATCTGTTGGCTGTGTTTCTCGTGGACCGCGGACAAAACGTTCCCATCCACGAAACGATCGACAATGTACGGCACGGGACACGGGACACGGGACACGGGACACGGGGCGAGGGAACGCTCGCTTTCTAAATCATTGTCTGGAATTATTCCACGCAACGAGGCCCGGTGAAAGAGATTTGCATTGTTAATCGAAAATCGAAACAATCAGAAACCGCCTGGCTGGTGTGCCACGGGGGAAAGACGTGTGGGGATATATCGATTATTCGGTGCCCAGCAAAACGTTGCAAACACTGCGGCTACGTAAGGTAGATAGGCCTGGCAATCATCCTCCATCCTCGGACCGGTCGTCATTACCTATTCACTGCCATAGATCATCGACCTCATTCCTCCCGGCTTCGAGAAATCAAATTTAATTTACAAGCCCCGGTACCCCTGATTGACCATTACTTTCTACCTCGCCGAAGATTGTTGTTCTTCGGGAACGGCAATCAATTGTAGGAAAGCCGGGGCTCCCTCTGCAGTTCAACGGCGATTTCAGATAAACCTTTCCTGTGATTGATTGGAAACCGATGGGAATAATGCGCCTGTATGAAAGGGAATCAGATACGGAATGCTGCTATCTGCTCCATTAGGTGTCGCAAGCGATCGATCTTCCAATTCTCTAACGTGTCTCTGCAGCTCTTCAGCCTTCTCTCCACGAGGATCGCTCGGATCTTATACACAGATATGTTGTAGTTCCACGTGTTGGCCTTCTTGGCAAACCTGGGCTCGATCTTGTCCGAATAACAATGCGCAATTAACAGTCAATTTAGAAACTGGAAAGATCTTCGATATGACGATATTCATTTCAATGTTCATTCACTGTGCGGATCGTTCCATTTCTCCTACACCTTCTCATTTGCACTTTATTCGTATTAAACGAAATTAGAAACATTAATGGCCAATCGATGCCAATTAAGCGAAGGATAAAGATTCAAGATAGCAAGAGGTCAAATAGCAATATGATTTCCGGAAGTATTTCATCGTCGTCTCCGGTTACTCTGAAAGATGGGTCCGATGAGGAAACCGTCTGGCTGAATAACAACATTAATGACGTTCTTCCTCGACAACCGATGCTGATGGTCATTTTCCTTCTGGCATTATGAATTTTCGATCAAACCGTATGCAAATGCTTCCTGGCCGGGTTCGCAGCGATCCAACGACCGCGGTCTATGTGGAGCAGAAAATAATTGTCGCAATGGACGCGCCTAAGTGAACATTCACGATCGGTCGCGGTTTGTTCTAGTTTTTCATCGATCGTTACGGAGCATTGGCTCGCAGCAACGGCGTTGACACCAACGTCAACCTCTCGAAAGGGTCGATTAAGCAATTATCCCTGCCGCGATTGCCGCAACGCGGCCGATTATCCGCTTCCTGGTTATATGTACTCGCCAGCGATTATCCGCAATTTCCGTTCGAAATTAATTAATACCCGGCCGTACCGTCGCGTCAGCCGTGTACACGTAATGACGTCTTTGCATTCGTTTGGCTCGATCGGCTGGATAAGATCGGTGTCCAGCGACCGTGCAGAGGGGTGTGAAGAATTAAACCAGCAATGCACAAGGGCGGGGCACCTCGCAGGGCTTTGACACGTCGATCATGCTTGTTATCGATACACGCTGCTCGAAAAATCGGCATCATTCGTATCTTGAACACCTCCTCCACGTACTGATCTAGGAAAACTGGATCGAGAAAAGAATTTTCTTCGCTGACTAACGAACTCGTTATGCTAAAAATATATCAGTACGTTCAAACTTTTCAATTGCTTAAATATGCAGGGCGCATTTCAAGAAAGTACAATCTTTCTCTCGGTATAATTATAATTCAATTGATGTGTGGCTATCATTTTTTACGGAATGTACCGTGTACGAACAAACTATGGACAAACACGTACTCTCCGTAAATGGTCAATATTTTTGCCGATATTATATTGCTTCGTGGATCATATTTCACGTCCTTTTACTTTGATGGAAATATAACTTTCGTCCTGCTATATGTTTCATTGATCCCACAAGACTGTAATGGAAGTGAAACTTGTCTACAATCGCCATTATACAATAAGAGATTTATATTTACACTTCCTCCATCGCTTAAACAATTATTTCTTTACTAGGGCTTACGTAAGCGAGCGCGAATCTATTTATTTGATAAAAATCGACGTAAAAGTAAAAGTTTGATATTATTTATGAGCATTCAAAGAATGTTCAATCTCGATAGGATGAAAGCTTATAAAGTTTTACAATGAATATTATATTGATACGATGGAAGGAAACGGGTGAAAAGAGGTGCGAAAGCTCGTCGGTTCGTAGAAAATTGTTCAGCCGATCGTTTTATCACAGTCGGGATCGGTAGCG
The DNA here is from genome assembly GCA_028455765.1 of Lasioglossum oenotherae. Lineage (NCBI taxonomy): Eukaryota > Metazoa > Arthropoda > Insecta > Hymenoptera > Halictidae > Lasioglossum > Lasioglossum oenotherae. The sequence continues at coordinate 7,550,170 of CM052291.1, read as the reverse complement.
AGTAGCGAGGCCTTCAAAGAATGCCCGTGGCCCTTGTACCGTACATACAGTATCGTTGAAAACGCTGCTGCTCGGCCTGCCTCTCCTGCTCGCTGAAATTCTTTCGTTTCTGGGTTCCCCACCCGCTTCTTATCCCGAGACACGATTTTTCTGCGGGAACGTAATAAATTTCCTCGGCGTAACGGTTGCTCAAATCGCTTCCCCATCGGTATTGTCCGATAATAAAACTTTCTCGAGCGTAACGGCTCGCTAATATAACGAGCATCCTTATTTGCTTGCTTCTACGGCGTTCGACGCCTTCGACGAGGTGTTTATGTGTTTATTTATCGTCTATTTATTGCTCATACTCTCTCCCCCACATTTTTCCCAGCGGGCTACCGTGCTACGGCTCGGATCGACCCGGTTCCATCGTTCTATTTTGTCATGCTAAATGAAAATAATACTTGATAGATTTTTTCACATTGGATACAGCACAACTAAACTGCACAATTTAAAGCAGCGGACATGTTAAAAAGATTTCAGAACATCAGTGTATTAGTGTCAGTTTAAGAGAATTAAAAGATGAACAAATTTTTTATTTCGCTCCTGTGTTTAGCAAACAACACAAACATTTTTTATTTTTGCATAAAGATCCGCATAATATGATCGTAACAATATTCTTAAATTTTTTCACCGTTTTATATTTCGCCCAGCCAATTTCCCAGTCTTATGTTTATTATCGATGATAATTGATTTTTTAAACTATGCTCATACATTTTAGCTGTTTCTCTAATTGTAAGATGATGGAAATCTATGAGCAATGGCAACATATTCTTTTTTGTTCATTGCAGTACGTGCTAATAAATTGATAGTTAGGTTTTGCAACTCCCTAAGGGCTGCAGTCGCGTAGTTATTCTATTGGCGAAAGTTATACGTCATTGTCAGTCAGCGCCGTAATGACAGAGCGGCGCGACGCCCGGCGTCACCGCGTCAAATCGGAATTGTCGTTACTAACTGGTCCGGGACTTTCGCGCATTAGCCGCGTTTTCTATTCGCGGGAAACTCTGCGGCCACATCGTCTACCACCGCGATATTCCTTTCAAAAATATTTTACGCGACTGCGTAAATATGTATAGATGTACTGGACCTCAAAACAGTCTGTGTTTTCCCCCCAATACGACGAAATTTCTAATCTCTTATATGTATCGGAAACATTGAATCCCAGATCGAATCTTCTCTTATTAGCGTGAATTGATTTTGAAGAATAAGTCCTTCGAAGGTCATTCGAAGGTCAACAGACATATTATACATCCATTAAAGAAAAAAACGACGGTGACCTTGAAATATCGGAAAATATGAGCTAGAGAAAAAAAAACTTCTCCGTAGTCAGAATATGTATTGGCCCCACTGAAGCAAACATTTTCTGGCTGAATTGTTTTCTTGTATGTGTACATATATTGGTAAAAACAAACGGAGATATTTCCGGTGTAAAAATAGGTTCGGCTGAGGTTCGAAAAATCGAGGAAAACTAAGAAAAATCGTTGGCTATTTCAAGTTTGAAGCAATCAAAAAGTAGCTTTCGTCCGGATCGGGAATTTCAATTTCCATGATTGTTGTCGCGGGTCCGTGGTCGTTTCGCGTGTATCCCGGCGACCGAAGACAGCGGACAAATGGCGGGCGTAAATCACTGTGGGGGCAACGTCGAGAGCCTGCGAGGAGGAAGTGGCGGTCGGTCTCTCGGTGGCGCGCCGCGCCGCGCCGGAAAGTAGCGATCCCGAAACTAAAAAGGCGAGAAGAACCATCGTGAAAGAATGATTTCAAGAATTAACAGGGATTTTAAGCGACGCAGGCCGTTTCACCGTCGCGTCGACATTAATATTAGCCTGGGTTTGCTCTTAGATCTATCTCGCGGGACCCGCGGTATTCAGTTTCAGTTATCGTCGGTTGGATCGGCTGCCGGACCAAGGACGCTAGGCTAGATCCAACGATTACTCGTCCACCGGCCGGCGAGATCTCTCCCGATCCTCGAAGAGGACTGACGGATCGATTTCATTATCCTTGCCGAGCGAGCTCGTACGTCTTCCCTCTTGCGGGCTCCTTTCGCTAGCCCTGTAGACCGTCCGCGGCGATAGCGATTCAGGAATGCTCTCTCGGCTATCGTTCATCAAGGCGTCAGTATAATCTCATTCTACTCTGTTACAGATTTCCTGTACCGGCACAGTGTTACCATCGATAACGTTAATACCGAGGTCGAGATACTGGACACTTCCAGGTGCGAGGTAAGTTCTTCCCTGATTCTTCGGACGTTCTCCTCGTTCGCTGTAGCGCACGGTTAAATTTACATCGGTTCCGAAGCCAGTTGTCTTCAATATTCGCCAGCAGAAACACCCGAGACTGTTAGGAGAACAGCGGCACCCTTGTTAACCGTGCAGGTTTTATGGAAATTTAACCGTGCGCTACCGTGTTCGTTTGGTTTTCTGAATTTCGTGTCCGCGTGTCCCCTCGTGTTTCTTGTCTCGTTCGAGCGCCAGACTAATTTCACTCGGCCGAAACGAGATTATGGTAATGGAAAACGGTCAGGCAGATCTCCTAACGCCAGACTCTGCTCTTATTGACTTTCTTTCCTGCGAAAGCGACTCGCGGGGTGGCGAGTTCGCTTGAGCGCGACCGACCAAAACGGAATCTCGTCTTCTTGGCGACTGTCTCCGGATTCGGTGGACCGTGGCTCTTCTTTCACGACCAGGAATTAGCACGGATGCTTAACCTCCTGGCTGTGTGTGTGTGTGTGTGCGTGCGCGTGACGAGTGCAGTTGTCGCTCGAAACAGTAATGTTCTGTGTCGTCACGAAGATACTCGGTACTCTTGCCTAGCAGCGTTACTGCTTCTTTTCACTGTGATGTTACATGCTTTTTTTTTATTATACATCACTAATGTTTAAACATATAAAATTAAGGGCAGTATTTTCTTCAGTAGATTCGCCAATTTTAACGCTGGAACTATCGCGAATTGATTTAAATGATCCATTAAAATTCCGTTTTCTTTTAATAGAATTCAAGTTCGGAACGAAAGTGCAGCATTTATGAAAGTACTGTGTACACCGCGTCCATATACAGCCCGGATGCTGTAACATTTTTCCAAGATCTTTTTCTCCCGCGAGGACGCCAAGTGTGAAAACTAAAATGTTAGGTGTATCAATGAATTATCCCGCGGTGTCGAAGAGATTGAAGGCTTTCATTCGGTCGTGACAGCGCTCGAAACGAGGAGAGAACTTCGCCGCGGTGCAGCAACGCGTTGCTCGTTGATTATCGCGGGGTTTTTCCGCGGGAAGCTCGCCACCTAATGATCCCGGATTATTGATGGATACATGACACAGATTGCCGTTAAAATCTCACTCGGACACGGCCGGCACGGCGCCGCTCGGTGAAAATGTACATTTACGGCCGTACGTTTATTTGACAGACTGATTTGCCCGCGTGAGTTATACCTAGTCGCGAGCGTTCCGTACCGGCTGTAAATTATCCACGCTTGCAACAGAATCGTCGGCTTCGATTTCTGTTTCTGTTTCACGCTGCCACGCCAGGCACCTCGCAAATCCTCTCTTCCACTTTCCACGCGAATTTCGCCGGTGCGTGCGCCGCCATAGTGCGTCGGACTCGCGATCAAGGAGACATGGTTTTCGAGGCGGGTTTTCCACAGATTTTCGAATTTGTTCCCGAAAAAATTATTGAACCTTTTGCAATTAGCATTTTGCGCACACATTCGCCAGTATTTCGGGTGCATGTGTGACTTCTTTTAAGTGAAAATAATCAAAATTACCCGAGTTACATATTTTCTGAATAGAGCATGTTTTGAAAAACTGTTCTCCTGCTGAAATTTTGAAAGATTTTGACTGTGATTTGATAAAACATGGGAAATAGAAACAACAGAGTTTTGCGAAATGCTCAGTATTTTACAATATCGACCCACTGTGCATCATGTTCCTGGGGAACGTGAGAGACCCATCAAAGGGGTCTAAATATATCTTCTTCTGCAACGGGCCCCGAGGCAGTCGATGGGGGCCCTTAAGGGCCACGTCTGTCACACGTCAGCCGTACAAGGAAAATAACAAGCGTGCGTACCCCCCTCTTCTCTGCCCACCTGGTCCTCGGCCTGGTGATTTTTTGGTTATTGATCCCTCCCATGGGAGAGACTGTTTTCGTGGAACTTTCATTTTCGTCTTTCAGCTCTGGAATGCTATTCGACCCGCTCGTAAATAACTTCCGCCGTGTATTGCAAACATTCGGCACGGAATAATGAGAATCTTTACGCTCCGCGATTCCTGCCAGATGGAACGTGAAGAATCGGATCCGTGTTGTGCAGATTGTAGAAACGAAAATTTGTCGTGACTCGAATTTTATTAAAAATCTTTACACGAATTCAATTACTTCGGGTAAACCATTTTGTATCGTTGTGAATCTTCGTATTGATTTCTACTTAATAATTCCATCGGAATCTTAAAAATACAGCTTGAACGTGGCTGTAGAATCTTCGGACCAATTACTATATTGACGTGTCGGAGAAGAGGCTGGTTGCCCTCGGCGCACTTTCGAGCGGCAAACAGACCAGAAAGCCGGAAAGGGTCCTCGACCCTGGCAATTGTTCCGAGTCAATCATCGCGTGCGGCAATAAAACAAGAGAGAGGTTCGAACGCGTCGCGGAAAAAGAAGGATGCGTCTCGTGCGCGCATCGAAGTCTCCGATCGACGCGCCGGCGAGACGCAGCGCCGCGGATGGACATCTTTAGCGATCAGTGTCAGGGGCAACGCGACCAACAAAATCCGCATTCTAGCCGGTTGCCTTATGTACTCTCTGCCCGGCATAATTCTTGCCGTTAGAAACGTATCGAGGCTCCCGGAGGGCGTGCGTCGAACGCGCGTCTCTTGCTCTTTCTTGTTCTCTTTTTCTTCCTCGTTCGTCGCCTCTCTGTCTCTTTGGCTCTCTTTCTGCGTTTCTTCTCAAGTGTTTCCTTTTGCATTTTTTCCTCGCGCGTAGAAGCGCGCTCGCCGCTGTGTACCGCCTTTTATATTTATCTGCCTCGGACGGCTGTAAACACGACTATTTCAGTTTATGGGCTCGGGGACGCGAACACCGGGAGACGCTCCTTTTTTCTTCTTCGTCGTATTCTTCGTATCCTTCTTCTCCTTCTTCTTCTTCTTCTTCTTCTCCTCCTCGAGGCAGGCGTTAGACCGATGTTCATTGTGAAAGTCACGATGAATCATTTGCTCGCCGGGTATTCGACGACGAGACGCGTTTCGCAATCGGCTGCCGATCGTTCGGCTGATTTTCGAGAGGAACAACTATCGAATTCATCCGGAACGTCCTGCTCTTCTCTTTAGATCCATCGATATATCTGTACTTGTATGGAAAAACACCGCATGTGACAATTTCAAAAAATTCGAATTTATGCATTAATTGAGTTGTATAGCATAGGATTTACACGCGTATTTACCAGAAAAAAGTCGTGAAAATAAATTCGAAGGGCTCACTAAAATAATGCGATTTAACCGATGACCTACGTTCAGAATTAGTGATCGAAACTTTAAATGGCACTATCTCGACAGTGAAAATATGTGATATGCGGCATTCCAGGAAGAATTACAACCCAGACACATGAACGGCTGCAAATTTGTGTTGCTGTCCCAATGTCAAAATAATGTGGTCGCTAATGATCGCTCGCTGTTCATGCGACCACATTAAAATAAACTATAAATAAATAAAACTCGTCGAAATAAGCAGCAGCTGCCAAATTGGTTCACCGCCTTCCGAATTTTTTTCATACTCTGCTGATAACACAAAACGTATGCTTAAAAATCTGGCGATGATTCAGACTTGGAATATTTACAAACAAACCTTGCAGCGATATTTACGCTTGTTTCTTCGTGTTGTAAAACGTATGCACGTCGGTGAAGATATTTGTTTGCAAAACAATTTTCTCCCCAGCGAATAATCGTCATCGGAACCTGAGGATAACTTGAACATACACTTCAAACATTCAACTGTCCAATTTAAATGTACATTACCAGTTGAATTTCATGTCTACGCGATGTCGATTCTCATGAATTTCAAACAACATTTGACCGATTTTATTAGCTAAATTATATGGCGACTCATAGGCAGCTGGCTGTGTACTTTAATTTAACATACAGATAGAGCTCCTGGTCAAACCATTTCCTTGATGTATCGTAAATACATTTTTTGTTGGATGTGGTAAAATCCCAAGTCTATTCACGGATTTGTTCACTGTGGAACAGTAACACGTGACGATTCACAAAATTAGGGATCCGCTGCAGGCGGATGTAATTAATACAATCAGAAAATGCAAACCCTGACAATTATAAAATCAGAAAAATCCAAATACAAGTACATCTAACTATAAATGCATGTTAGAAAACAGCGGTGGAACAATCGTCCCGACGACCTTCTGATACCGGGTGATTTACACACAGTTTTTGAGCAATTCGACCAGCAACCGTTGGCAATAATTTACGACAGGTAGAACAATGGCTGCCGGGACGGTAATAGAAAAAGACCACGGCGGAATCTCAATGAGGATTCCGCTCTACCTGCGACAGGTGAACACAGCGATCCGTGAACGCGGCCTCAGCCACGATCCTCGTTGTCTCTCTCTCTCTCTCTCTCTCTCTCTCTCTCTCTCGCTCTCTCGCTCTCTCGCTCTCTCGTTCTCTATAATCTTCTGTCTCTCTCTTCCTGTCTGTGTATCCATGTGCCGGCGGTCGCGCGTGCAGTCACAGTCGCCTAGATACGAATTTAAAGGCGATCGTTATTCAATTCAAATACGCGCGGCTAACGGGCCGTGTCGTAGGATTTCCGCTTCGACGTTCGCGTGCGGTTCGTAACCGTATTTTAGAAGAATCGGGTTAAGGAAGGTCAGGTCGGGACGATCGGCCTGAAACTGGCCGATTCCGAGGAGATTTGGGTTAAGTAAGGTCAGGCTGGTTCAAATGAGCGACGCCGTCGCCGCGCCGCGCCGCTAACGTTGTCGACTCCGTTCCCGAGACGCGTCCTCCATATCCCAGTGTTCCTTTTTCGGGGCTTGCACACTTTCGGGTGTCGACGACCTTTAACGCTGCCGAGAACAGACCCGCGGAATGTCTTTGACGCTTTCTTGCGCCACGATTGATCGGCTTTCGCTGTGTGTTGTGGACCCCACCGTCGAATTCTCTTCTCTTCGCACTTCTTCACTCGTTCATTAACCACCTCTTTTTTATCCGCATCATCTTCCGAGTTGCAACAACATTAAAGTCGCGCTCGAAGTTGTTGCAACATCAACACACGTTTCTTCTATTCCAGAATCTCTTGCCATGCTACACGATTTATATCCTTTCCCGGCAGATCTTTATGCATCTGTACTTATGAAGAAGTTGGTTGGGTGAAATGTAAAACTAATGTTTTTTTTTAATATAACGAAATCATTAAGGAGTGAAATCAATTTTTATTTTATTCCCGCTTTCCACGATAAATGCAGAACATTTTTATTTTCCATAAAGTCTATCGATTTATTTAGACCTGAATTTTTATCGATCTCTTACGTACACGGAAAGCGTAGAATAAACTTTGCTCGTCCGAGTCATAGTTTTCGAGAGAATCGAGCTTGATGTTTCAGCGAACGTACGTGGTATTACGTACGAATCGGCTGACGTGTCTGTGTCATGACTACCGTTTCTACTTCGTGTAATTACTAACGCGCTGCTGCTCGATGAACTTTGAGACTCGATTTTCTTGCAGAATAGGCCTCCTTCTTCGTACTTGTACATATAATGTTACATTGTTTTATATTTTGATCAATAAAAAAGTCCCAAGTACATAAATTGATAAGCTATTGGTAAAAATTGGTGAGAAATGTTACTTACAAAATACACCGAATAATTTAATTTTCCTGGCAGATGGAAACTTTAATTTATTCGCCGAAGGACTGAACCAAGCCGTAAGGAAGACGTATTCCATTAAGCCAGAAATCTTTTTATCCTTCCAGTAGCTGCTAAGGCAATTATCCTTGCGTTTTTTCAAACGTATCAAGAACTAATCAAATAACCATTACGTTCTTTATCCTTCGCAGGGAGAGTATGGTGAACATCCCCCGCGCAAATTACCAACTCCGCGTGTCCCTTTTTAGTCTGATTTTTCGTGAATCGGTTAAGTACCGAGATTCGTTCCAGCTGATTAAACGGAAAGAGAAAGAGAGAGAGAGAGAGAGAGAGAGAGAGAGAGAGAGAGAGAGAGAGAAAAAAAGGAAGAAGCAGTAAAGAGCAACGCAAAGAAGAAAGAGACAAGAAGAAGAAAAAGTAACAGCATCGGACCGCGGCGACTAACACGCGCACCTGTATGCACGCGGGCCTACATACATTCTCTCGTCTCGAAAAGGAATCCAACCGTATTCCTTATACGCGGTCCTCGTACTCACGGTACACTGACTCGTCCCGTCTTATTCGGTAGCCCCGCAACAAGACACGATCGAGCCCAGGTTGTTTTTAGCAAACTGGTTTTTCTACCCGGGGCTTACAATTACTGGCTTCCTTTTTTGCGACGCCCCTCTCCACCCCTACCGAATGTTTGCACCTGTCGCTTAAAAGGCTGCGAACCGTGGACCGGGACGGTTATACCGGGCGTTTCGGATTAGTGGACAACGGAGATCAAGAGGATTTTTAACAGACTTGCCGGCTCGCTCTATTCAGTCCACCGTGGCCATATTCCGCGAACCCATTCAACGGATTTCGATCATTCATTCATGAACGCCAATTTCGCTCGCTCGCGCTCCACGATAATTGAGCCGTTCGCTGCCCGAAGCGATTAATGTTCACTCTGAGGCGCCACTAAAAACTGCTGTATCATTACTCAAAATATTGTTTACGTTATTAAATAGGTCGGTATCTAATCACTGCATTGATTGTGGGAACCAGGAATAATAATAAGATCCGCCAATACATAAGATTTAGGTATTGTACGAGGTAACGAGGTATTATACGAATTTCATATCCATAAAATTTCAAAAATCATAGGGAATGGAGATATACTAGCTAGGAAGAAATGTTTCATTTTCGAGTTAAAACAGCTCCGAGTGCAAAGAGTTCAGCCCCTTCAGGCCTTTTTGCAGGTTATCGACAATTATTCGAACGGTGCTTGACAGGTTCACCCCGACAGAATTTTATTAAAGTATATTGAATATTTAATTGATTTAAAGTCCACGAAGAAAATCACTGATAAGGATTGTCGAGGCACGGAAAAATGAACGGAGCAGCAAGAGTGCAATAGAAGCGTGACAACGATGGAGCGCGAAACAATTTGCAGCGGAGCATCTTCGCGCGCGTCGATTTAGTTGCAACAATCCTCGGGGATAAAAGGTATTCACATGTGGCGCAAACGTCGCGTCGGTTAACGCGATTCTATTTGTATCGAGTAGATTCGGTCCCATGCCGTGCGTTTCACAGATTCGTGGAACGCCATTTCAATGGCTGGAACATGCACCATACGGCGTTGCTGCACAAGATGCAGCTCGCGAGTATAAACAATGGCCGCGCGCGCGCGCGCGTCGGGAGACCGTCTCCACGGTGCTGCAGCCAGACACGCCGGGACCCGTGCACCGTTAAGTGCATAGATTCAATAAATAACGCGATACAGGAAGCCAGTCGTGCCACCGATTTGTATGTACGCGATCCAGCGGACGGTCCTCGCTCGGTTGCTCTCACTGGATCGATTGATTGGTCGTCGCCTCTATCCGATCGTCGAATCGAATGATCGTTATCGGACGATTATGCAACTGATCATTCGCGCCGGCCATCCGACACCCGTGGAAATTCGAGTGGCCGTTCTAATACGCCGTTTAGAGACAATCTTTAATTCTCTCATTTATATACGGTATTTATTGTGTACAGCGAGTCGTCCTCGCAACGCGTTCGTACGCTCTTTCACCTTTCAATCAGCTAACTTTTCAATTATGAATATGTACATAAGACGACGCAATTCCGATAGCTAACCATCGTTAATAAGCGTAAATATTAGGTGAAGTAAACAGTTCTGAGCGTTTTTCGTTTATAAATAAAGCGAAAAACGCTCAGAGCTTTTTACTTCACCTAATATTAGACTCAATAGGAAGATTCTGAATCTTTGAATCCCAGCTTGTATATGCTCATTTGGCTGGGTAAAATATACAATAAAACAGTGAAAAATGTTTCCTTATGTCGATCGCAGATTGTTGCTAACAAAATTTTGATGATTTCGGCGCACTGGTTCGATCAATTGTTATTTACACACTATTTGGAAATGATCACAATATCTTTTTTCGACGTTTCGATCTTACTTTAGATCATTTTCAAGAAAATTATAAGAATTGCGTTCTCAATGTAAAAGATCTGTTAAGGGATGAAGTGGCTTTTTATTTAACTCCTGCTGCCTACAATCGTTGCAAAATATTTCTATCTTGCATAAAGATCCGCAGTCTCCTCATCAGCTTCGGAGTTTCTGAAATCGATGGTTCGAAGCTTGAAAGTCTTCGATCTTCGAAGGAAGGTAACAGCCCTAATCTCTACAGGAAAAACGAAATTACTTTCCTCACGACCTGATAGTTTGTAACAGCGTTTCGATCTCCTCCCTGAATGAGTGAACTATAGTGGACGGGGTAACACGGAAACGGCACCTGACAAAATCCCAGCACGTGCACACACGAGAGATCGGTTAATGAGCCCGTATACAAAAGGGAAATACGAGGCAGTGGCGAGATTAGGCCACGGGTGTACCGTTTACAATGGTATTTTATAGCGGGTCGCGATATATCGTCGCAAAGGAGTTAAAGTATCGGCTGTCGGATAGCGGGTTTAACGATCTCTGGCCTGTACTATGCCCGTAGCTGGCTACCCAGCGCACCAATGCCACACTGATCCACATCGATATCGATATCCGTAGATCCTGTTCTTACGCAGACGTTGGTTGGGCGCATTCCTCCTCGTTGCATTCCCGTGGAACCAGAAATCGCACTTTGGGATTCGGCACGAGCCTCTAATGCACGCTTCTCTTCTGGGACAGGGAAGATGGATTGCACGGGACAGCGTGGAAATGAATGTAGAACATGGTTTCTCTGGCTGCTCTTGATTACTCGGCTCATTCAATTTGCGTTTCTCATTGCGTTCCGCGTTTACTTCTGTTTTATTTGAATATCGGGCGAGCAACGCATTCTTTACTTTCTCGTAGTGAAAAGACGGTAACCAGCCTGCGATTTTTCATCAACATTCTACCGTTCCTTCACGAAAATAACAAGAATGCATTTATTCAAGCTTTTAGAAATAAATTCCCCTTAATCTTCGATTCATTATGCCCGTAATCGTACCTCTTCTTCCTGTACAAATTAAGCGAAATTTTAAATGTCTGTCTATCGCTTGCCATTTCTACGTTGCACCGTTGTGTTCAAGATTTCACCCAGCGTCGCGCACTATGTTCCATAGTACTGTCATCTTCAAAAACTCGTCCGATTAAAAGGTCACCACTCCCAATGGACAATCCGTGTACGGAATTTTTACTCGCCGTTCATTACACTCCGAATCGCCCTAACAAAGGAAACTTACAACACACTGAACGTAACTTCAAGTAAATTCTTCAAGAGCGTCATTATCTCTATCAGCTCGAAATATCAGTGGACAATAACCGACAATTATCCTTTTTATTAGCCGACGATCCGCAGCGAGAGTCACCTCTATTCTTTCCACTAAGAATGTCTCTACGTTGTAGAGTAGTTTCTAAGTGGTCTGAACCTAAGAACATTTCGATATTGACTTGGAGAATTGTCTATTTTGCATAAAGATCCACGGTCCAGTGATGATACCTGGCATTTTTCGGTCTCGGAAAGGGGGAAACGGATTTTTGCAGAAGACCCGGTAGCAACGAAACGGTAAAATTCTGCGGTGCACCGTGTAGACAGTCTCGGCGGCGCGGCGGCGCGGCAGCACCCGGCGTGCGAGAGACTTAGGGACAAAGGCAGCGGGAGCTTGCAAGACGGACGGTAAAGTGCATAACCCATGCGGCGGTTACAATCTTCCCAATTATCCGGCCGCCGGGGAACGCATCCATTCATTGGCCAGCCGCAGATACGGCCCGCAGATATACGGATTCCCTAGGCGTATCTAGCGGCGCGTAAAGTCCATTCGAAGCCGGGGCCTCGGCATTTCGACGCGATGTTTATGGGGGAAGTTAGCGGGACGTAACCGCTTAAAGCGCGCATAACCCGTCCGGCCGAACGCGCTCTAATCTACCGAATTATCCATTTCCTAGCGTTTCCACGTAGCGTTTATTTTCGCGAATATCGATTTCGCTTCCAGATAGAAGTCTCACGGTCCAGAGACAAGAAGAGAGAACGAGGGAGAGGAGAAAGAAGGAGAAGGAGAAGGAGAGACGACGAGCGTGCCGGAGCGTGTCCGTGGGTCGAGGTGAACGCCGAGAGTGCGTTAAATGCGAAGTCAGTGTCGAGATACCGGTGTTCGGCTAAAGTGCCGGAGTCCATTCAGTATTGCTCAATGAGCGTGATGTTGTTAGCGACTTTCCAGCCGGGCAAAGGGTGCTCGGGGTGGTGGAAGCCTTCGCTCGGAGGTGTTAAGATAGCCCCCCCCCCCCCTAAGATCGTAGCTTTGCGGTCACCGATCCGGGAAACAAATGCTCTGATAAACGGAGTCAGGATTTTTCTGCTGTCACGCGCTTCGACGGGATGGTACTTCGGCGAACTGATAGCGCAATAATTATCCGCGTATTTTCTCTTTTATTTAAGCACTTTAAATCCTTCCGGGTTTATTTCGCTTCACACAAGTCTACATTTAGAGGTGGTTGAAGTAGCTCAGACTAAGTAGGACATTTATTAGCTTGCGCCTTTTTCAATTATACAATTCGCATTGCATTTACACTGACTATCGTTAATAACAACCTACCCGCGCTAGTGAAGCAGCCAGGTTATAGTGATATATCAGCACCCCCGTTCTGTTTATAAATACTTGGAGATTTTTTCGAGAAATAGTAAAGGAGTAACCCTGACTTTCAGGCACTTTCAGAGATAAACATTTTGTTTGGATCTTGTGTTTCGTCGCATTCGGATTAATGACGAATGCCAATCTAACGCGGCAGGCAGTTTCGATTCACCTCATTACATGTGCTCCTTCGCGGTCCATCGACGGCCATTTTGAAACCACGACCCTCTTCTCTTTCTCCGCGAGTTGATCGAAACCTAACCGCGGGGACTGAAGAGGTCGTCGTGGTTTCTTCATCGTGATTTCTGCGCTGACTGTAATAACAAAACGCGGATTGTTTGAACCGGACGCAGTATACTTTCATCTCCGGATAATTTCCACCGTAAATGGTTTGTTTAAAACGGTGTTGCTCCTTCCGAATAAACGAACGTCTCTCCATCATCGTTTATCAAATCATTTGACTGATCTTATTAAGTCGGGTAGCTCGATCAATATCTGACGAACAGAAAACGAGTTGTAATGGAAGTTGACTTTTCTCTTCTTCAACGATTTTCAGAACTAAGAATTATTTGTTGTTGAAATATGGCAAAGCTGTGAGTCACCACCAGTATTCGTTGAAAAGAGGGACTTCCATCTTTTTCCATTAAAACAATGTCGTTCCTTTCTCTGGCTTCAGCAACGCGAGATAACTCGGAGTCTTTGTTCATCAAGACAATAGTCGGTTCAAAACATCTTTATCTGTCACGTGAGTCAGCAGTTCTTCCATTTTTATCCGAGAGTCAAAACTTAGGCACGAGACAGTTCTTGTCAATCTCCGCAGCTTTGTGTGCCACTCGGTTTCTATATCTAGATCCTTTGTCTTCAGGTATCGAGTGTTCGCCTTTAATTCGTTTTATCCGGCTTCGGACATTGTAGTTATGATGTACACGTTGTACTTATTGTTAGTTTGGTGATCAGTAGACTCCGGGTCTTTATTTTTATTGTGCAAGATAAAAATTGTCCGCATCGATTGCGAGAAATAGAAACTAAATTGAATGTTGTTTCATCCCTTAATGATTTTAATAGAGGAGAAATCGTATACTTGAATTTTTTTAATTTTCCAACAATCTTCAATTTCATTTTCTCAATTATCGTTCGCTAGAAATGTTAGCTGACCTGTGCTACATGTACCGATTCATTGTACCCGCTGAAATACTTCTACGCAACTGAATATTTCTCACAGAAATGTTCCGACGGGTGCTGGCCGGATTAGCGTCCACAGGAAGTTTCGCTTCACCCTGTGCTCGGCGGAACTATTTCCATCCCACGTACCCTTCATCCTGCCGAGATTCCTGCAGCCAAGACTCAGTTAGCAGGTAATGCAAATGTCGGCGCGAGAGGTGAAATAAAACGCAAACAGCTGATCTTGTTCCTTTTTCCGCGGCTGTCTCTCACAATGCCGCGCCGCAAAAGGCGAAGAAAAGCGTCGGTTCGCCGGGCACGTGGTGAGCTTGAAACGAAAGGAGACCGACGTCGGCGACGACGACGACGACGCGACGTCGCTCTTTTTGTGTCGTTCTGCCGGACCGTCGCGTACGCGTACGCGCGCGGAACACCGCGATCGTGATGTCAATCACCAATGAAGACAGTCACCGTGCCGACTGTCACTGCGGCGATCCCCGTGACAGCAGCACGCGCCTTAAGCTGCATTCACAAGCACAAGTGTTTGTGTGTGTGTGTGTGTGTGTGAGAGAGAGAGAGAGAGAGCGAGAGAGAGAGAGAGAGAGAGGGGGGGGGAGAACCCCAGAGCAATAAATTCTCCGCGGATGTTTCTCGCATGTTTCTCGCAACGCGTTACTGCTAACCGATGTAAATTCCCAAGCTGTCCCGGGTCTCTAGGACTTAATTAATTCTCTTCCTCTAGGCCGCCGGATCATTAATCATCGATTGTTCCGCGAACAGTCAAGAGAGCGACGTGGACCGACCGCCAGTCCATCTCAACTGCTTCACCCCCTCCTTCTTTTTTTCTCTCAATCGATTAGAAGCCTCGAGATGAACTCTCTTGGTCGTCGTGTGTTTCTCTTTGTTTCGCGCCGGTGCGGTTGCTCTCGCCGTGTCGATCGACCGTAATTTGTAGATCGAGATCGTTGTAGATCTTCCTGCGGACGCGAGCGGTTCAAAGGGGAGCTGTAAATCGTACAATGTAGAACGCGGCGGGTTGACCAGGCGGGAACGGTGATAAGCTTTCATTCAACTTTGGTGATCCTCTGTTTTATTCGTCACGATGTTCCTCATTTTGTTAGGCCCTATTCCTTCTTCGTAGATTTTAGCTTTTACAATGTTGTTCCACAACATATACCTTCCTCAGACTGCTTAAGACTGCTATTGCGCAAGACTGGTCTGATCAGAATTTCGCCGAGTCTTCCGTGTAAAAGGTTTCCTCGTTCCTCGTTGAAGATAAGCCCTGAGAAAACGGTAGGTGGCGGAGTCGCGGCTTGTCGGTTCTATTTCCCGGGTTGCAGCGGTCGGATATCTCTCTCTCTCTCTCTCTCTCTCTCTTCGCGTAACGATACAAATCGACCTTATAAACGGTTTCCAAAGCCAGGGTCTTATCTCGCCGGGGAGATTTACGTGACGAGGAACAATGCACGATGGAAATATTAATCGTGGCAGGACGAGGTCGAGACCTGAGCCGGCAGCCACCTACCCATTTGTTGCTCGATTTCCTACGTGCTCGATTCCTCGAGAGCGCCTACCTGAACTCTGCTGCCCTTGTTAGTCGGTTATTATTATAGCGTGGCGCGCGGAACACCTACCGCGATCCTCGTGATCGATCGTGCACCCAGACCAAGGGGACCCGCGAACGATAGGTTCTCTCTTGGTTAGAATCCTGGGCGGGTTTCTACTCGCACACACATATATCCAGGCGAGATATCTGAGAAACTAGGCAGCAGTCACTAACATCCAGGAACAACAACAACAACAACAGTATACAGCAAACACAGCATCCGAAACCGGTGTATAGCTCTCCGGCTTTCGCTGCGAGAGCATTGTGCGCTCGCGAGCGCTCTACCCAGGTGAGGTAGCTTAAAGGATTTTTCTCGCGCTGGAAAAACGTTAGCGACTTTCGCTTCCGCGTTACATCAGCGGCCGTTTGAAAATTGAGTTGACTTTCATAAATATCGTTAGCATCGCGCGATGCGAGGGGAACCCGGCTGTCAACGTGTCGCGTCGGAGAGCACATCGAGATCGAGAACGTCGCCGGGGATTAAAGTCCGAATAAATCATTGGGAGAGTCGTCTGTCCGTCCGGCGACGTCTCGTTGTCGTTGTCGTCGAAGGCGGTGGCAGCGATGCCGATGTCGATGGTAGCAATGCCGGCAAACCGAGTCTCTCGAGTCTCCGCAACCTCCACTAGTATCCTTCTCGGATGCAAATGAGCGGTAACAGTGCGTTCACATAATTTATCTCGTCCCGGCACTCACGGGCAAAGACCGAACCCGCCAGGTACCGTACATACGAGGGGGACCGGGGTAAATAAAATTATCGTGTGCCTAATGGTGGCACGTACGGCTTATCAAGTGGACGCCGCGCCGTGTCGGTGCACTACGCGATCGCATTATGATACCAGCGCACCGGGAATGCACTTACGAAATCGGCGACGATTCAAATACAATTGATTAAAGGGAATGGGACCTCGTGAGCCGGACCTCTTTATACCGAATCACCGGCCCGATCGAGTAACGTTTGCACGATCGATCCAATCACACGCGCGCTCCTAGATCAATTATTCGGGTATAATAATCACACAACTTCGATTAGATTATACAAAATAAAAATATTCTAGCTGATTCGCTAGAATCGTAATACCCACTGTCTAATAATGGTACAGCTATTTTTCTGGGGAATGAAATAAAAATATTCAAAAAATTGTACACACTAATGTTCTCCGACGTTGAACGTTCAAGCATAAATAAAATCCTCCGTTGTTCGCGGCACCGTGTACGAATGATTCGCCGTCACGGCGAGGTTCGAGGTGCAGTATCTCGCGGATGCACACGATGCACCACGCTGTGAAGATCCAGGTGCGTTGCATCGGGGACCACGCGGGCCTTACCAGCCTCTCGTGGCACACTTCCCCAATTCTCGCATTGTTCTTCATCCGCGTACACATGCTTGAAATAAATCTTTTTCGGGTATAGAGAGAAAGGAAGAGGAAGAGGAGGTGGAGACGGCGCGGCGCGGCGCGGCGCGGTGGCGGGCGTGCTTGCACCTCTGGCCTCGTGACCGGACGGTAATTGCAATCGCCTCTTTCGTGGGAGGGCCGTGGGTAATTGATAATTAAGCGGGCGTCGTCTACCGGCCCGGCCCGAGGACCGAATTTAACGACGTTGTTCCCCCGCCGTGTTAATAATACGATAACTCATCGTAACGGATTAACTTGGCCTGCATCCCCGTCCCGATTGTCCGTCACCGACGAACAGTTACCGGAATCGTGACCGAGAATTCTCCCGGCGACATTAAAGACACCGATCGTGGAACACTTTGTATGTATGTATCCCAGACCGAGTCGCGATTCAATTCGTTCGCTCATTCGACACTCCCATTATTTTTCATAGATGTTTACCACATCTGTTTTACGCGTTTTTAACAAAACTAGTAAAATAATACGGATTTCATGCATTCGCAACAACAAACGAGCAGGTTTCCTTTAAAACAGAAGAAACGTCAGAAAAGTTAAAAGAACCATCTAATTAAACGTGTTAAGAAATAAAATAAACTCCTACTTCACTCGAGTTTGTCACAATTCGAACATTTTTATTTCGCACAAAGATCAGCAGTGTATAACGATGCGGAAAACATTCACTGGCTCTGGTAATAGAAGGGCTCATCGACGTCTTTCTCTTCGATAAAGAATTCTTTTCCTGTTTTGCCGCGATAAAAGTCTATCATCATCAGCACGATGATGCTTTGTCTCCGCGAAGGAGGTCAGTGGTATTTTTATATCGCCCGCGGTATAAAAGTGAAAATGATGTCCCTCTAAAGATTCCGAAGTGCTCGAGGGAAAAAGAAGAATATCGAGGGCGTAAGAACGCGACGACAATAATTGACAAAAGTTCCCGGGTCGATCGTATCTCGCGCATGTAACGATTACCATTCGACGTTCGAGAGGCATGAAACGAGAGCTCGAAGTGCCGCGTGTCTCTACAATACTGTATACCGTATGTACACATCTACTTCCGCGGTGTCGCGTTTTGCAAGCATTCAAGACAACAGGATCGACATTTCGCCTTGGACATTGGCACGCGAGCGATTTTTAACGAGAAACGCGCGCGATACACTCTAATAAAAAGATCCTGAAACCGACGAGGTAAAAATACGCTGCATCGGTGAAACGCAACGGATATAAGAATACCGTGGCAGCAGCCGTCTAAAATAGCCTAAGCCGAGTCATTTTCGGAGTCACCTTTTTTTAAACTTCGCTCGGATCGCGGGTAACGACTCGAACATCTCCGAAATTGTTTTGTCATGCACGGTGTTCGCAGAGAAACGCGGTTACGCGGAATTCGGCTTCCTTTCAGGCGATCATGATTTTTCGAGGATCTTAATGGATCCAGTCGAGAATATTTTCAGTCTTCAGCCATCTTGTAAAAAGAGATTATCAAGATTTTTTTGTGTACACCTGTCTTATTCGTTTATTCTTTATGTTTTCTGCATGGCATTAACCCTTTGCACTCGGTTATCCCCTCTGAGGCACCACTAAAAATTGCTGTACCATTATTCAAAATATTGTTCACACTATTAAATATATCGGTATCTAATCAATTATTAAACATTTAGTTATTGTATGAGGTACTATACCAATTTCATCTCTACAAAATGTTAAAAATCACAAGGAATGGAAATATTCTAGATCGGAAAGAAAGTTTATATATAATTTTGCAGTTAAAATAGCTCCGAGTGGTTAAGTTGTGGCCAAGGGTTAAGTTTATTCTATACTTGTAGATGGAATTTTTATATCGTAGCCTTCACAATACTATTTTACTGAATTGATTTATGTACTTAGTTATGTTTGCTTTCCTGATTGATTTTTAACAAAGCAAACAAGATACCTATAGCACATCGTTCTTACGTTACCGCACTATGTAAATTGAATGAAATAAGCTAGGCACAGCACCTGCTCGCAGGTGATGCACAGATATACTACGAGTATAATAAAATAGTCGGACTCCATTCAGGATTACAGATCTCTAAACACACAAAGCAGATACTTGATATGTATGATATATGCTGCGCGAGGCATTAAGAGATTAAATCGTTACGAAACATCCTTTGTTAAACCTTTATAATTCACTGTACACATAAAACAACATCGGACTGTTATAACACCACGTTATTAGAAAAATATCATTGTTAAACGTTGTTGCGTCGGTAACGACAACTTCTTTTCTCTTTATCGAGAACAATAATCGAGGAAGGGCTGGGAATAAAGTGTGTATACTAAACTACAATATTAAAATAATAAAATCGTAATTATTAACTGAGGCGCCAGTAAAAATTGCCATGCCGTTATTCAAAACAGTTTGAATATTATGAAATTCGTCGGTATAAATTGTGAAAAGTTCGACTGTTGTACGGGAAAACAAGTTTGATAAAAAGAGAGTGCATAGAATAAAATGATCTGGGTTGAAGAACGTAGAAAATTTTTAGAGGTGGAAGACAGCTGTTCGATGAGCCTGGAAATGAGATAAAATATTTCCCTGAACGGTGAAACCCGTCTCGAGTGTCAGAATGTCCGAGTGTTCGTGCAGCATAAGGAGCTCGTCCCTCCGAAAGACACGATTCGCAGACGCGTGTATCTATGTAGCAGTATCACCTGGAGGATAGAGGCTAGGCGCGGCGTGTGGGTGTTTCTCGGGCGAGTTTAAAACTGTTTCGGTCCGGTCACTACCTGACGAAGCCAGACGAATGAAAGTGGTGTGTAACGCGATACACGGGGGAAAGGTGGAATATCTCGGTTACGTTGAACCCAGCCAGGAATCAACGAAACTGGTCAATGGGGCCCTCGTCTTGCTCGGTTGGTGTATCGACGGACACATTCAGCCACGGTGGGTTATCGACTTCCGCTTCGCGAAAGTCGCTTAACGACGATTTCGATCATCTTTTCATCGAGGAGACGTTGACTCTAATACCACGGCCGTCTATCGTCCGATCCAGCTAAATCTAGTTTAAGTAACGCAATAAAAGATAGAGAAAATTCGCTCGGGATCGAGGATTAACCGTTTCTGATACGAGCCGTTTCTCTCGTATCTTCGTTTGACGCGTATACACGGTGGTCTGCGAATACGCGATACACAAGCTCTGAGATTCCGCAGAAATATTCCTATGGAAATAACGAATATGGTATCGGACGCTGAAATTTATTGATGTGCACGTGATAGAACTAGGTTTCTCGTGTATGTACTAGAGTCATCGTGTTATTTCTATTAATCTTTCGCGCTCGAAGTAGACTGCGGATCTTTATGCGTTTATGGCTTATTAAAATCTTTGAAAAGTGCTGTAATACAAAATTTGATAGAATTTAGTAGGATTATATGTTTTGAACCTACAAATGCTGATCCCATGAAAGATAGAATTTTATTCCATACCACTTTCTTCAAATTTGTCTATAAAAGTTGAAGATTGCTAACTCGAAAATTAAACATCTCTTCCGACCTAGAATAATTCCATTCTACAATTTATATGATTTTTTTCATTCGACGGATATGAAATTGATCTAACACCTCGTACAATATCTAAATGTTTAGTAATTGATTAGATACCGTAACATACAGGTATTTAATACTCGAGTGTTAAAGTTAAAAAGGGCTAAAAAGGCTTTATATTTACATTATTTTACAATTATTTATATCTACGCAGTTTATTACAGATCGGTGATCAATTTTGTACCTAAGGGATACAGTTGGACATTTGATTAGAGCTAGTATAAATCGTGTTCGAACGTTTTATTAGAACTAGTTGAGGTTTTGATTTACAAGTCATCCTATAGATCAATAAACACAGCGTCCCTCCGTTTTTAGACTTTCTAGGCATGTGTATCACACAGGTGAAGCGGTTAGTGTTGTTCTCGTAAAACTTTTTACGTTTCTCGTCCTGTTTTTGTAGATCGTGAAAAAGTGGTCGTGCTGCGTTAGCGGATGGCGTTGAGATAGTCTATGAGGTGTCTCTTCAGGTCGTAAAATAGAAGTAACGTCACATAGTGTATACTAATCAGTCGTTTCAATACATGTATGCATAGAATTCGATAACAAAAATAATCCGACGGCCAAGAAAGTCAAGCTTAACAAAAATTCACAGGTCGGTAAATCATATTTCAATCGTTATACGTTTAATCGTTAGTTTGTTCACAAAAATCTTCAACAATGTCGTTAATCGACTGCGGATCTGTATGCATTTATTGCTTCTGGAGATGTTCAAAAAATGCCAGAATATATTCTTCGATAGAATTTAGTCAAATTTTGATACATACATATGTATGTCAGATCTACAAACGCCACTACTTACGACTGAAAATGATATTTCATTTGGATCCCCTTTCTTAAAAATCGTCTCGTACACTGCGAAGATAAATTGTTGTGCCCCTTTTACATTATTTTAACATTATTTTAAACTATTGCAAATTAATTCAATGCAATTTTGTACGATATTGTGAAAACTGAACCGTTAGATATACTTTTCCTTGAAATATCTCGCAACAAGAAATACATGATTTAGACAATTGAAAGCAGGCAACGAAGTACTCAGCTATCGACGCAAGGGTTAATTAATCACTGCAACAGACTGCAGCTCGGCGTCGCATCGTCGTCTGGACGAAAGAAGCGCATAAGAAAGTGCTGAGCAGATCGAAAATTTATCGCTCTTCTTCGAAAGTTGTCGTGGTGTCATCTATGGTAGCTACCGTTGTCCGACCAGGAAGAAGAAGAGGAAGAGGAAGAGGAAGAAGAAAAAGAAGAAGAAGAAGAAGAGGAGGAGGAAGAATAAGAAGAAGTAGCCGGCAGCAACCGAGTGGAATATACGAGCGGTGCTCGGACGATTGCGCTTACGGATCGAGTCGGGTAATTAAGAGGACGCGCTCGCGCGACCGCACACGGGAAGACGGAAGAATGGTCCTTCGAATGGTCTCTGGTGGGCGGGGATGACTTTCAGAAATTTCGATTTTAGTACCGGGTGGAGAGGCCTCGGATCGAGTTGTAAACGTCCGGACGCGGCGATTTTATGAAGAGTCATTCAGCTTTTCCCTCCCGCGGCAATAAAACATTTCCTGAGCGTGAGTATTAACTGCTGGTAATCGGCCCGCCGTAAATCTTCTGCCACCGCGCGCGTCCATGTCCGTGCGGACTGCGGACTGCGGACTGCGCCTGTTTAGGAGATCCACAGAGAGAATACCTCTCTCCTTCTTCTCTCTTTGTCTTTTCTTGCGCAATGCAGAGCCGGACGAATAGGTGAGCGCAGGTGGATGAAACCGGGACGAGAGCGCAAGTTTTGCGGTTGGCGACGGTGAAATCGAGGGATACTCCGGGGTTCTAGGATAATTGCGTGGCTCGATGATGGGATTATCGTGCTGTCAGGGAGAATCAACCCTGCAGAGGTCCACCGAAGTGGTTGTCTTCAATTCTTGTACGTTCTTCGCGGAGAAATTCAATTATCTTAACTGTTTCAAATAAAGGGTAAACGAAGTTTGAACATTTTAATGTTGCGTAGAAATTTAGAATGGTTAAGGCTCGTTAGATCCCCCGTTTCTTCTCTCGCGTCGCATCCATCGCTCGTTACAACGGCGGTGAGTTACTGTTACGGCTTTCGCGAGAGGGTTAGGAGGGAAAGGTGAGCCCGGTGGAAACGGTATCGCTCTAAAACTGGGAGTAATAACACTGTAACTCATTGTCAGTGGCCGAGTAATAACAGTGGCGTCCCGTGGAGGCGGTCCGCCATTTTCGTGGAAACGTGTCTCGTCTGGTAGAAACAACCGGGGAAAGAGAGGAATACTGGCGTGTAACTTACCGATCGTCTACTTATAGATCTACATACGATCGAGGGAATATGTAGAAGCTTCAAGACTACACCCAAATCAAAATACTCGGAATTATACAAGAATTATTGAGAATCTTTCGATTTTTCATTGACTGCTATCTTGTGCATATCCGGATGACGGAATTCTATGTCTCTATTGTCAAATGTGAGATTGTCTACATAGATGTGAACGACGCAGCAGCAGCAACGTCGATAAAGCATTCCCGCGGAGAATCGATTTTTGTTTTAGACAGCTACCACCAATTATGGTTTACATTGGAAACTTGAGTATCCACTTGGTTTCTGTCGCCGCAGCTGGCCGTTACCGACAGTGCCGTTTTTCCCCACTTGTCGCCTATGCTCTTTGGTAGCGAGTACATGCACTTGGCAGCTACATTGTACGCGTTAGTCAGTTGCATAAGACGACCGAAGAGAGAAGGAGACCCGTTCGCGGGATACACCATGACGTGGCTTGCTAGTGGATTTTTCTGCTTCCACCGTGTCCCTGAAAGCTTCTTCCGTAACGAAACAATGCCCCTTTTCAAGGGCAGCCGTCTCACGCTTGGACATACCAGTCACGTGCTCTATTACACGGCAAGATTCTAATTAGAGGGAGAATGGAGAGAGAGTAGCTAGACGTCGAAGAAGAGGAATTTTTCTTGATCACGGGGGGACACGACCGTGGATATCGTCGACTCTTCGAAGAGGAATACTCTTCTGTCTTTAGAACACTTTGTCATCCTGCATGACTTCGGATTCGCCGAGGAATTTACCGTAAACTATGCTAGAACAGCTGCAATCAAAAATACAATTGCTTCTAATACAAATACAATTCTCTTTCAATCATACCTTCGAGTCTTTTAGAATTTCTGTCAGCGAAAATAATGGCGCTGGAACGTTCAAAATGAATTTTACAAAGAGCACATTGACAACGTCCGAGACAGGGAACTAAAAACTAGAAAATATTCAATGTCGTCGCAAAAATTCAAGAATTCCGTAACAAAGACCGAGCGGCTAAATGAAAATCTATTGAAAAAGCAACAGATTACTTTTCCCATCGACGACAACATCATCCAGGGCAATCCAGGCGATTATTTTCGCGTGTAATCTTCATCGACTCGATTCGGACAATCATTTCGCGGCTTAACGGTAAGCAAGCGTTGTTATTCGCGCAACGGAGAGTTATTATTATTGTTGCTGGTAATGTTGGCAAATTTCTATATTTAACGAGGTTTAGGAACGGCGCGTCTGGCGGCTCGCAAAACCCCAGCATCGCTGGGATGTAATCACCGCTTCTGTCGTTTCAGCGTATCATTATTTCCGTGCGTCGAGCATGCGAGAGCGCTTTCCTCTCGGAGCAATGACAAACAGAAGTAATTTGAATGTTACCTTGCGGGATCGTTACACGGCTACATAGACTTCAATTTTATACGGGGCATAGCACGATGTTTAGGAGTAATAAAGGACGATATGAGCCGTTTTAATACGGTAACAGGGTGTTTCCAAGCTGTTGCCCTGTCACGGGAAATTTTATCGCGTGTGTCTCCCTTCCTTCACTCGCATAAATGCGTTTGCGCCAGTACGTGATGCTGAAATTCATTTCGGTAGCTTTCATCGCTTCCTCGATTGAAATCTCGAAGCACGGCTTTCGCCGTCCGGAATCCTTCGTTGAAACTGGACTGCGGGTATTTTGAAATTGGAAAAGTTTCGTCACTGAAGTATTTTCAGATGAAAAGTTTAGTTAGTCGTCTATAAATTTTCTTCTTTTGATAATCTAGTACATACATATTTTAAAATTGGAAAAATTTCGTCACTGAAGTATTTTCAGATGAAAAGTTTGATTTAAGAAAATTTGTAAAGTATGAACTTCGCGCCAATGTTGTGAAGCATTGTTACGGTGGAGATAGATAAAGATCGTCGGACTAATCTCGGCGAATGAATGAAATATTAAAGCGTTCGAATGGACGCGGACGGTTCAATAGCAGCGATCGCGGAACAAGAACAATCGGCTCGCGCGAGTAATCACGGAACGGGAAACACAAAGCGGAATCCAGCAATCGAGAGACACATTATTAGCAGACAATATCGCTATCCGCGAAAGCGAATAGCAGCGGATCGTTATCTGCCGCATGGACACGGCGAAACATAACTTGACCGAGACGATCGTCGCTTATCCCGTGGGATCGCGTGGGCGTTAAAGCGCGTGGTTCTCGCCCACCTGAATCGATTTCAAATGGACACCACGACCGTCCGAGGCTCGTTTCGTCCTATCCGAGTGTCCTGTTAACGGTCCAAGTCGGTAAAAAGTACACCCGATCCCTTTTTACCTTGGTCCCTGTTGCGACTTTCCGTGTGTTCCTTCCTCTCCTTTGCTCGCGCGCTTCCTCTCGCTCGATAATCATTAACTCGGATATTTGAATCGTTAATTAAAACACCGCCGAAGCCGAGAACCAACTTTTATTTCCAATTATACGGCCACCAACGCCATTTTCATTGCGCATCGTCCCCTGCGAAACATGCTCTTTCGATATTTATTTTTATTTAAAGACGTTCCGCGGATAGGCTGGTAATTACCGTAATCACGGTGCAGCCAAAAAAACCGACATAAAATTCAGTATTATATACACATATTTACAAATGAATCTTTTTAATTTTCCACCGGGCACAATGTATTTATTAAATTTATTTGTTTGCATATATGTTCTACAAGAAGTTTCGAAAAATGTTCGGGGATACATTTTTGTTATTTTCATAAATTTCGATAATAAATATTCATAATCATTGTGTATAGAAGTTACATATGCATACAAGAAGACCTCCATCGGGTTTTAGTGAACACCGCGTATAGAAATGGCTTTGTTTTCGTGGACGATATTCGATGCCGAAATGCGACCATGTTGCTCTACGTTTCCGAGAATTTACCGTAAAGCTCGGCGTAGTGTTACGTGTTTGCTAATTAAAGGTGGTCAGCGGAATGCGTAACACTGTTTACAGTCGGGATTTCCTCGAAAATGCTCCTCCCCGTGGAACAACTTTATTCTTCCTTTTCAGAATTGAAATCGCGACACATCATACCGCAGCAATTGCCACATTGTGAATTACATCAATGTTCTGTCCACGATTTCTAAAATAATGTAATAATTAGCAATGTCAAGAAATGAGAAAGAAAATGTGTGTAAATTCCTGTTTCACTCCAGTCCGTTGGAATTCAGGTAGAAAATTTTGATTTCGCACTAAGATCTGCAATTAAATACCAGGATCAGGAACAAGTTGAATCAACTAGAAAACTCCTCGCGGAAATGTCATGAATAGACTGCGGATCTTTATGCGAAATAAAAAATGTTTGCATTGATTGCAAGACGTAGGAGCCAAATAAAAATTTCATTCTTCTTTTAATTACCTTGTTAAGGTGATTCTAAAACAATGGTGGCCTTATATCTTTTCCATATCTCCACTGTTGAAAATTGTACGTATTCATTTTTGTAATAAATGCATAAAATCCGCAGTCTAGTCATGAATGTTTGTTGCCATACACGTCTTCCTGTGTGTTGGAAAATGTGCGTACACTATAAACGCATAAAGATCCGCGGTCTAAGAATAAACGTTCGAAAATTTGTGCACCGGCCGTCGTGGCATTTGTTGCCGAAACACTCGGCCAGATTAAGTCATCGTGCGCTCTCGGTTTGTCGGTAATCAATCGCGCGGCTTTTCCAGGAATTGTTGTGGTATTCGCCACGCGAAACCGAGCGTTACCTTCGCGCCATTTCATAACAGACGACGCGACGGGGGCCATTACGTCGTCGGCGCGTGTGGGCCTCGCATTGCACAATCCGAAGCACTCGTGTCTCGCGCACGCAATTCCGGCATCGCGAATACAATCGATCGATAAATATTTATGAACGAGATCGGAATCGCGTTATCACGCACGCCCCTACCGTCCAGCCCCCTCGTCATTGTCATCGCGGATGTCCCATCGCCGAAATCATTACAACGGTGCCAGGTGTGACTCTGAGAAATCGTTAGGCGATCCGTCAGGACAACGAGGGTCAAACACGGATCTGAATTTATCATGCATTTATGTATGCAAATTCAGAATCTCTGCGCTGCTCCTTTTCTATCGAACTTATCTTATTTCGGCCGTTTAGGGTGCCGTTTCTCAGCGAAGGAGATGATCAGCCGAAACAGATGCATACAGAGATTGATCTAGACTAATGATCTAGTCGTGATCACTTTCTTTTTTATCCGTGTCTAGTTTTATTTGGTTCGTTTAGGGCGCCAAATTTATGCGATAGATCAGTAGAAGAAATACATACATATATTCATCGAGACATTTACAGTGACTCCCATTAATATTCGGACGCTCCAAAAAACGCGATAATCTTTTTAATATTGGACTATACGATTCAAACTTCTTGCGAAAGCTAGAGCACTTAGTTCACTACAGGATGTGAAGAGAAATTTTTTCGAAAATTGCAATTGGTCGGAATTGTAGAGAAAATACTAAAAGATCCATTTTACAACTTTTTTATGTGGGCCTATATCGAAAATTCAAAAAATACGTTTTGTATATCTGTTTCAATTAAACATATCCTGAAAATTTTGTCAAAATCGGTCGACGTTGCAATGAGCTACAAGCGTTTAAAGATGGTAACAATGGTTTTTGCCTGTGTCTCATTTGATTTGGTTCGTTTAGGGTGTCAGTTTTATGAAAAAGAGGTGCTCAGTTAAAAAGAATGTGTAGAGACATTGATCTGTAGCATTTGTTACGGTTACTCAATTGGTGCGAAGATTTGGCGTTCTCGAAAATCATTTTGTGTACCATTGTTAGGCAAATGATGTTTCAAATAGTATTCAAGCCCTGTTTACATATTATTTTCAGGTTCCACAGAGGACCACTCAGGTATTATTCTCAAGGATTGAGGTATCATACAAATATCGTTCGCGGATACCATTTGTAAGTGGTACAATTTTGATTTTGTTCAGACATCCTCCTCTGATGTCGTGAATCATTTACTTTTCTTGGGTCTTGGGTTGGTTCTTCAAACGCTATTTGCTTTGTATTCGAATGTCGTTTGTCAGGTATTTATAAGGTATCGTTTTAATATTCAAGATCGCATCAGTAATTGCATTGAAGTAGCATCGGGGTATCAGAAATATATCGCTCTTAAACACCATTTTTAAGTAGATAATTTCAAGACATTTTTCACTAACATTCAGACTTTATTCTACATATGTGTATAGACAGTGCTGTAAGTCAGTATACATATACATATGTATAGGTACCATTTTCCAATAGCATTTCCGAATCATGCTCAGACATTTTGGCAACGTTTCGGTACTATCCAATTTTCCGTACGGTCGGAGACTGTCGGCTATATAGTATTTCGTGTGCCGCTAGTTTAGGATAGTTGCGGCTGGTATCTAGGTATTAATGGCGCGGGGATGCCTAAGAAATTGAAACATCGACGCGTATGAAAATCAAGAAGGCGGCTTTCACGCACGCGGTTCGCGGTGCCTCGTCGTGTTTCTTTGGCCTTTATTTACGAGCACGTTACACGCAATGTTAATTCGACAGATTTGACCGTAAATAACGACCGTAAATACCTGGCTGGCGGAGTATATATTTATCTCCGGCTATAAAATTCAGTCCCGCCGGATGTACGGTGCTTCGCGAAGATGGCTGGAATTTGCCAGCGCAACCTAGCCTAGGGAAGATTAACGCGGTGAATTTCGTCAGGCCGTTTCTCCTACGGAGCGCGTTCGCGAAAACGAGCCTTCCCGCTCCCTCGTCAACGTGCCGTTCTCCCAAATCGAGATTTCGCAGCGGAGATTCCGTACGAGCAAGTACCTTTTATAAAGAAAGAAACTTTCAATTCGTTCAGTGTCGAAAATCAAGCTCAAGAGTTCACGTAAAATGTAAGACCGCGGATTTTGTATGGAAATGAAAAATTGTCTGCTATTGATTACAAAACAACTACGCACTTATGTCGTTTCTTAGTACTTGTGGTCAGCTAAAAATAACACGACATTTTTATGTTCTTTAAATACGGTTACTCGCGTAATTGATCGCACACATTTTAGATCGGAATAACTTTTTTTACAAATGGACCTCAATTTCCCTGTAAGGCTGGAAGGAGGAGTAGTTTAGTAAATGACGTCTAGTAAACATGTTAAAGCAATGCATTTTATCAGAGTTGTGATAAAATTCGCAGTCTGGATATCAATTTTCATTTTTTACCGTTTCCGACGATTACGGTTCGCGAAGAGCATCCGCATAATTCTTCGGGACAGCCGTCTGTCTCATTTCCCGTATCAATCACGTGGCCTAGCCACCATGTGGTCCGTCGCGTCGTCTCTCCGTCATCGTTCTCTGCTCGAAGAAGAAGATGAGGAAGACGACGAAAAGAAAAGGAAAGAAAAGAAAAATACTAAAAGAATCCATCTCTCGCCGTGTGACAGACGTCCGCGGCACGGCGGGTTTCCATGGACCGATCGCGCCAATTATAGTCACCGTGGATGCCACCCGGCGTTTAGCAGATCGGGATGGGTTCACGGCCGCGTTCACCTTCGTCGAACCCGCGAGACTAATGCGCTTAGACCTTCCTATATGTATAGCGATCCCGATGATCACGATCCCGTCGATCCTGTTCCCCGGTAATAATTACCGGCTGGCTGTCAGTGCCAGGTCAATGGGAAACCATTGGAACCGCCACGAGAATCGACAGCTTCCGCAGGTCGTTAAACCTGAAACGTTCTTGCTGCCGTGCCGCTCTTTTCGTCGTGATCGATGAATTAGCAATTAGAACTGCCCCTCTGGCCACAAAATCTTAAACGCGATCGTGAACGTTATGCTTACGGTATAGCCCGTTCAATTATTCAGATTAACCCTCGTCCTCGGCTTCGGCGAAAGCAACCCTTAATTAGCTTTTTCCGTATGGAAATCATCGCTGCCGATCGTGATCGACCACTTGAATCGTCTATGTACATATAATGGTACTCTCAGAAAATACCAATCACTATTTATTCGTTTTTATTAATGCGTTACATTATTAATACACGATCTGCTTTGTACATACTATACAGAGTGGTCCACCTATCTTTTCTTCTTGTAAATGTATATTTGCTTTCCTTGCATATTCTAGTTGATATTCAAACGCGTTCAGAGACGTTACTAACATGACCGCGTAAAACGAATCTGTGTAAGTCGACACTTACTGTATTTAATTATACTTGATCGCATGCAAACATACTTTTAATTACTCTAATCTAGCCTGTAAGATCTTGATAGAAATTGAAGATCGCTATTTAAACGTAACATACACGTACTTTCCTTAAACATTTCAATTGAACGTGTTCGTGATACGTGTAAGAGAATTTTGGAAAACATCTTTGATACGTATTTCTGTAGTGAACATTTATTGTATGTAGAATGCATGCAAATAGTTGATGACGGGAGCATGATTATGGCTTTCATTTTCCGAGCACTGCTTCTCTGTTTCTGAGACTTGGCCAAATGGTCCCAGTGACCCTAATTGAACTCCGATTCGCAAACGAAGATTATGAGAGCTGTAGTTAGCGATTGAACAAGGTAGAACCAGAACCAGCCGGCTCTGCTCTAAACCGAAGGAGAAATTTCACGACGCCACGGTGTACGTATTTTTCGGAGGCCGCGATTTCACCATTAAGGGAAAAACAGCGTATGTACCGTCGTATAAAAGTGCCGAAGCCTAACAAGCTTGTTTCCGTTCCTCGTTGTTCACGGCGGCTAATTATCGCGCACATCTTTTTGCACGGTCCGATAGCCGTGAGAACGTGAATACAAAAGTGTGTTCGACGATGCTCCGCGGTTTCAGTATTTGAATGGTGTGTTACGTGTGGAATAATCGCATACTCGCGACTGGCGACAGATTTGTTTTCGCGTGTGCATTTCCGGGTCCGTTAAAGTACACATGAAACATTTGTAACGCTGCGTAAACAACATCATTCTCAACGTACATAATGTGGGGACGGTTTGTACCTCTTAATTGGAAAGAATGAAATCATCTTTTTATGCTCTTCGAATCACCGAATTTTATTATCTTAGAATCTTGGAATGCGAGAAAGTTATTCCATTACAATTCGCTAACTTTCCAAGGTGTGCAACTTCCGCGATATCAAATTTGCCGCCGCGCGCCGTGGCAATGTTGTTCGATAAATCCGTTAAATAAACTTTGTATTAAAATTCTGCTGAATAATAATATTATTTATCGAACCATTAAACGTCTCTCGTGCAGACTTTTACTAGAATAATCTTCATAAAATTCAATTTAAAGCGTAATTCAAGGTAACAATTTGTATAAATCGAGGTTTCATGAAAGTGTAAAGTACATCCGTAGCTATAAAAACTTTCGTAAAATGTAGATTGCATAAATTATATGCTCGAGTAACGAGTAGGTCTTCGATTGGGACGAATCGTGCAATCGTCGGTATAATTTTTACCGTGATTAAATTTTTCTGAAATTATTTTACGTACCGCCAGAGCTTCACGAAGCCTCAACTATTTTCCGGGGAACGATCATTTTCGAGAAGACACTTTCGAGAAAACTGTCCAAAGCGTATCGATGCGTTCCTACGAGATATAGTAAGTTTTTCGCGACGAGAGCTAGAAAAGTGGCTAAGCAAACAGGCTCTCGGCATCGATCGTCCGTTGAAAAGACGATTAATTACGGACCGGTTGTCCCGATATTGAGTCACCGGTGGAACAGGAAGAAGCGAAACGGTCTTTCCACTTGTACGACCACTGGAAACAATCGAAACTCCTTCTCGGAAGTCTTTTTAGCATCGGCGATCGGTCGGAAGGTCAGAGGTGAGACTGCGAGCGTGCCTCGAAAATAGAACGTATCCACGGCCTGGCGAGATAGCAGAGTTTAACCGTTTCTATTTCAATTATCGCGACGGCCGGCGCAGCGGTGGGTTTCTGGCTGCGGCAATTTGCTGGGTTTAATCGTCGCCGGATCGCCGGCACGAATTTATAATTCGTAATGTCTCGAGCAGGAGAGCAAAGTGAAACGTCCGTCAGATCTAGATCGGAACTTTCCAGCCACTCGCTGCCACTCGTTACTTGGAATGTTGATTAACGTGTTAATTAACCGCCCGCCCCGGGAAGAAAAGAATCGGGGGGCGGCGACGACGTTTTCCTTCCCGATCGGAAACGAAAAATTCATTCGGAATATAAATCGTCGGTGCGTGTATAGGCTGATTCTGGGAAGTGGAACAAGTTGCTGCTCTTTTTTAAGGAGGACAAAATCATATGTCGTAATTAGACTGCGGATTTTTATGCAAAATAAAAATGTTCTGCATTGATTGTGGGAACCAGAAGTAAAACAAAAATTGATTTTATCCTCCAACAACTTTGTTACGTTAAAAACAGTATTACAACGTTCTTGAATTTTTCTAATCTTCTACCGTTTCGCACAGTATTTCATCCAACCAATTTTTTCATAAATGCATGAAGCTCCGCAGTCTAGTTTAATTCGAAAATCAAGACATTTCTGAAAGCTAGATCATTTTTATTCTATTATATTAACATTTTACCTACCGGAAGCCTATTAATAGGATTAAATTAATTTAACTATTAATAGGAAAAGAAAGTATAGAAATTTTCTGTTACATTGCAATCTTAAATGAAATTATTAGATGACGTTATTGAGGGTGACTTGTTAATTCACAATGTAAATTGCTGTTGCTATTGAAGGTTCCATTAAAAAATGTTTAGCCATATACCATAGATTTTCCAAAATGATGCAATAATCACCGGTCGGTAATGTGTTAATATTCTTCTTCACATTGGGCACATCAAATTGAATACCTGTTTTCTCTCGAACAACGGTGGAGCTTTTTTCAATTGATAGAATACAGACGTACTATGAAATGATTAAAAGAGCGCAGCAACTTGTCGCAGTTCCCAGAATCACCCTGTACAAAGCGGATACCTCTCGAGCGTCCCGCAAACTGCTTCGCGCCGGAACAGGTGGATGGAATTTTGACCCCGAAAGTGAAATCGAACTTCTTCTTCCTCCTTTGCACCGGGGAAAACTGGCTCGATGCCGGCCGACATGCCACTTACGTAAGCCGTAAAACCCGGGAAAAATTCGCTGTAATTATCTGCCATTTTTTCGGACTTTCTAAAGCGGTTAGGTGTGTTAAGGCACCACTGGACGCGGCGACGATGAGCACGGTAATTGAGCAATTTGGACTTGGGCGGAACTAAGAAAGCCGAGTTTTGCCCGATCGCACCGTGATCTACTTCTTTTTTCTAGGGCACCGCGCTCCGACGATCTTTTACTTTCTTTGTCGGCCAGTTTAGGCTCTGGACATTTTGTAGTAGGTTCATGCATGATAAATATTTCGTGCGTCGGGTGCAATGTACAGGAATCGAATGAAAATATGTAATTACAGTTTCTGACGAATTAATTCAGTGAACGGTTGCTGTATCAGAAGCCATAGAAAGATCGATAAAAAAATGGATAATATATTGATAAACACATTTAATAAAATGAGTTCGATGTTGCTAACAGTCTCTTGACGAATTAATTCAATGAGCAGAATTGCTCTATTAGAAGCGATAGAGAAAGATCAACGCGTCTACAAGAAGTACCTTCAAAAATATGTTTGAAAAAGTTGATAAATAAATCGGCGAACTGTTCCGAACATCGTCAGTTACATTGTAAAACGTATATTTGAAAAAGGTAAGCGCCTGTGTTATTCCCAAGTCGGACACGAACTCTTCAGATCCCCTAACGATCATCGTTTGTAATTACGAAACGATCATCGACGCTCTGCGAGAAGAATCGGAGCGTGCGAACGTTGAATAGCTTATTAAAATGATGTTCGTTCGTTGTTCTTTCAGGAAAATGGTTGTCTTTACTCTCACATCCGGTGGGGCGAGGCTTTCGTGGTCGTTTACAGCGTGACGTGTAAACGAAGCTTTCAGGAAGCCCGTGGACTGCTCAAGCAGCTCGCTGATTTACGTCTTCCATCCTATTTCACCGCCCTGTTGCTTGGCAACAAGAGAGATCTGGATCATGCTCGGTGAGTGTTAAATCAAGTTCCCTGCTAGGAGATTAGCAACCGGCCGAATTAAAGGTCACGTTTTAACTCCGTGGAAATCGTCAAGATTTTACGACCGTTTCATCGGATTATCCGAATGTTTCGCGGAATTCCACATGTTCAAGGTCACGCGAAGGTCGTCCCGTACAATTCCGTGGACTCATTTTGCTGGAATTAACGGGAACCTACGTGTCTAGTCTCGCAGAGATGCATCCGCGCGAATTACGTTCCGTGCTACTTTCCAAATGAATTTGCATATTTCGTATTGTCATTTTCAAGTTCGCAATCGTATTGATCGTTGGAATCCGTTTTAATATGCTCGACGGACGTTTACAATTACCTCCGAAGAAGTGTGAAGTCGCTTTCCAAATTTTTAACGCTATACCTACCGAGCTTTTGCAGTACGCGTTGCCTTATAAAAATAACAAAACCCAATTTGTTTGAACTTTGTGCAGTTCTAATTATAACATCTGTGTGTTATTAAATATATTTATTTGATTATTTACCGGGAAAGTATCTTTATAATCTCAATACATAATTGGTGGTAGGTTTAGCGTTGAAGAATACGTATTCCTTTGTGAAAAAAGGACGAGTTTGTTTGATTCGCCTGTCCTAGGATTCACGGGAAGTAGATTCGGTTGGTCATGATCAGACGCATCAGCCGATTCTCGATTCAGTTTGATTTGTTTTCGAACACGAAGCGAAAAAATGTTATTCGTTCTTTTTTAGTCCTGTGTATGTAGTAATGAATTTCTTGATTTAGTTAATGCACGCACTTCAAGATGGAGAAGCACATGACCTCGTTGGTGTCAGTAGTTTACACAGATGTAAGTTCGTATGAACTTCGGCTGTCTTGTGGATCATGACAAGTAGGTCATATCTCGCAAGGCTCCGATACCAAGGATCTCTGTCGTCGTAGTGCTCGATCAAAGGGTAGTATGTCAACACTGACCTTAGCGTCAGTCATTTAGCAAACACTGCGCTGCCTTTAACTCGTAAATAGTAATGGCTGTATAGCCTCCTCCTACGATACTAAGGTAGACAGCGGATTTTTATGGAAAATAAAAATTTCCTACCTGAATGGCAACAAACTGGAATGAAACAGGAGTTTATTTTCTTTCTTAACATGTTTATCAGATTAAAATAATGTGACAGTATTTTTTTCAATTCGTTTAATACACTCCTCAAAAGAATTAAGGGATCACTTGTGCGAATCCGAAATATTGCTCCCACTTTACGTGATCATAAGTCCGTCAAAAATTGCTGTACCGGTATCGTTAAACAATAGTTTGAAGCCTGAAACCTCTAGTTTCAGATGCTCTGTTTCAAATTGTTGCGATGTTGATTTTTTACTTAATTCTTTTGAGGAGTGTATTTTGACTGTTTTAAATTACATCTACTCATTGTTTATATACTCATCAATAGACTGCGGATTTTATGCATTAATGACAAAAATGGGTAAGCACAATTTAAAGCAGTGGTCACATTAGAAAAGATTTAAACACGTCAGCGTCATTCGTCTCAACTTAATCAAATAATTAAAAGAAGAAAGAACTTTTTATTTCGCTCCTGTGTCTTGCAATCAATGCGAACATTCTTTATTTTGCATAAAGATCCGCAGTATACTCGTCAGAAAAGATAAGAAGGAACTTCCGATGGGAAACAATCTGATCGCGGCCAAGCGTACACGAAGAAAGAGATCTCGGGAAAAAGGTAGATTGCAGTTGGTTGCTGACGAAACAAGAAACGCCCATAATAACAGGGCGCCTTATTTCTGTCAGACCGCAAGGACATTATTCGGCCAGTGAAAAACGCGTTAGCGCGTCGCGTCTTTGCAGCACGTTGCACCGGAAGGTTAAGTACGGACAAGCATTGGGGCTAAAATCAGTCTTTCCTAACGTTCCTGAGAAATTGATTTGCACGAGGTTGAATTTGACTTGCGACAGGGTGATTTTCGAGTGCAACATTTTCTCTGTCCACTCTGAAATTGCAAGGGCACGTTTCGTGCACTGAGAGAGACCCATTAGCGCGTTTGATGGCGTCGCAGCGGGACCGTTGCCCGGAAGGTGTAGTCCGAGTGGATCGTTGCTAAAATCGGTCGAGCATACGCGACGCGACGCGGACGGTGATCGTCGTCGTCGGCGTCCGGAGCCAAGTCGGCCAAACGAGGCGCGTAAACAGATCTGTCGGTGCGGCGATCGCGTGAACGGTTTCTAGGTGAGCGACCACTCGACCACTACCGGGTGTCGTGCTCGAAACGGTCTCTGGTGTCGGTGTCGGGGAGTGTGGTCGGTGTGGCGCCTCGTTTCGCGTTTCACGCCGCGCCGCGAGAACGGGCCACCGATCTCGCAGCTCCTATACGTAGAGGCTGGTTCGTACAGCTCGATCATCATCCGCGATCAGTTCTCGAGCGGATGCGCGACGCCGACTGACCAGGTGAGAAGAAAAAATTCAGCAGCCGTGGACAAGCGGTAGCGATCGACTAGGCTCGTGTCTGTTTACTAGCCCGACTGTTAGCGTATCGCGAATCACGTGGCGCACGCGAAATCTCCCGGAGCCGGTGTCTAGTCTAGCCGACTCTAGGAAACGTTTCGCGAAGATCCTGTTACCCGGCCGACCGATCCGCGGCCGAGACGAGAGACTGGGAAAGTGAACCGTCCCGATTAATAGGCCGAACACGCACATGGAAGAAAGTAGAAGCCGTGGATCGCGATCGATCCCTGCACGCCAGAGGATGCCGGGAGATGAGTATGCTAAGTGCCATTGATAAGCGGCCCGGAGGAGCTCGCCTAGGAATGCCAGTTGATTAGCAGCCTTTAGAAACTACCGGCGAAACGGGATTGATAAACAACTGCGCTATTCTTGTACCACGACGGCAATGGCTGATCAATAAATTCGAAAAAGATCATTCTCAGAGACATGTTTCTTAGAAGTTTGTTAAACACTTTCGAATAACGAGAGACCGATATTACAAAGTGCATTTCGAACAGTCACGATGTCGGTTAGAGTGCAACAAAGTGAGAGAGCACAATATGGAGGACGATGAGTAGGGTATCAAGGGATCGCCAGAGGGGGCATGTGAACTCAGCGATTCGGGACCACCGAAGATATTATGATTCTTTTTTCGTGGTCCCTCGGTACAAGGACCTGCAATTAGATGACAATCAACCTGCACAGGGGAAAAAGTGGGTCGACGCGACGCGACGGTATGGTTTGGGAAAAGGGGTCAGGCACAGGGCAGCTACAGCTTCAACTTCATCTTTCGCGTGTGTTTGTTTGTTCGTTGAAAATCGACACCTATAGACGACAATCGAGAAGAATGCATTTACGAACGAACGATTACGAAATCTGAAACGAGCCGTAGAGAACTGGGACTATACAGGAACATAATTTTGGATTACACGCGCGGAAGCGTGATCGAATAATTGCAGCGGCGCCCCCGCGCGCGTTTCCTTCGTTAATCGGAGCGGTTTTTTTCGAAATCTAGCCGACGACGACGTAAAGACCCCGGTTTTTCTCCTTTCACCGGTCGCGTTTCTGCGATAGATTGAATTTAGAATCGTGTTTAGCGATCGCTCGCTACGATAACCTCCCTTAATTTCTCCGGGTCCGGATGATGGAAAACCGGGAGGCGGGATCGATTCAGTCGAGATTTGCAAACCGGCAGTAATAATATTTTTGCGCGGCACGGGATCAACGTGGAACAGGCGTGGCCCCGGCGCGTTTCGGTGACCCGGCTTGTCAAGCAGCCGCTGCTGCATTTTATGCAATCCGCTCGGCACGAAGTGCATCACCGGGCGTCGCCGCGCCGCGCGCCGCGCGCCGTTGCGTGATTCGGACAGGAGAAAGCTAGGAAATCGTACGAACCAGTCGCCGCTATTTTCTTCTCCCTCCTCCATTTCGCCCTCTCTTCTCTTTTTCTACATTTTAGTTTTCCTTCGTACGATAATGACTGTGGCCTGCGCGCTTATTAACCTTGTCAAAACGTGCGCGGTTACGCCGCCTCCACGCGAGACATAGTTAATGGGAGTAAACCCGGGACCCCGATAACAGGCACGACACTGCTCGAGATGCAGCTACGCTCGATGCACTAAACGCGAGTGCACTATAAATAGGTGTAACAGAACTGCCGGACCCGATAGACGCGGCCGAGGAAAGTCCGATTTCTGGGTGAAATGCTGCTGTTCTTCGAGACCAATTTTATTTGACTTCTTGCTCGGATCGATTACGACCTTCTTGTGGAACACGACGATTGTTTTATGCGATTTTATACGTGCCTGAATCAAGGAATTTACTCAAGAATTTCTCGTACGTTCCTCGGGCTGAAAATTCACCATTCCCCTCGTTTAGATGAATATTGTATCTGTTCAAACGTGACATTAGAAATTCAAAATATGTAGCTGCTGCCGTAAGCTATAAGCACCAGATTAATTAATTATCGATTTCTGCTAAAACATCAAGCAAGAGAACGCTGATCACACACCTCCAGTAGCAGGACATCTGCGAAATGCAGAAATACCAAGGATGACGGTACGGATAATGGAAGAATACGAGGTAGACGTGTAGAACAGTATAATATCGAAATAACGAGAGAAAAGGAGATAGAAAATATTATTCGAGTATATAAAACGTCATAACGACACGATATCCATGTACATACCTACTTGATCATTCATCGGATGTTAGCACGGCACGCGGACCTTCGTAAATGAGTATAGGAACGCGAACGAGGAGGAAAAATGGGAAACGTGTCTTCGCTAACGACGATCCGCATTCCTACGGGGATCGCCCAGGAAATTCTTGTTCCAGAGCTGCAGCCTGTAAGGGACATCGATATCCGGTTCACCTACGTGTCACTGGCTCTTCTATCCACGGGATAAGCGCGATGATTCGTGTCAAATTCAATTTCGATCTGCCAATTTCAATTTCAACTATACCCTTGTTCGTCCCATTCGGTCGATTAGCCTTGCAATTATCTAAACACTTGTTGTATCTTTGTTGGTATACGTGTCAAAGCGCAATTATAAGACACGAGTCTGAAAAATAATATGATGATATTCTTAAATTTTTTAAACGTCTCCTCAGTTTCTTGTTTACCCCGTTTTTGTTAGAAATTCGCATAAAATCCGCGGGTCTAATTTCGAGTATATAGATTGCGAATCACGCAAAACGAACAGTTTCTACTTCAGTTAGGATAAGCAGGTGTTGCATAGAAATGAATTTGCTAATAATGGTAAATGATCGAAGATAATATCGTCAGATTCATCGGTTGTCTCCGCAAGTCAGCGATCTTCTAGCGAGATCAAAACGTGGAGTTTCTGGCGTCATTAGAACACGATCATTTCCATTTACAGGTTTGGTTCGTCGAAACCAACTCGACGCGACTCGACGGTGAGAAACGGTTTCAGGAAGTTTGCAACTCCGGCAACCTTCCACCTTTCATAGACCCCGTCCGCAGCCCGGTGATCAATCATCACGGATTATCTTTCGTCACTGTGCAACCTTTTGTCCGCAGTTAATCTCGCCGGTAGATTAACGTCCGGTTCGCGCGAAATGGCGTTTCATATTCGTCGGCCGGGGCATTTTTATCGCATCAAATATCACTTAGATCGTGGCGGATTCGTTCGAGAGGCCTAGACGCTACTCGGAGAGACGATTGATTTAAAGCTCTCGCGGCTCATTTATCCTTCGCTAACGCTTCCGTGCATTATCGATTAGTCTCGGGAAAAACGCGTCTCTCCCGTTCGGCAGTGTTCGCGTTCCACGTGTCGATCCCCGAAATAATTGGATTCCGGCACTCCGTTGATTATTTGGAAAACAAGAACGGAACAGCAGGCAATTGCCCAGGGCTACCGTCGCGTCGCGACGCGTCCAAGTCATCGGATAGGCGACGACAAGTTAGAAAGCAGGATTGCAGAAGCCGCAACAAACCTGCAGAATCGATGCAGTGTTGCAATTTCACGCGACATAAACTACGCCCGGAATCGTTCGGAACGAGAAATGGAACAGTACGTGCGAAAACCATGAAAATATACGACGAAGATAAAATCGCAGACCGCATCGCGGCCGTGCCGATAATCTCGCCGGAAAATAACAAACTATCCTGTCGCCGGACTAGCCAAACGAACTGGCAAAAAGTGGTCGGTAATTATTTATCGACGCGACCACTTTTTCTCGAGAAATCTACAAATCGTAACGATTCGTAGAATCGATCACTTCGAGAACTAGTCTTGTGAAAAAATGAAACAATGGCGAAAACAGGTGTTCTTGTAATTTATATTTATAAAATTGCAGACCAGTCGCATTAGCTTCTCGATAGCAGCAGAGCGCTGGGAACGCTTGTTACATAAATTACACCGAACAAAATGACCACGCTAATGACTAGACTGCGGATACTTATGCAGGCAGAGATTTTATGGATCAATTTAGAGAAGTAGAAACCAAATGGTAATTTATTTCCTGGCTACAGGCTCTCCGGCCGCGGGAAACAATTTTTTTGCGACGCTTCCGTTTCATGGTTTTACATGAAAGAGAATTTCACAGATTCTTAACCCCTCGCCGTATTTTAACAAATACAATCTTATACAAAGAGTTAGCGTCAAGGAGAAAT
This sequence comes from Lasioglossum oenotherae, assembly GCA_028455765.1. Lineage (NCBI taxonomy): Eukaryota > Metazoa > Arthropoda > Insecta > Hymenoptera > Halictidae > Lasioglossum > Lasioglossum oenotherae. The sequence continues at coordinate 7,509,450 of CM052291.1, read as the reverse complement.
TGAGACGAACCGTTCGAAAGCTGAAGCGCATCTGGAACGCAAAGAATGGGTGGACTCTCGCGACCTAATCGCGAAAAGATCCGAGGGAGGATCGCGTAAATCGGCTGGTTTTTCCAGGGCGCGCGGCCTCGCCGCCATTCTGTTGCCAATAATCTGCCGGCAACTAATTAAATTTACGCCGTGGCACGAGGATTTTTAAGTAGATCGCCACGGCTACGTGGACGTGGGTCCAGCTTCTTCAGCTTCTTTCCAGCTCGCCTCCTTCCTACCCAGTAGCCGTTCCGGCCGTCTTAATGGAGTTCATAAAGATTAGGCCGAAGCCTGCCGCTGTGGGGCTGGTGAAACCACTCTCCCGGGAACGAGTTATCGCCGCTTTAGATACATCCGAAGCGGCGTCCGGCCGCGAATATCGTACATCGATAAACTTATCGCGAAATATCAGCTGGCGAATCCCTCGCAGCCACACGGCTGACAAACTGGTTCAGCCGCGGCTTGAAAACCCACCGCTAGAAAGCCCCATTTAGAGCGAACCGAGAGATCCAGCTGGCTACCATGCGGTTTTCCATGTTCCTAGGCTGAGGATAAACTTCTCGATCAAAGATCATGCCAGCCAGTCCACTGTCCCGCGCTCGTTGCCTCAATCTTCCTTTTTTCATTCTTCTCCTAATAATTCCCAGTTTTCCCATCAATAGTTTTCATTGTTTTGCCAATTTCTCTATCAGCGTTTGTTTCGTAGCTCATCTTCACTTTTCAAATGTTTCATCAAACATAGTGTACCCCCTACCTCGGAAAAATATTCGAACAATTCGGCCGAAGAAATTCATTTTGATAGATTCATTGGTTTACAACATAACATTTTCTTCACAGTTACAGCGATTCAAATGTCTTTATCCCGAAAAATGACGAAGAGAAAAGAAAATTTCTATTGTTTGTATGGCTACATTTAAATATAGATTAACAAACGAATCATTATTTCATCTGAAAAGAAAGGCGTACTTGAATATTCAACTTGAATTCATCAATCAACTGAAAAATTCCTGCCTCTTAGAATTGGTTAAAGTCTTGATCGCGAGTCCGAGACCATTAATTACGAAAACAGGGAAGCGTTGAATTGGTAAATACTGTGGCCGGATGCGTGTCGCAAGTGTGCAAACAACTCGAGTGCAGGCTCTATATGATTATGATTTCGCGGTGTTGTTCAATCGGAGACTTCTTTCTGGGCGTTACGAATACTTGACGGCTTGTTTCTGGTTTCCGTGCGAGCGTTTGTTGAAATTGCGGCGCGTGTTAAGCTGGCGCCAAGTAGAAAGCACGTGTCTCGTGCAAATGGAGGAACAAGTCTCGCGGCGAGATATGTAGGTGAACAATGTTTTGATATCAAACGAAGGAGTCTTTAATCGAACTAGATTTTTCGAATCGTTGGCGAAGGATGCGTTGATAATGTCGAAACCATTAAATTTTCAACCGAACTGCGACGATAGACCTTGTGGAAATAAACATTGCCGAGAATCTTAATTCCTTCGTCGAACAACTAAAATTACAATATAAATTACCGGCGAAATTTTTTCCATGCTGTGTTTTATACATAATATTTACAGGTATAAAATAGTTTTTACTGTTTAGACAAATTTTCTAAATATTATACCGTTTTCAATGATTTGCTAAGCGACGAGTGTTTAAACAAGACCGTGCTCGTTAGGTGAACACGAGAATACTGGAACTGAATAAAAATTCGTTCTCACAGCCAGCGCGTTTTAATCCTCCGGAGCTAATTAATTCCATCGTAAAGTAAATTCGTATTTCCTTCTACAAAAGAACCTATCTCACGCTTCGGTAATAAGCGCGTGTCTAACGTTATGGTATCGGACATTCGTTTCTTCCATAAAAATGTGAAAACCAGGAAATCCTTCAGTCGGATACACATCATTAGCCTTTAGTATCGAGATTATCGCGGAGGTTTCCTACATAATTTCAGTAGAGAGACACCGGTAATCTTCTCTATCTTATTTTATTGTTATTTTATTCCGAACACACTTCGTAGTTCTTTAAATAGAAAAGGGAAAGTGGGAAATTCTCGTATATTATACCGTGACCTTAAGACCGTTTCGATTATGCTCAAGTTGTTCGAGAATTTTCTGCATCGTGGAGACATAAATTGCTTTGAGAAAACGTTGATTTTGTAAGAATTATTTGCGTTCGCATTAATTCATACACTACTGTACGTCCACGGCGCTCCCTTCACGGACTGGCGTGAACCCCGTGGAGGCCCGCGATCCGCTCGATCCGAACCGGCGCGGTGCTTCGTGTAATCCGGTCGACGGTGATCCGCGTCGTCGCTTAAAGGTCGCGTCGCGACTCGCGAGTATCCTGATCCGGCGAGGAGGCACTGAAATGTCGAGCCTCTCCCTTCGTCCGACCATCTTTCTTCCACGAGATATCCAATTTTCTTGGCGGCGCCGTTCCCTCTTTAACGTCGCGTCCCGTCTCGTCGTGTCGTCTTCCCCGGTTCGGATCGCGGGAAACGAGGGGCTCGAATCTAACACCGTTCCTCGTAAAGCAACGGATCGCCTCGTATAAAATAAAAGGAGACAGATTAACGGCCGGTGGACGTGGTGCCTGCTCACGTGTGCATGCATACGGGACTCGTGCGCGCGATTAGAAGTGTGCAACACAGCCCTCCCACGCGATTCCCCCTTCCCCTCGTTTCTCCTCCCCCTCCGGTTCGACGCGCTTCGAGAGTATCATGTGTTCCCGCGAATTTAATTGCCACCATAAATATCGCTGGCCTCCATGCTTCGAGTTCGTCCCGGCTAAAATACACCGGCGGATACACCCGTTACCACCCCTCTTACGCTGCTAGGGGATCGATGATCGATCGACCAAACACGAAAAACTTCCCGACCTTCAAAGCCCGTCGATTTCGCTCTAGCGACGATTGGCTGGCCCAGACGATTGATTAATAGACAGCGAATCTTCCCACGTGCTCGTATAATGATTCAAATTTGAATTTGAATTTATATTTAAATATAACGATTCAAAGTAGATTTAAGTTGTATTGCTGAGAGCTAAATGTAATGATCGAAAGTAGAATTTGAAGTTATCTTTAAATATTGGGTTGGCAAATAAGTTTGTTCGGTTTTTTACATTGGAATAAATCACAAAAACCGAACGAACATATTTGTCAACCCAGTATAATGATTGAAAATCTTTGTGTTTGCTCAGTCGTTAGATCGGTGAACCCGCTAACGATCCGTTTTACAGTGTTAACGCTTCGCGGCTGGTGTCGAAGATCTTATAACAGCCGTGCCGCCGCCAATGGCAATTATAAATATCCAGTGGCGTCTCCAGGCTGGCGAAATTCCAGTGACTGCGTTCTTCCCGCCTTTATGTCCGCGTTCACTCACCTTCCGCCGCTTCCGTTCATCCGGAACGGTGTTTGCCAAGAAGTCGTGACCCGTCCACTCGTTCCGATCCTCTTCCATGGACCTTGACAGCTTCCGTTGATCCCCTGTGACGCGTTTTTCCTGCTCTGAAAATTTACGGTCTCCGCCTGTTGCGAAAGAACACCGCGCGTCCACCCTGCCTCGCGATTGTCTATTTCTTTCTGCCGACGCGAATCCGCGGGGATTCTTGGCTTCTGCTTCTGCTTCTGGCAACGCTCGAGAACCCGGGATAGTTCTTTGTACCCTCGTTACCTTTGACTGTAACGATTATTTACTCGTTTATTATACGAAGCGTCCCAGCATAGCCGACGAATCCGCTTTCATACTTTCTTCTCGCCCGCGACAATTTATCCTGCCCGGCACGATCATCCTCGGAATGATAACGATTCGAAGAGCGGTATTGTAAATTCCAACGTTGCAAGGTTGCTGAGAGTTCTCTCTCGTCGTCCCGGAAAATTGCCTCCTTTGAGCGCTAACTCGATTTTTCCAGAGGAAAAGGTCAGCCAGATAAAATGAATAAATATCGTTATCGTTGCATGTTTATTCTTAGAGTTTATATTAGCATCGTTCCGGTGGCACGCTATTTATACAGTTGCGAACGAATTTTCTGCGAGGATGTAACAGCTTTGAGATTTTCTTATTAGCTTCGAACGCGCGAGGCATGTGATCGAGGTATTGGAGCCAACGATGCGACGCGACGCGACGCACAGTGTGTCCAAACGGCGAAATCGTGGTCAAAACCTCATAACTCACTTCAATCTGGAGAAATTTGGATAAAAATTGGTACAAGGGGGTTTTTGGGGTCGTTGATTACGAATCTGATCTTAAAAGTTTAAAAAACAAAATGGCGAATCCTATATGGCGGACATGTATAGCAAAAAATTGTTTTTTCCTCTAAAAAATTTCTACAGTAATGCTCTTGGATCGCTAATTATAAGTTGAAATCCATTTTTTAATATAGAATTAAACAACTTGCAAATCATGAGTTTATTTACTTTTGCGGATGAAAATCTATAATACATAATTAGATATAATATTAAACTACAAAAAAACTATAGAAAGTTGCGTAAACTTTTGCCACAACCCTCAATTAAAGCAGAAGAATATCGCTTATGAGAGACCTTATGTCTATATTAAATACGCTAAAAGGAAATAAATATAAGAAAATAAAAAATAACAAACTATGTTGTAATGAAGAATGAATTGACGAACCAACAATCGAAACTAATGAGAATTTCGGCTTTCTGTTTCAGAGAGGTGTGCGTGGACGAGGGCCAGCAGCTGTCCCTGGCCCACGGCTGTCAATTCTACGAAGTCAGCGCGGCGGAGAGTCCCGCGGGAGCTGCGCTGGCTTTCCAGGCTTTGCTCCGAGAGGCTCGATCGGTGCAGTTGTTGCGAGCGTTGCCGATCCGCCGGAAGCTGGGCGTGCATTCGGTTTCTAGGGTGCTGGGGACGATTTTCGGGAAGAACACCACCAAGGACCGGAAGAAGAGGCCTTCGTTGAGTATATGACGCCTCCTGTACGCCCTCCTCCTCGGAGGACGTGACGAACCAGATTTGAGAGCCGATGTGGTGGTTCTGAGCAGCAACGTCTACGCGAATCGTTGACGAGGACATCGGGAGCTGTCTTCAGGTGGTAGCAAACCATCCCTGAAGGCTATTCGATCTTCTCGACATGGGTTCTGTCGTCTTCGACTGGGCAGAGGACGTTGTGGTCGACGAGAAGGATGCTGAAGTCCTTCTTAACCGATTCATTCGACTCGGAGAAATCTTCCGGAGTAAGAGGGTGCAGGATGAGCTTGCTACTGGTCAGCCGGTGGCGCTGGATCTCTGGAAAGACGCAAGGATCGACGATACCTAGAGAATGGTTCTGTCGGGACCGTTCTTGGTCTGACATTTGCGTGAGATCCTAACGTAGAGACGTTTCGTTCGGTATCCGGCTAAGAAACATTCGTGAGAACAGTGGATTGATCGGGCCGTGTGAAAGACTGCTGCGACCGTGGAAACGACGACGAAATGCCTCGAGTGAAATTCGAAGTGGAAACCGAGCTAGCCAGGACATGTTTCTCGTTTCGTTATCCTTCGATACGCGGCGAACCGTCTGTATCCGTGTGTGTGTGTGTGAGTAAGTACGGTTCCCCTTTTCTTTTCTCGTTTCAGAGTCCGGGGCTCATGAAGACCCTACCGGAGAGTCTTGACGGTCGGACCGGTGGTCCTGAACGTTCTAGCTTTAAACGCGTCCGGAATCGCATGATCGTGATGGTAGCCTCTCGTCAGGAATCTCGTAGCAACACTATGACGCTCTCGGCTGCCTTGTTTCCGATCGATCGATCGTTCGGCAGGATTGGAAAACCTTGGAATAGATCATTTTCTAGGAAAAATTCGTTTCAACCTTTTCCCGGTTCGGTTAAGATGACATTTCATCCTGTAGGACCTTTTCGAGATGTGTCCTTTATGGGACAGGTATTTTTGAATCAGTACAATGAAAATCTCAGAGACAAGAATTGTTTCCGAACGTTTGTTAAAAAGATTGGGAATCGATTTCGTTTAGACTGGACAGGGAAAGTTGACGCGTACAAACGTTTCCGTGAAGTCTGTTGTTTCCCTTGAAGAGAAAAATAGGCAATTGGGAGTTAGAATATCGTAACTGCATCTCAAGACATGTTTGAGATATGTGATTAGTTTATCATAGCAGTTTCTATACGATGTATGTAATTCGAGGAGTCGAGTGATTCGGATATACGCGTCATCGTCTGTGCAGGCGTCGAAGTCGCTCGGCTATCGTCACGTTCCTGACGTTCCAGTGTATTCATTTCCGAAAATAAGTATTCAGCCGTCCGGATACTCGCGCAGAGCTTGTTCCTCGAGTAGGGATCCGCCGATTCCTACTGTAAATAAATCAGTTTCAATACTTTTACACGGAAACACATCCATTAATACGTTCGACGAAAAGAAAATCGATCGAGAAAGAAACAGAAAATTCGCGCCTTCAGAGATTTTCTCTGTCGATGCGGAAACCGGCTCGCCTGACGAGAGAGAATTACCATGTACGTTCTCACGCGTGATATTAGAAGATTTGCTAGTTCTAGCTCGTTTCGCAGCTACGAAACCGGAAACGAGCCGCCGAGCGCGAGGACTTGCGTTGCCTTCGAAACGAAATCCGACAGTCTTTCAAATTTTGCAGCTTCTGGCAGAAGGCCGGAATGCGCTGCGATCGCGATTTTTGCCGCGTCAAGTCTCCTCGAAATTTACGATCGTTGGTAGATGGAAGCGTTGCGTTATTTTTGTTTACATGTCGATAGACGTTTTCCAAATTTTAATCACTTTACATCACTCCAACATAATTAAATAGTTACTGGATCAATTAACTACTTAATACAATTTCTTTCACAGGAGGGTATGCATTTGTTTGTAAAGTATTCAGTGCCACGAAAAAAGGTGTGGTGGAACGATAAAATATCGTATAGACAAATTGTGATATGAAATTGTGATGCGAATAATAAAAGTACTTACGATTTCCAATGCAGCGAATAAAAGAATGTTATAGAGATCGTTGTCGTGCAACTATTTGATGGTGCACGGAATAAAGAAGTCGTTGATTGTCCAAGTATTACGCGGGCGCGTCTTTAAATAACAATATGCATAATTAACTGGACTTTCTTCGCGCGTCACGGTCCTCTTCGACGCGCGGCAAGTGCGTAGCGAGCGTGTTAATGAATTTATGATCGCGTTCGCAACGCTGCCATCAACTGTGTCATCGTATTCGGGACGACGCGACGCGACGCGACGGTCGCGCGTGCGAGACGATCGTTTATTTAAACGCACGAGCGAGGAGAAAAACTCGCACCGAAAGAGATCGCTCGATCCCTCGACGATCCCGTGAAACGAGAGGAGGAAGAGCAGCTCAAATCCGTAACGAACTGGTTGTAATGTCAGGCACGCGGCCGAGTTTTGCTTTCGAGAGTTTATTCTGCGCTCGGGAACGATCGCGAGACGTCGATGGTTGTCCTCGCTGTGCACCGAGGCTGCAGAAACGACGTCTTCCAATATCAGCGGTGCTGCTTTGTTCGGGTAATTGTTCAATTATTAACGAACGGTTAGTGGACCAGCAATTCTTCGCAAAGCGAATTCGTATTTTTATATCATGCGATTTTTCAAAAATGTGTCTGATATGTGTTGAATTTCTTTTCTGAAATGTGTTGAATTCTTCATTCAAAAGATTGTCGATGCTCGTTTGCCATTTTTCCGAGAAAAATCGCTTTTTCACCAAATAGGACAACTAATTATCTACGTTGCTATGAACATGAAATACTTGAAGGTCTTAACGAAGATCTAGTAACCCTCATCCGTCCCTCATTTCACGAACTGAATCTGTCCCTTGGTGTCAAATTGACACAGTGATCAAAATATCGATAAAATAACAAGGTAAACGATTATTTCTCAATGTTTTTTTATTCAAAGTTATGGGTTCTTCATTGAAAAAATAAAAGTCACCAAGCTTCGACCAAACTTACCTACAAATAACAGAACAACGTAACTTATTTCGGGAAAACTGTGTCGAATCGACATGAGGAACGGATGAGGGTTCAAGATTCAACAAAGCTTTTGCACCGGCTGAAAATCAACGGACAACAGGTTTCAATGAACATAATGTAAAAGTAAAATTTTCTGCTATTCCAGTTTCCTTGAAACGACGATATAAAGTCACACTGATCAGTCTCGCGACAGTATCGCCGAGCGCGGAGTAATCGATTCGATGACCTTAATGTTCCTACCGAAACTAGCCTAAGTGTACATAGCGCATATTCACTTGCTGAGTAAAACTACAGAGATTCGAGGAGTCCACGAAACATAGATGGTAAGATTTAAAATGAGGGAAAACAGAGTTATGTGTGAGAAAAAGAGAAAGAGAGAGAGAGAGAGAGAATTGGCCATCAAATTTCAGGATGGACCGACACGATCGTGATTCGTCGAAGAGATATTTATCGCGGTTTCGCGTGCACGTTTTTCGCTCGTATCGTGTGAATTCGGAATCTTCGTTTTGTTTCTCGTTTTTCTTTTCTTGCGTTTTCTCTCGCGCCGAGAGAGGAGATCATTTTGTGTGACCAGGTTCGAGCATTTTTTTCTCGTTTTTCTTTCTTCTTTTTTCGAGAAAGAAGATTGTTCGTTTTTCTACGGTAAACGTACGCTAGCGACTATGGTCGAGTTTAAGGTTATTACGTAATGTGTATTACGTGTATGTATATTTTCAGTGCCTTCCGTATTGACAGTGACGGGTGTTAGAGAGATAGAAAGAGTGAAAGAGAGTGAGAGAGAGAGAGAGAGAGAGAGAGAGGGGGGGAGGGAGATAGTTCTTTTGTGAACACCTCGTGGGCATACCTTTTCTCGGCTCGATCGTCGATTTTTCGTTCGGTTCGAGAAATTTCGTATAGTCGAGACGACGAACACGTTCTCTTTTTGTGCTTCTGATCATTGCTTCTCCGGTTGGATTAACTCTTTGTCTCAGGGGTTCCCAACCTTTTCCCTTCATCGACCCTGAATCGTGTAATTTTTAGACTGAGGATCTGTAAATTCAAAATTGTTGGAAAATTAAGGGAAGAATTCATTCAATTCATTCAATTTAGTTTCTATTTCTTGCAATCGATGCAGACAATTTTTATTTTGCATAAAAGGTCCGCAGTCTAGTCATTGAAAAATCAATTTTTCTACGTTTAAAGTATATTTGAATCTGTATCTTTGGAAAAATTGGTGATCTTAAAGAAGGAAGTTGAAAGTTCGGGGAGCACATGAGATTTTCGACTGTGTTAATTCCTTGACTATAGATCGACGTTGAATTTACAAGTCGGCAACGTCGGAAAACTAAATGAAGCAACAGGGTAGAAATATGCGAGTGCGGGGCTGGATTTATCGTCGTTGACCTTGTGCCGAAAATTCATCTCGTCCCGTCTATAATCCTCGATCTGCTGTGAATATATTTTTCATTCTTACGCGCGCGGTCTCTCTGAATTCGTTCTCGTCTTTCTTTTTATATTTTTATACTTTCCACCATAGAAAGTGGAACGATAAATATTTGTGCAGCATCGATAATCTCCGTTGGTTCGCGAGAATGTTGCACGGCTCGAGAAAAGGTAAACCGACGAGCGAGTTTTTTATCGAGGGGTGAAAGATTGTGCTTCCAGAGCGTGCCTAATCGATACATTCCAAGAAAAGCGTGTGAAAATCGGAGAATATAGAGGGGCGCGCGTGTGTGTTATGCGGTTTTCGAATTCTGGCCGATATCGATCGCTGTATTGTAAGTGCTAGTCACTTGTTATCGTAAATTGAGAAAGAATGAAATTCTTTTGTTAAAAAGAAGTGTTCGTTCTTGAAAAATGTCTATTTCTCAATGCCTCTGTCCAAATTCGTCCATCCACCTCCACTGCGTGATACTAATTTTTAGGTTCCACTATCATTCCAATTAAATCCGCAATGCAATTTCGAATTCTGCGATCCTTTCATGGAATTCATTAGTCCTGATTTAATCTTTATGCTCAGTCGTTGTTGATAACATATCATTCAAGACAGGCTAACCGGAAAGAGAGGTAAATCTGTCACAAAAATCGATTGTTCGCAAAATCTTGAGGTGGTAGACAAATTTTGCGAACAGATTTGAAATCAGCGTGACAAACCTACGGGAGAAAGGTCAAGAAAAAGATCGATCCATACATGGCATTGGCGAAACCACAATTTCCTTGTAATTCTGAAAGTTTACTACGAAAAATTGCTATACCATTATTCAAAATATTGTTTAATGAATTACTAAACATTTATGTATTGTGTGTATGAGGTATTATACCAATTTCATATCCATAAAATTTCAAGAATCATAGGAAATGGGAATACTCTAGATCGGGAGAAAAATGTTGAATTTAAAATATAATCATATCAGTTAAAATATAGCTCTGAGTGCAAAGGGTTAAAAAAATTTTCGTACCATATTGTGCTATGTTTCTGATGCATATGTATATTCTGAAAATTCTTTGATTTTGACACAAAATTGATCGGTTTATCCCTGTGCGTGGTGGTCGGCCAATGGCAGAGGACAACAAACCTGACAGTGGCCAGAGAGATCGAGGGTCCCGTTTGTTATTCTCTCGAAGCTGGTGGTCCCGAATGGTTCGGAAAGATCACCGGGACGAAGTCAGGGTTCCCTTGCCGTGGCAAAATTAGACGATTCGCCCGGCCGGGATGCACATGACACGGGAGGCGAAGTGAATCAACGATGGACTGACCGAATAACTAGCGATTCGGGCCAAGGTTTCGGGTGCAACACGTGTTTGTCAGCCGTGATACAGAAATAAAGTACGGTGTTCCCTCCTTTCACGGTGTACATATGCGTTTGCCTTGCGACGATAACTCGCCGCTGGCAATATCGTTTGTCAATGAACCCCCTGTCCCTCGAAAGAAAGAAAGAGAAAAAGACAGAGGAACCAGGCTGAGAGAGGGAGAGATGAAGATAGGCATGCCGGGGCACAGAGCAAGAAAGAAGGGGGAGTTGGGGGGTTGGCAGAATGGAAAAAAGACGGGGAAGAACGCGCACACAAAAATAAGCAGGCCGGTATTTCGGCTTCCCCGCTGCGTGAATCACGGATCGTTAATAAATTTCGGTGAAAAAGGAACCCTCGCATCCGGCGTCTTCCGGCGCGGCGGCGGAACGCGGCTAAAAATCGACGAAAAAGGAGTTCACCTGTGCTCTCGGACGATCCTTAATGGCTCGGTGTTGCTTGATCACCGGCGCGGTTATTGTTTGCGTGCTGGCCAAGTGATTTACTGGCAACCAAGGTAGAACTTGGACATCATCGCCGGACTGCGAAACTGTTTAGATCTCGTTTTCCAACCGCTAGCGGATGGAACGTTTTCTGTACAACTTTTTCGTTATCACTCGGTCGAGTGTGATTCGTTTCTGGAATTTTATTGAACCATTTCAAACCCTTCTGGATTTATTGATAAGATGATGTAAATACACGTGTGAAAATTATTTTTCACAACTAATTGTAAGTAACAAAGAGTCTTCTCGATATTCTGCACGCTGGTTTATTTAGGTGGCTGTGGGGGATGCGACGGTCACAGAGGGGAGGTAATACCCTAAATTCCTGAGCCGATGTGAGACAGCATTCGCGCGCGTTTCTATGTTTACCTACCCGTAGAGACTTCAAAGCGTCCTTCGTCGCTTCCATCACGCTTCTGCTCGACATGGATACGCAAATATATATTCGTACTTCTATCCTATAAGTAACGTAACCCTTCTGCCCACAAACTCCGTAGTTTGTAAATACGAGTTTGTTTACTTTCGGTAAGTAAAATGTTCTGCATACCGATATTTTCGAATATGTTCTGTTTTTCGATCAAGTTCTCCTGATATTTAGTATATGTATATTTGCGATCGTGTTGGCAGATTCTCGATAAAATCGCATCGGAGGACGAGACACCCATAGAAATATGTATACATTTCCAGCAACCTTCTTGCATTTAGCAGCTCCTAACGAAATTCGTTGCCGGCGCATCAGCGCATTTATAAACCTGTACAAATTCCGCGTCTCCGATTTCCGGTAGACGCGACGCTCAAAGTGTTTATGTTATTTCTTCCGACGAGCAAATTTTCGTCGCGAATCGAGCGAACTCTATATTGTCCCCCGGCAGAAAGAGGATACGTCTCGCTTAGTGGTCGCAGCGTCTGGCGAAGAGAGCGTGCTCCAAAACGATAACGCAATTAATGCAAATCGCGGCAGATAATATCACGTGCGGATAGAGGGGAAATGGTTTGAAACGTTAGCCCCGTTATCGGGTTACGCGACACGCACCGGCCAAGTTCCAATTTCGCGGGCTGAAATACGCAAATTGGAGTTGTCCGGTACTGTGCTCGCGTCGCGACATTGTGCACCGCGAGGTGCAGCCGCCCGGTGCATCATTTCGTGGCGATAAATCGAGCAGGCCCGAGCATCGTTTTATCGGCGGCCACCGCTCGTTTATCTTCTCCTCCCGTGGCTTCTCGCCAGCGACAAGATGGCGAGAACGGATCGCGAACCAGGGATTCGAGGCATCGCGGTAACACGACCGGGCCCACGAGAGAATTTTCTACGGGGCACTGAACCAGTCCAACCCCTTCGGAAATCCTAAACCCGATCACGTTTTCAGGTCTTGTACCTGTCATCTCGTAACGTCCTCGCCCGGAACTCGAAGATGTACCCGAAGCTGCACCCTGCATCGAGAATACACTCGATGATGCACCGCGGTCCCGAAATATTCATTTAACGCCTTGCACTCTCACCCACCACTAAAGTTTACTGTACCATTGTTTACAATACTGTTTACATTATTAGCCCTTTGCACTCGAGGAGTTTTTCGCTCGGGCGAACTAGCAACTCGAGACGATTTCTATCTCCTTTCTATCGAAAGTTTTCTGATTTTGACACAGAATCCATCGGTTTGTCCCACTGTGTGTAAAGGGCTGGATATTGTATATTACTACACATTTAAGTGTTGTACGAGGTATTCATCAATTTCATATCCATGACATGAAAAGAATCGTATACAATGAAAATATCGTAGGTCGGAAGAAATGTGTCATGATCAAGTGAAAATAGCTCCTACTTGAAAGGGTTGAAATTGATTTACAAAACTGGTGAAATTAATTAGCAAAATGGTGCACATTTGACTTGGAAAAGGGTGAATTTCGGGTGCGAAGGGTTGAAGAAGGAAAGACGAAACAAAGTGGCACCGCGAGTCGTTTCGAGGACGGTTGACCCCGCAGCCCGACAATGCTGGACGCGGGACGAGTCTTCGAGTAACAAGAGAGAGCCAGCTTTCGGAATAATTCAACGTAACCCGAGTCTCTCGGGGTCCTGTCTGGACCGGGTCCAGCGAAGGTACTCAGACTGGCGCATCAATAATGCCCGGTGTGTAACTCTGCGTTTAGACGAGGCGCGAGGAAACGGTATTCGCTGGTTGGTGTATGGACGCGGTGCGCGGGACGCGGGGGCGTGCTAGACGCAACACAAGAGACCAAGAGACCGGTGCACCCAGCCTCGTCGCCGGATGATCCTGGTCGTGACTGGCAAGGTCGTAGGTCGGCTCGCTGCACCTTGCACCTCCACCTTCCAAGGCAGGAACCAGCCGCACCGTGTCTGGCCTCGGGCGAGAGTTGAAATTTAATACATGCGCATAACTCTCGATACTACGAGGCAGTCGCCCCTCTCCTCCCCCTCCACCTTTGAAGGGGTTCGTCGCAGAGCCCCTTCGACCACCATTGAAATCTACCTAAGGGAACAGTCTATAGGTTATCGTTCGGAGGGCCTCGGAAGGGTCAGAGTGACCACGTGAACCTTGATGGAGAGAACGATTTACCTGTTGCATCTCTTGCAATGGTCTTCGATATTTCTCTGTCGCGTAATTGCATTTATCGCAAAAATGGCTAAGCACAATTTAAAGCAGTGCTTACGGACAGAAGAAAGACAGAAGAAGTCCGTTACCGTTTTCGTGAATCCTGAGTAGGCCCATCAGCCGCGATTACCTGCTGAAAATGACCACATTCGAAGGTCACTGGTTCTGACGTTTACGGTTAACCCGGGTGCTTGATTTATCACGCCCCGATCCGGCCGTTTCTCATCCCCGTGTCTGTGTCTACAACCACTGTTCTCACCGGGTTACTCCGGCGAAAAAAAGAAACGGTCCTCCCGGTGTGGAAGTAAACGACTGGAAACGAGAGAGCATTTACCTTAATGATACCTCTTTGAGGCCCGTTCGAACCGCTGCGCTGCGCTGCACGCGTGTTTACCTCGGCCTCCAATGTTTCGCGATCTTGCGTCTCGAATTTTGCCTGATTAATACGAAACCCCCTATCACGCGGCAGATGCGTTCCGCTTTGAATTGCAGGACGCAAAAAATTAGAGGGACAAGAGTCTCATCAGTGCAGAACTACTTGAAATTCGCGTTTTAACACCTCTTCCAGTAATTAGAACTTTTCTCTGGGTTCGTAATTTCTTAAGAAAAGAAGAAACGCGGCGTCGGCGTCGTATAAATGACATTTAACAGGTGATAGACGGTTAGATATTTCGGAGTTCTTTGAAATCGCTATAATGAATTACTTCCGTTTGACGTAATTCGATGACGACGCTACCCATGGCGCCAGCCGAATTTATTAGTTTTCCGAATATTCTCAAAAACTAACCATAAATACTGCCAGAATATTCTATCTCGAAGAAATATATGTGGACAACAAGTGCTCCGAGGATTTATCTGACAGCACGAAATGAAACTTTCATATTCGATACAAACTACGAATGTTTTCAACGTCTTCTACGTCTCGGGTCTCGTTTTTCTCCGTTCGTCTGTTCGAACATATTTTATTTATAATTAGCTGCAACTATTAAACTGTCGACAAGACTTGACTTCATTTCAAAAAGGAAATTGCAATTTCGATGTACATACTATCTTGCGGTTATTCGCGATTTCTCTTTCACACTCTAATAAACCGATTGCATTAAAAAAAAATCATTACTGGAGCGCGGTCACTTGCTAAATGCATAAAATTTCTACTCAGATTTTCCATAGTTCGCGAAACATTTTCAGAATCGGAAATATTTTCCGTGTAAAACATATTCGGAGACGTTTCGCGTTTTCCCAAATTTATAAAATCCGTTCACGAGCCTCGATGAACCGATTGCATAAGTCAGCCCGCATCGACCGGCCGGGCGATTCGCAAAATGTCGTAACTGGAAGGTTGCAGTAACAGCGGCTGCGTTAATTATGTCGTCCACGATAGGCGCGGCGCGTAATTCCTCGTCGCGACGATTAAAAGCGCGTTTATCGCGACACACGGTCAGGAATATCCAACGTATTTATTATGCTCGGCACGGCCGATGCGGTAATGCTACGTTAATTAGAAATATTCGTTGCCTCCCTGTCCCGCCGTGCCGCGCGCCGCGCCGCGCCAGTTGATTTAGCATCGTGCTGTCCCCAAGCTGTTTATTAACGTCGGCCAGCGAACCGCTCGAGCATTTCTCTTTGAACTTCTCTCGCGGGAGAACATCCTTCCGCTAACGAACTCCTGAAAAAGAATTTCCTCCCTCTTCTCGAAACACACTCCGCGCGCGATTTTCTGTTCAATTCTGCGTGTTGCGACGGAACAGAAAAATGTATATTTGGCACAGTTACTTCCACCAGCGGCTAAATTTAACGATTTCTCTTTTTTTCGCGGCAAAATGCCTGCCGAACGAGTTCGTTGCCACCGCGAGAACGTTACTCTTTCGAGATGGGGTTGCGAGGAATTCGATGAACTTGGTCATTTTGCTCGATCATTCTTCTCTAATTTATTATCCGAGTGTCGTTATAAATTTTCGTCTCGCAGAGTTAGTATACGCAATGCATACGCTCGATTATTCAAATCTACGTATATGTAGAGGGAAACAATTGGTCGAAAAGAATTTTATAGCCCATTGTTGGGATGATTTAACGGCTCTCGAAACACATTTCCGCTTTTAATACTGAAGATAACTAATGACGGAACGTTAATGAGTGGTTCGATAATTTACAATCAATTATGAGAGGTGCAGAACCGATAGTTTAAAGAATTATTTCCGATTTAATAGTAATTACCTGGAATCCTCGTTGGCAATAAATCATGCGAGATAGAAAATCACCGTACATGGGAAACGTGGCTTATTCGATAGTTTATGTACAGGGCGTCTCATCAATGTCTATCTTATCATCCGATGTTCACAGTATCAGGTCGTTTGGAAAGCCAATTTTTTACCAATTAGAATAAGTTTTATGACATTTTGTTCTATGATCTTTCCTCGCCCTATTAATCAGAAAATAAATTACCACAGCCAATTCTGATCTCCAACAAGCTCAACTCAACGACACTATGTATAAAGTACAGAAATAATTGTATGTACATGTATTGCGATCTTATTCAGTCCCTGTCGAATTTTTCTGGCAATGCCCGAGTAATTAATTAGCACTTGTGCAAAGAAAGCTTTCGACGCAGTTTGAAGAACGGCAAAGTGGCGATGATTATAATTATCAAAGAATCGGCCTCCTAACTCATCTCTGCCATCCTGTCGGCGATGAAACGTCGCGATACGAGGTCACGTTTAATCGTCGATTGTCTTCAGCCCACATTCCACGGTGATAAGCACTGTTTACGAAGCTTTGCACAATGCTTGCCGTTGCGAGCCAGTCGAACCAAAAAGAATGTCGCATTAATCTAAGGAAAGGTCGTTTTATACAGCAGTCACGTTGATACACACTAGAGGTGGGTGTTAGTCATCTTTAGATTAGATTAAGCCTGCAGAAATTTTATACAAATTCACACACAGTTGTCTCGGCTCGAGAGTTCATCTCCTGCGAGACGTTCAATTTAAAAACTTATCGAATAATCATTCTTCCAAGAATGATTTCGATCATTTGTTCGTTACTTTCTTTGCTGCTTACTAGCGGATCTGTTTGCAAAAGAAAAATTTCGGATTCCGCCGTGTCTGAACGGGCTCTCAATGTTTTTACCGTTTCAAATCACGTCTAGTAATAATAATATGAAAATCAATAAATCTGAAACTGGTAATTCTCAACACTCAACACGCTCGCGCACACAATGATCCATCAGACTCGGAAAATCCTGTTGGATTCATTCCCCGTTCGACTCCGAAAATACAATCGAAATGAAATCCGTGAAAAAGCTGTCGTATAAATTGCGTGGGGGGGGGGGGGGGTATGTACCGGATCCAGGGGTAGATAATTCAAGCGTCCGGACGCGGGGGTTGGAGATTTAAGGAGCGTTGTTGACATGGGTGCGGAACAGACATTTCCGGGGGAGGGAATGGGCCGATTTTTTCGGCGTTACGCGTAACCAAGGATCAATCTATTAATCGTTCGTTGATCGCGGTTGGTTTTGCAGTATGTCTCTCGAAATACGTATCCGGCCCCTGGAGGCGACGTCCGGCGTCGTTTTACGATCGTAAACGGAGAGACAGAGAGAAACCACGGGGAGAGAAGAGGGGGCGGAAAATACTAGGGCGACGACGAGGAACGTCGAACGACACACCGCTCTCGTATTCCTCGATGTAAAATTAGAAACGGCGCGGCGCGGCGCCCGGCGAGGCGCCAGTTTCCCGGTGCGCTCCAATTCGCTCTTTGACATTTTCGATGATAACCGCGGGGGTCCCGCGTCTCTCGCGACATTTTTCGACCCTGTTTATGATCTACGCTGCCGTCTGCGGCGCACAGTGGGCTAAATCATGAATTTTATGTCAAAATCAAACAACTTCCAGAATATATTATAAGAAACATTGCAGAATATGAGAAGTATAGAGAGATTATGGTACGAACGCGGTTTTCAACCTTAAAAATTGTGGTTTCTCCAATACCGCGTACGGATAGATTTTTCTCTTGACATGCTACACAGTCTGCGACTATACATGATTTTCTGTAAATTTTGTCAGGCTGATTTCAAATCTCGCGATTTTACAAAAATGGTTTTCGTGAAAGAAACTAACGAAATCATTTTTGATAATTTTATTTTACATTTGCACGAGAAGTAAGGTAAATATTCAATCTATTCAACTTACATCTCGTCAACGAATTTTTTAACTTCTGCTGATACTTCTGGTAATATGCTCGAATATACAATACATATTCAAAAAACTTTGTTGAAAACTAGTTGGACCATATTGTACACGCTATGTTTCCGTTTTCATTGGCTGCTGCGCGTATGTCGTTACGTCCGTGTCCAATAAAATATTTACGTGGTCATACCGTGTAATTGACCAACACTTTTGCAATCTTGTGCATTAATTAAGGTTGTCCTTCTAATTAGACTAGATGTTGCAGTGCATCGTCCGGTGCCTATAGCATATGGCAACGTGACGACGCGACGGGTACAACGTTGCGTCTTAATTACATTGCCTATGGAGTACTGTAATTAAAATTCAAATGCCTCTTCCGTCTATCGGAATTATCTTATATAAAGTATTGCGCAATTAGAGCACAGCTAGCTGCGCACTGACAACCACTTTTCTTTCTTGTAGGATGCGTAACAAATTCGAACAAATTTTTATGACAACACTCTAGCGATCTCATTAGAAAAGTTATTTCATTAGAGAAATACCGGATAAATTTGGAATTTTCAAAATGCAAGTTTCTATTTATTTGATATAAAACATGGAGTTTTTTAGTTGTGCTCGCGCGTTGCCAAAATCCGAAATAAATCGACCTATTCATTCGTGCTTTTGAAATATAAAAAGAATCAACGTTTGTTTGAAGTTCTGGAAAGAAATAAGAGAGTGCTTTGGTGACGATCGATAAAAAGTATATCAACGGCGAGAAAACTAGTTCGACTGGGCGCAAAAGAGGCTGGCGATCAGTGTGCCACATCGGGTTTCACCTGGTATTAATTTAGCCAGGAGAACTTTCGGCGGAGCCTATAGAAATTTGTGCGATAAATCTCTTATCGCTAGAGACAGGCAAGCCTACCGGGCGACGATCGTCGCCGCGCCGCTACCCGTGCGATATCTTAAGAACAGTAATTTTAGCCTCTGCTTTACGATAGTCTTTTGCCTTCTGCATCGTGGCGGCCACTATTTATCGGGCACCATTGTTCGGCGTAGAAAGTCCCGGCTGCTGGATAATCACCTCTAATTATCACCGGTCCAGAAGCACGATCGCGATAATCGTATTTCCTGAAAATAAACTTGTATGCACACCGTTCGAACCCGACGGGGCCGCGACGGATTTCACCAGGATGCATTTTCTTCCGACCGATGCTCTGCAGACTCACGCTGCTTTTCATTTTCATCAAAGAAAAACAGCTGGGTCTTTGCCTCGATGTAAATGTATATGTAGAACGCTCGGAAGTCTTAATTACATACCGATGCGAATATCAACGTTTTTCGAAGAGTGTATGATTTAATAATAAACATTGGACATTCTTATGCAAAATAAACATTTGGTCAGTGAATTTGCCAGACCAACAGTGAAATGAAAAAGAACTTTCTAGCAGTGAAAAATTTTCGTCGAGGATTTCATACACCTTCCATTTTGCATACAGTAACTCCCACTAATATTCGGACAATCTTAAAAACACCGTACCTTTTCAAATATTGGACTATGCGATTTGAACTTTTTGGAAAGCCAGAGCAAAGTTAGTTAGTGAACTAACTGCTCTAGCTTCCGAAAAAAGTTTGAATCGTTTAGTCCAATATCAAAAAGATTATCGCGTTTTTTAGAGCGTACGAATATTAATGGCAGTCACTGTATGTTCACGCTAGACTGCGAATGTTTACGCGATTCGCAATTTTTCTAGACAATTTAAAGAAAGTCAAATCAAATGAAATCTTGTTTTCAGTGGTATAGCCTTCGCAGATCCGAAAGAAATAAAAATCATACTAAACTCTGTCGAATTTTGTTTAATTTTCCGCAGTCTAGTTGACGCATATGGGACATGGGACCGGTGTACATAACAATCTTCTCCGGCAGCTAATAATTCGTGCGATTGTTTATACACCGCGTGTCCCACATCGTCGGCGAAGTTTCATAAAAATCTGGCTCGCCTCGTAAATTTCCCTTGTTAGTGTTTCTCGCGCTGCTCGGTTCTTTTTTCGTTTTCCTGGCCGATTCTCGTACACCGCGCACGGCGTGATGACTCCGGTGATCATCGACGGCCGCGCGGCCGTCGCACCACAGGGTAGAATCATAATTACGGTGAAATGCAAATCGGTCGCGTGTTACCGCGGGAATGCGAGTGCAGCAATTAGACTCGTGTTTATTGCTACGTCCAGCGGCCGTATTTATTGCGTACGGAGGCAGGCTATAGCTTCGTTAGAGAGGCGAGGCGTTTACATAGTTGTTTCTTTAACCGCCATTCGGTTACCAACTGGCCGGCATTAGTTCGCCGTTTTAATGCCAGCGGATTTTCGCGCTGCCATGCGACCGTGGGCCCGTGACAACGATAAAATTAATTGTTAACAAGCGTAACGAGAGAAACTTGATCCGATCGCACGTAACGCTCCCTGTGAACGCCAGACGCTAAGCTTTCCTGATCGCCTGCCGATTTAGGCGCTGGAACAACCGTTCGCACGATCCTATTCTACTCTGCTCTTCAAATTCCAATTAGCTGACCACCGTTTTCCGTTAGATTCCACGTTTCTGCGGCCGAATTTCGAGCAGAGCTTGGGAAAATAGGATTTTAAATAGCAAATTGCAAATAATCCCATTTATTTTACAGTATCTGTACAACTTTGAAAATAAAATATTTCATTTTCTGGATGAAATTGTTACAATAGAAATATTCTATTTTGAGGTTCAGATTGTTCAAATAGAAATATTTTATTTCGAGGTTCATATCGTTAAAATAAAATACTATTTTCTTCGAGCAAACTAAAATCTAAAATATTCAATAGTATTTCAAATATGTTTTTCGCCAAGTAATGACCACCTCTGATTTCGATCACTGAAATACTGTAAGAATATCCCTAACTTCTACTGTTTCACAGTTTCGAATCTGATCTATTCATGTTTTTCCGAAAGAAAATCCACGAAATCGAATTATAACCTCAATCAGAGCTGACCGAGACAAATCTAGTCTACGCACGTGAAAGAAAGAAATATTTTACGCTAGAAACATAACCGATGAATTAAATTTGCGGTAGAGAGTGAACTCTCGGTTGCGATGGGGGGGGGATAGGCTCTCTGTAACGGTGTCCCGTAACTAAATGAGATTCAATTAAAAATGAAATTGTAAATGAAACGATTAGAGTGTCTGAATGGTACAACAGTTAAGTAATAGTAAAAGATAAAATAGTGGTGGGCAACTGCGAGAGGTTTCCGTCTATCAATGGTTGTGGAACAAGTGTACACACTGTTTCAGAAGCTTGTTCTGCGACCTCGTAAATGCACCGGTGTTCCGCGTACGAACTTAATTAGACGTTTTTCCTCCCTGCTGTTTTATGGTTAGTTTAGATATTAGCCTGGCGCCTGTTCGTTGCTCTGCGATTGCGCATGCTTAATAGGATCGTTATACAGAAGTGAATGTTGCTAGTTGCTCGCGGTTGCTGTGCGAAAAGGAATTTGCCTAGCTAGATCTCTCGGGCGACGCATTAAGCACCGGTGATAAGCCGTTTTAGATTTTCGCTAGCAACGGTAACTGCATTGTGACTTCGCCACTTCTGTGCAACACGAGAACTGGCTACTTAGCCGCGTTGCAGCTCGCCTTATCGATAAGGGATCATTTTTTGGCCGAACCCGAGGCGGCCTGATTACCACATACAGGTTCCACGGGAATTCACCGCGGGAAAAAGAAGATTATTCGAACCGCAAAAACGAATGGGATAAACGCAGGATAATATTTTATTCCCGAAAAAATACAGATAGCAAATTTAATGTTACCGCTTCGTCGCGGATTATCTGTGTCAATCCGTTATTGTGTCAACGTGACGGCAGAAGCCAGCGAAGTTTGTATTAACTATTCCGGTGTGTTCGGTACAGGTATAATATTATATTGTAATTGTATAATAGTATAAGTGAAATTCAGGAAATGAAGTTCAATGAAAACTTGTGGAAATGTCTCGAGTTTTTCATTATTTTTCATATTTTACTGATCACGTTCCTGCTATCGAGCGAATGTAATCGTCGAGGCAGCACCGACGCGAAAATAGAATCGGTATGACTGCGCAGTTTCGATTTTCCGGTGCAAGGTCGTTTGCCATTCTTTTCAAATGTGAAATTCGACCGTCGTCGTCAGTTTTCATGGGAACATGATTTTTTAACGAGTTAGTTAGTGTTTTTGTCTACGTTCTGCCGCATACCGGTGATCCAGTGAATGAAAATAACCAGCGTCCACGGTGTTATTTATACCCACTCGGTTCGGTGTCGGAAAAATCGGAGGATCCGCGTTTTATAAATCGCGTTCTGAAAACCAGTCCCCAGAAAATTCAAAAAATCTGCTGATAGTAATAACTCGGAGAAATCTGCTAATCTTCTAATCAGTTGAAATGTAATATTCAATTTCTAGTTGGAGAATTTCCGAGAGATTGATCGATCGGTGCTGACTCATTGTCAGTTCCGCGAACAACAATCATAAATAACAAATGTTTCACGCAAAATCTTGAGACGAGAGTAGAGGAAGACGGGAAAAAATGAATGTCGAGAGTGACTTAAAGGATCCAAGCAATGCAAATGGCTAGATCGTCCGGATAATTGGCTTGTATTGTTTCTTCATGGCTGACGGAGTACGTTAACATACCTGGTTGCGGATGATTGGTATGCTTTCACCTACACTTTGGCAACTGCTCATTGTCTGAAGCGTTCGGGTCCAGTTTTCCTCATCGATCTTTGAACGACAGCGCTCTCTGTTATTATAGACGAGCTTATCGGACTATGGGGAAACTCGGGCCGGTCGATTTCTCGTAATTAGGTGAAACCGCGAAAAATCGCAGACTTTTCAGTTTGCATTGTCTCTCGGATGATGAACGGCATTATTTTATTCGAGGATACTATCCGGTAATGATAGTGTGCTTCGCCACATTGGACACTGCACGCACCGAGACGTTCTAATTCGACTGCGGATGTGTCTCTTTTCTTGGATGAAAATTTTTTTCGAAAACATGTCGATCTTTTCCTGTGAAGAGCTACGAATGGTCACGTTTCTGGAGCTATCCGTTTCCGAATGTATCAAGCCCCGTTGCGCAATGCCCGCCGTGTGTCAACTGGGCCAAACAGAGTGTTCGAGAAGAGAGTACTTTGACCGTTCGCATTCTTCGTTGTCCAACCGGCTGGCACGATCGAAGAGTAGCATCTTCGAGTGTCTCCGAGAGAGCCTCGATGTGTCATGATAGAGTGCCGATGTCAGTCGAGAGCAGCCGGATAGGCATGATTCTTCAAAACTATGAATTATGCCCCGACCGTCGGACAGGCGACGAAAAGTTTCTTCAGGAAGCTATTATGTCTTCGTCCGTCCATTTTGTTATTCCTTTGAGCGGCTGGCAGTTACATTATAGTCGTGGAGAATGATCGATAACGGTGCAGATTTTCGTCTGGATACGTGACGTAAGCCTCGTTTGATCCGCTGCGACGTAATCGTTCGTGTTACATAACAAAATTACAATAGTATCTCCGAGAAAATAGTTGGAATTTTCTCAATTCTTCGGTTTTATCGAAGCTGTGACTTCCTGCATTGTTTATATGCTACCTTGGTGGAGTTGTTAGATAGTAGTTTTTATACATTTTTATGGTAGTTTGAATGGTTTATTTGCTAATACATAATTGTATGCAAAAGCCATTTATAATCGAGAAGAATTGGAAACGAGTCGGAACTGACAAAATCGAACAAACATTTTGGCCAGCTTAGCATAGTTTGTACTTTCTCAACGATTTATATCTTTCCCTAATCGTATAACTTCGAAAAATATTCTCGGTTCAGAATGTCCAATCTACACTGAAGTTTACTAATGGTTTATACGCAGAAGCTTTCTAATTACAAAGTGTACTGCTTTATCGCCGCAACCTGTATTCGATTTTAATGAAAAGTAATCGCATAATGTCGATAAATAACAGTTGAATATCTCGCCGGAAAGACTTTATCTATAACGGTGTCTCTCGAAAAGTCCGCGTCGCGTGGCGCGTCGGTGCAATTAACTTTAACCGGTCCGCCATTACCACACAAACGTCTGGGCGGGAATTTTGAAACGGGCCGCGTTGCAGCGCGGACAATCAGCATTATGCTGCGCGCACGGTGCATACATTTCCCGTTGGTCGGCTGCAGTGTGCGCTCGCTAAAACAAAATTAGAATTTCACCGTTTCTCCTCAGCTCGGACGTGAAAAATTCTTCGCTTTCGAGAGAGCGGGCGGATCAATGGCGGGTAGGAAAAAGGCGGTAACGAACAAACAAACAAAGAGGAAAAAAAGAGGAACGATGGTAGCGAAAAAAGGCTCGTCAGTATAGTATCGGTATCGAGATCGAGTCGCCCTTTCGCCGACGTCGATCTTATTGTCTCGGGAACGGTGGCGGGGTTTCTACCCCGCGGCCTCGGATAATGCGATTTCCGCATATTGTCTCGCGTGAGCGGCCGTTCTCTCAAAAGCTGCTTTATAAGAGCGCGCTCTCGTGGGATCACGATTATATTGTTACCGCGGCGTTCTGCATACACATAAAGTCCGCTATCCATTATACCAGGACGAATAAAATAGAGATGTATTGTCCTTATATACGCGGCAAGTTGTACGGCTGCGAGCTACACCGGCCATTTATTATTTGTTAAATAAATATGTACGTCGATACACACTGTACCGATGCGAGCGTGTCCACTCGCGTTCTGCAACTCTCCACTCCCCGCTACCGCGATCGGTAAACCGAGTATCACCGTTATCTCGATCGTTTCTTCGACGATGGCCACGCGCGTCCATATCGATTTCACAGAAGAAAGTACCTGGGAATGGCCAAATTCGCGGTTTCACCGAGACAAGCCCGACCGGGAACGATTTAGTACCGTTTTTATCCGGTTCGACTAAATCTCTCGTATACCTCGTACACCTAACAACAAATTTTCATTTGTTCATTCATTCAGCTGTGCAGAATATTGGTTGCCTCAGTGATATATGAATTTCGACTTACAATTAGATTTAAATATGATGATTCAAAGTAGAATTTCAATTTAGATTTCAATATGTACAACCCCTGGCAGAATGTTTCCGATCGGAGGCATTCATACCGATTTTAGAGAAAACATTCACAATTTAGAAATAATACTTTATGGAGTTAAAACTGATGGGAAATGAAAAGGGGCTTATTGAAGAATGAAAAACAACAAAATAACATAAGCTTCCATTTATTGTAACAAAGAATAGAATTTTTAATTTTAGATTAATAGAACAGCTGGAAGAAAGTTTCCGATTCGATTTACACTGTCCAACAGCAAATTTTAACAATAAGTCATATATTTCTGTTATAGTTTCGAGACATTTAAAGGAACAACGACGTTATTGTAAGAGCAATTCGCGTTACCCTAAATGAATCGTGTGGTGCAGCGTGATCGAGTTTCCGGTCGAAACGAAGCAGAACGTAAGCAGACAGGAAGACAATGGATGCAGCGTGTTCGAGAGAAACAGGTACACCTCGCGTTCGATTTAATTACTTTCACCGGTTCGACCCAGCCCCCGAGCAGAGGAAGTTAATTAATTTTTCTGTTCGGATGGCGGTTTAGTAGCGATCGGTCGAACCGATCGTTTAGGTCGCGCTCATTGCCTCGACGCCTGAACCCATCGGAGGGATCTAATTCGTTTAGGTCGTGGACCGGTCGCCGACTTCTATGCACGTGCCCCTTGTTTCTCGCGGTCTAATGGAAAGGCAATTAACGCGGTCTTTTATCGATCGAATCGTTGTCTCGCTAAGGCGCTCTCGGCAAATACGGGGAACCGGGTAAAAGCTGCTTCGGATCGGGGTACGGGATCGTTACGGTATACGGGGGGGAGGAGGGGGGAGGGGGCACTAGAGCCTGGACGCTTTCGATTGTTATTGAGGCTGATAAAGCTATCTCGAGAGAGCGGAGAAATGGGATTGGGAAATTGAGTGCTTCTCGATGGCCGATACCTCGACCGAGCAACTCTAATATCCGCTCCGTGGAAGTGGCTGTTGTTTCATCTGTCTTCTCCTGTTTGACATGTTGCAGTTTATACGTAAATCACATGATTTATGTGTTAGGCAGGAATGTTCAAGCACGGAGTTGAATCGTTTTGTTATGCCGTGAAGAAGGAAAGGATGGGGTTCCCTCGAGAAATAATCCTTTTTCTTCTTTATAACTTGAAGTTTATTGAGTAGGCCACACCAACAGATTATTCACAAGAAATCGCGCTTACAGAAAGTATACGTTCTTAGAAAATAACTGACGGCTCGAAAGTGAGTCCCGCTCAATGAGAGGGTTCCTTATATGGATTCTCTATAAGGACCTTTGGTCTGCACTAAAATGTGTCACCGGACATGTAACTCTGCCGTTCTTAGTTCAGCCAAACATTTGAGTCAGCTTTGGGCAGAAGGGCAAAGATAATGTTAGTTTGGAATCTTATCGGGAAGGGTGATACCGCATAACAGTTTGTTCGCGAATGTCTTCACGAATGTTTTCAACGGATTTCTCCGCGAAATGAAAATTAACCTTACCATAAGGTACGTTTCCCCAGCTTTAATTTAAGCCCTCGAAAGATGAAAAATTCTTACGGGAATACATTCGAAATCTGAATTACATACATTCGAAATATCGGTAAGTTTGTATATCGTATTAGTCTAATACGCACGCACCGCCGTTATTCATGTTCACTCGCCATTTTCATCGAGGTCTGATAAGCCCGTCGGAAAATCAAACAATACAATAATCGATTGGAGAAAATTAATGGAAGCGTGGCCGCGAGCGACGCGATAATTCTCTTCGGTGTCCGCCGAAAGAAATCGGAAGTGAACATAAATAATGTTAATTAGCGTTTCGAAAGCGCTGTTGTGGTCGCCGTGGAAAAATCGCTTATCACACCTGGGAGAGTTTTATCCGTTGAACAAAAACCGGCGAGACGATTTCCAAGTCGGGGATCGTGATAGCCGATTGATAAAACGCTGCGGTATCGAGTTCCCCCGCGAGGTTATCGCCAATTAAGCTCTTTCCCGCAAGCGTGCCCTCGAAAAGCAACAATTAAAAACGCGATCGGGCCGCGCTTGATAACGATAAAATTCGAGCAGCAATTTCACTTAACGAGTTGGTTAATGCGCTCCACCGACACAACGCTCTCTGGCCAGCCGGTCGCTGCCAGACGAAAAATCGATCAGGGATTCACGATTGGTTTTAGAGAAAGGAATGCGTGCGCGAGCGCGCGCGAGCAACATCGCGAACGTACACGGACGCGGACGGTGAGTGACCTAGAAACACATTATCGCGATATGTTCTGCTCGTCGACCCACTGACGTGACACGCCCAACAATCCGGACCGATGTGTATAGTCAATCGAAGAGGTGCATCGATCGTCGTGGTAGTTGCACTCGAGCCGATTTGCAGTTTCAGCCCTTCGTAGACGATTCTCGTCTTCCCACGAAAAATGATTTGCCATGTTAACAAAACAATTTCCTATGTTGTTGTCCTTTGTAAGCCGTGATAGGGCTGCAGGTCTTTGTGGAAAATGAAAATTTCAATCGTCAATATATTGGAAATAATATGATGGAAATGTAATTGCAGTACAAAATTATGTTACTCCATCGTCCACTAATTGCAATGTAGCTGCAACATTGGCGGAGAAATGTGTCATTTCGGAGGAATAAATGGTTAACAGCTAAAAAATTCAAGTACTTATGGTGTGAATATTGAATTTCATATTTCATGTTCAAGTTAGACCGAAATAGATTGATTCCGCAGTCGAAATTGCATGAGATGCAAAGGGTCCTTTACGTTCTTCATTATTCGTTTTACAATGATTATTCTTAAATTGAATCTTGCATATAAAGTCAAGTCGGCTGTCAACAGACGTGTTTACGTTCTGTTTCACTGTTACGTGCGGGGAACGCGAGA
Source organism: Lasioglossum oenotherae (assembly GCA_028455765.1). Classification (NCBI taxonomy): domain Eukaryota; kingdom Metazoa; phylum Arthropoda; class Insecta; order Hymenoptera; family Halictidae; genus Lasioglossum; species Lasioglossum oenotherae. The sequence goes on along the minus strand of CM052291.1, from coordinate 7,481,440 downwards.
AAGACGGTCTTTGAACCGAACTGGCCGCGCGTGTTCGCGAGAATTCAATTCGACAGAAAATAAGAGAGCATGAAGTTGACCCATAACTTCATACGGATGTCTCGTATGCGGGTATTTGATTGGTGCTATCAGCGAAATAACCTAATTTCCATAAGACATGGTTGCATCTGCAATTAAAGCTACGGTATCGCCGATAATTATTCGAACGTGTTTAAACACTCAGCGGATAGGGTGTTGGGACGATGTGGAAACCGCTTCGTGCGGCGAGCTTGATGCTACGCTTTAATTGAATAATGTCCGCTTAAAAAATTCGCAAGTTCATTCTGCAGGCAGATTTTCAATTTTTACCACATCGTAGCACCCTTTTTAACCCTTTGCTGGATTTTAACAAGTCAGACTCGTGACGAATGTTATTAATAGACAGCGGATTTGAGGGCATTTATGACAAAAATGACTAGCTGTGATTTAAATCAGTGAAAACATTACAAGAATTTATAAATTCAATATGTTTTTCGATCGTAATTTTGCGCACAGGTTCGATCATTGATAAAACACAAGCAATTTCGCAAATTATTTCAAAAACTCATAATAATTTGCAAAATAATAATTAAAATAATTCAAATAATTTGCACAATTGCTTGTTTTATCACTGATCGAACCTGTGCGCCGATACCATCACACATTTATCACAAGAATTTATAACGAACGTGTTAAAAGAATATTATTTATTCAACGTATTAAGAAAGAAAATAAATTTTCACTTCACTCCAGTTTGTTGCGATTCAGATAGAAAATTTGTATTTTGTATAAAGATCCGCTGTCTACAAATCACTATAGCCAGGAAATAAATATCCTGCAAGAAATTGCAATAAAAAGAAGTATGTACTAAATAAACTACCACAAGCCTTCGACCGAGTCAGTTCCACGGCGACGTTCCCGTTGAAACAACGCTCGTAAATCTAAGCGTGCAACTAAATACGGTGGTGTCGGTCGAGCCGCGAGGTCTCCAACGTAAATATCGGTATACTTATTATTAACTTGAAGAGCCGCGGCGTGGAATCGCTCGGGACTGCGGAATTGAGTCATTTGCCCGATGATGATTTCAGCGGGTTACCAGTTCCCATCCCGCGATAGATTAGCTACCACGATGAAGCGGCGCGCCGCGCGTCGACAGATTTATGCGGTGATAATTATCGCTAATCGCTTATCTGCTAATCGCCTGAATTCCATATTACCTGACCGGCATAATTCATCTCGGTCACGGGTCAAATCGACCAACGCTGGCTGCAGAATAATAGAGTGGACATTATTCGTTACATTTTACGTTCCGATTCTATGGGACCTAATAAATCATTATGTATTATTAAATTTCCTGTTCCTAAATTGTACAAACCGTTTTAAGGATGTTCTGGAGGTATATAAAAACGCAACGAAAGTTTTGAAAATTTGACAAGATATAATTCTTACTAAATTAATGCAATATCAAAGTTTGGGTTCGATTCACTGCACAGTTTCAGAATTATAGCAACTTAAAGTTTGGACATCTTAACACGTCTTCTTATGGACAATTCATAAAATTCAAACCCACTTCAGACCCTATTTAAACCTTGAAAAAAACGCAATTAGAAACTCCAGTTTTTTTTATATATTGTAAAAATTATGTAATTAATTATGTTCAAAATTTATTAGGATTCACTAAACAGTTACAGAGCAAAAAATTATAAACTGTTACAAAACGTCAAAATCGTGTTGTCATTTCAATAGCATGGAAACGCGACAATTGTGTAGACCACTGAATATATATGTATAGCTACAATCAGAGGGTACAATTATTCGCAAGAGTCACTTACAATTTTTCATAATATAAAGACAATTTGATTGAAAAATAAATATAACATGAAATTCACTAATTAAACGAAATTTAATGCAAAATATAAAGATGATTGGCTTTCATTGCCAATATATTGATGGATTTCGAATTTCTTGTACTTCTGTCTCCCATTGTACCTCCAGAACATCCTTAAATAAATGAAAACTACTTCCAACGAACGAGTCACAGTAATGAAAATGGTAACAGGCATTACTGTTCAAGGACAGCATAACAACACCTACACCAAAGACGAACCAATCCTCATTCTTCGTTGCAGAGTAGGTTCTAGGAATCGCGACGACGTTCAGCAGTCGTGAGACTTATTTCCGGAGAATCGGTGCCGAGCACAGGTCCCCATATAGCCAACGATATCGGATATAATCGTTGCCAGGCCTCCGAAATTATCCGTTTGTTTGTTTGGACGTGCGACTTTTGGCCCGCGGGAACGTCATATAGCCACGATAATACGCGGAATGGCTATTTTCGAGCGGAAATCGCATTGAAATAGAACGGATCTCTAAGAGGACGCGGAATAATATTCCGCCCGCGGTACGATCAGGACGAGAAACATTTTCTGTGTCAATAGCGGACCTCGAAACGCACGTGACGCCGCTCTACCGAATCGTCGCGTTACGTTGGTCCGATATTCGCGTTGCTATCCCCCATTTTCAAGTCGATAAAATCTTCAAAAGTGACGTTGACACTTTTACCAGAAAATGTCCGGAGTAGCAGCGATTTTTCGTATACTTCTTTTCATTGCACGGTAGTCGCAATTTCATACAATCATTCTAAATTTCACAATTTCCTTTCATCAACCCCTTGCAGCACTATTTTATTTTGCGGCTATATTGATTTGTAGACTTATTAAAGTAATAAAAATGATTTCGTAAGAAACGATTGGATAGGAAACGCACAAAGTCTAAATAAAATCGATCTTGTCATTTTTATGAGGGAACATGTAAATACCAGTTAATTGTTAAAGAATATTTTCCAATTTGCTACATGTTTCGTTCAGTTCTCGTTCCATTTAGGAAGTCCGGTTAACGTTTACATATTTTTCTAGTTAACAGTGAACGAACCTGCGACGCGCGACGTGTAAACGAGTCTTGCTACTGTGCAGAGGAATTTTTGTGGGCGCGGCTGAAAAAGCTCGGCGTTTCTCGCCAAAGGCTATGATTGGCTTGGTCCGCGGCTGATCCTTGTACGGCCGAAGGGACGGGCCTCGCAAAACATCCTTAACGATTTTAATTAACTCCGTTAGTTCGCGGAGGTCTTGCGTACGCAAATGCGCCGGCAGATTTTACCGTTAGACGGCTGATAGAGAATGGATGCGACATTCCTTTTCGTGTCGGTGCACCAGGACGAAACTCGACGAAAAAATGTAGAACATTGGTCACGAGAGCCGCGTTTCGTTCCAAACCACCGTGTATGTCTCCGAGTAGAATTCTTCCTCACCGATCGCCGCTAGGATTTTCATAAAAATTCGTTCGGGGAAGTCACACTTTGCCAATGAACTGTACACGGCACAGAAAGATTTATTTCGCTGGTCTCGAAATGCTAAATGCATCATTAACGTAGTTCTGGTAAAATGGCGAACTGCTATCGAATTTCATTAAGTAGCAGCAGTTCATCGATTCATTAGATACTAGAAATATTTATTTAACCGATTTCGAAATGCTGAAAGCACTATTAAAGTAGTTCTGATCAAATAGTTTGAAGATGTTTGTCAGCCGCTGCACTCTCTGTGAAAGACATTTTCTCGAAACGATATTTTCATAGACAGTGAACGGAAGAATGTTCGTCGGGCGTATAGAATGCATAAACTATCGAAAGTGGAAGTGTATAAAAATACTCAGGGCTGCCGCAGCACTGTCTCCTCCACTATTCGAGTTCGTAAATCCTATTAATAGGCCAGTTTGTCTTTCGTCGATTAATTTTTCTCGGATAGCAACGTAACGGAGTGTCAGGTGTTCCATAAATCACGTGCCGGTATGCGATGGAATGTCCAACAGAAATGAACGGAAAAATGTTGTTCCTTCGTTTCGATTTAAGTATTTAATCTTTTTAACTAACTTCTCATCAACGAATTCTTTAACTTCTGGTGATAAAAAATAAGAATAAGGTATCAAAAAATGAAAAAAAATCTACGGGAAATGATGTATAGAATGTTCAAAAAAAATTTTTTCCGCGCGTGGTATTGGAAAAACCACAATTTTCTTGAAATTGTGCAAGTTTAACGAATTTTCTCAACGTTAAAAAACGTTCTTACCATAATTTCCCTATTTTTCCCAAATTCTGCAATGTTTCAGCTTTAATTTTAAAAACATTTCATCGCTCTACCTCATTTCTATCGAAAGTTCTTTGATTTTGAATCGAGTTTCAAGCTCGCAGTCTTTTGTAGAACAGCGGGACACTGTAGGAATTTTTAGCAGTCAAAATGCAAAATCTTTGAAGGGCCGCACGAGAAAGTGTGGCGGGCTGCGGGTTGCTCATCCCTGCTCTAGTATTTTGCGGTAAGTAGATTCGGTAGGTCATGGACCAGACGTACTCGCTGAATTTTCGAATTTCATCACCTCGAAAACGAATCGCGTTGAACGGAAAAATGTTATCCCTTCGTTTCGACATCTATCTGCATGTAGAATTATCCGGTCGCTTGTCACTCGAATTCCTCGAGATCCTGTATTTCCCCAGCAATATCGGCTAGGTCTAGGAGAGCCGCATTTTCACGAGGTGTGATTGCTGGTAGGTTACCTGTAAAGTAAGCCGATGCTATCGAGGGACCCCCTCGCGATCTACACCGGCACGATGCGTTTGTAAGTGCGAGCGACTATAAATAATCGGCGTCCTCGCTACCTGCCCGCTCTGGTGTACGGCCGCTCGTGTACACGGTGAACGACCGCTCGTAAATTCGCCTCCTTCCTCGTGAGTTACGTGTTCCGAACCGGCGGAAATTAGGAGGCCTCTCTGCCCCGTAAAAAACTCTGTTGTTCAATGTTGTGATTACATTCTCCTGACTCATTGTTAGAGAACAGGCCAACCGGGATTCTGCACGCTGCCTTCGAACCGGACTGGATCAGCTCCAACGTGTTCGCCGGTTGCTCAAAGAATATTCCATTGATCCTCAACTGCGTATTTTTACGTGGTAATGTTCTTCCGTAAGAGAAACAAGCTTTGGCGAACGAAATTATAAGACATCGCGGAAATTATTCCGTTGAAAGCTTCTTTTCTGGTTTTGAATGCCATTCTTTTGAGTCTGCAGGAATTTTTCTCCGGAGAAACTATCGAACTTCTTGCACTGGGACTTTGCACACGTATTCAGGACTGTTTGATGTATACGCGTGATTTTTTTCAATCGAGAACGATCAAAATTACACGAGTTGTACACATTTTTCAAATGACTTTTTGTGAAAATGACTATATACCACAATTTAATTTCACAAATGACGATAAGTTTAATCGTTGATTCTTCAAGTTAAGAGGTGAAAGACAAGTTAAATGGTCGCTTAAATGGTTTAGCGAGAAAGTTATTTCTATCTCGAAGGACGAGATAGAGGATTTTTTTCGAACGGGACCACAATCTCCCTTCAACTGCAGTAATTGAAGCTTTTCTTCTAATGTGGTTTCATTAGGCGATTATCGCGGGTTTAATTTTAGAAAGTAATGATAACCTTAATGGTCGGGAGCTCTTAGTCCTCGATATAAAGGGTGAGTCACTTAACGTGACAAAGTTGAAGTGATTCAGTGATAACGTCGTTCGTGAGAAACTGTTAGAAACCACAGATCGAATTGCTTCTGCCTTTTATCGACTACAGTTTCTCGATGGAGAATCGAAGAAGAAAATCGTGCGAGTATCGCGAAGAGACTTCTAAATTTTCAGATACGTGATGAAATTTTGAGAACCAGATTTGAAATCAGGTTGAAATCAGATTTGAAAAGGAAAAATGGAAATTGTGCATTTTTTAAGCATATTTTCAGAATCACCTGGTATACCGAAATGTTAATGAAATCGAAAAAACAGAAGAAGTGCCTTGAAGAGAAAGAAACGCTCTTTCTATTGCTTTTTTGCACAATATTCCACGATAATTTTTCGCTTTCTGGAGCCAGTTGAAGTTAAAAAGCCCGTATTTACTTCAATGTTGAATAACTCGAATAAAAAAAAAATCGCACAATATTCAACAACCATACATTTTACACAGGAAAGATAGCCCTTCCAAATGATATTAACGCGATTCATCAAAAAAATTTGTTGCTCCCCGTGTGATGTTCCAAAGTTACACAAAATTTTTGTTAACCGTCAATGTTGTCTTCATCTCGCTATAACTTTGTAAAAAACCAACATAGCAACAATTTGAAACAGAGCATCTGAAACTAGAGGTTTCAGGCTTTCAAACCATCGTTCAACGATATCGATACGGCAATTTTTGACGGATCACGTAAAGTGGGAACAATTTTTCGGGGTCGCACAAGTGATCCCTTAATTCTTTTGAGGAGTGCATATGCGCATATATTTGTGAAAGAATTTCGAGAAACAGAGCCACATTAAAATTGTATTTCTTCATTATTAGATTACAATGCATTTTTCAAATGGAGAAATCAGAGAGAATAGTTTTTTGTGACCCATAACCCACAAGTCTAGTCGCGTCGCGCGTCTAACAGGTCTGATCATTGCCCGCCAATTCTACTTGCAGAGAAAAAGAAACGAAAGGATCCCACCATCCGAAATCTCGCGAGAATATGATTAAACAAATACAACGGAACCTCCCGATCGAAAATATTTGATCTTCGAAGAAAAAATTCTATCGAACCAGCACTTGAGATAGAATAAAACCCGGTGCGATCGGGTTATCAGATTTATCTGGCAATAAATTAATTACGCGGAACAGCGAATCGTTGCTAAAAGCACTCGGCGTTCAAACAATTTCTTTCCCGCACCTTTCGGGAAGGGCCGCGCGACAGATAAAATCGTCCGGGAGCGTCTCCCCTTCACAGAAAGCACTCAATGGGCAACAAGAATCTCAAGAGTTTCTAAGTTTTACGATCGTCGATGTTACACGGTCCCGCCGCGCCGCGCCGGAACCCTTTCTCCCGCTTTTATAGCCGTAATGGCGGGAATAAACGTTTCGTGAGAAGAAAAGTAGTCGCGCTTCTTCTTATGTCGAATAAGAAGAGAAGGTGGAAGGACACGCGGATGTGTGTGTACGTGTGTTGCAACGTTTGTCGAAACGGAACGAGAACTTTTTCTTCATTTCGGCGTGCACACGTGGACCGATATACGCGCCACGAGGAAATTAACGTGGGCAGTGGAAGTGAAATCAATATAGAGCCCTCATAAAAGAGAGGGGGGTGGAGGACACGTTCAGGTGGACACAGGAGAACGACAAGAGGATACGAGGGCACGCAGCGGGAATGAGTAATGACCTGGACGATAGGAACATCGGACACGGGGCCGAGTAACGAATTTTCTCGTATCTCTTACACTGCGGTGACCACCTCGGGTAGGTGTGAATCAGGTACGTGCTCTTGCCCTCCGGCACCACGAACGATCCCCCCGAATAATATTTCTTGGATTTTGTTCCCAAAAATTTCGTTAAAGTTTCGTTGGAAAAAGCGTTTTTTATCAAATGCACGTCGAAACGCGGTATCTTGTCTACCAATTTTAATCAGCTTTTTTCACATCTTATATAAAAAGTTGCTGACGAGGTAAACAGCTAACTGTAATGCATATTTAAATATATTTGTATGTAGACAGCGGATCTTTATGCAAACTAAAAACTGTCTACCCGAATTGCAACAAACTGGAGTGAAACAGAAATTTATTTTCTTTCTTAATGTCTTTGATTGGTTGTAACTAGTACTAGTATTATGCATGCTCGTTTTTTTGTCATAATATTTAATGCATAATATCAGCTGTCTTTATAGCACATAGACAGTGGATATTTCTGCGGAAGAAAAATTGTGTAAGTCGGTCGTAAGTAGACTGCTGCGGATCTCCATGCAAAATAAAACCAAACGGAATGTTATTTCTTCCCTTAATCATTTTAATTTTCATTTCAATTTTTAAAATTTTCTTACAACTTTGAATTTCATCCCGGTACATACTCAATTTTGTTATAAACGCGTAATGATCCGCAGTCGACATGCGAGTGATGAATGTTATTCACAGGAATGGGGTTTATTCGCAAAACTGATCACAGCGAGGGTCGAGGCTCGTAATCTGGAAGATCCTGTGGTCGCCCGTGTCGTTGCCAGGAGCATAAATAAGTTGAGTGCGAGGACCTTTCATAGATGTCGCGATAAGATCCATGGCGAACAGTTTTTGTCCCCCGAACAGTAATTCCAGGCGACACGCTGGAACAATTTCGACACCTCGGTGTCCTTGTTCTCTTGCGAGCTGACCTGTCGCTGCGACATTTAAAAATTTGCATGTGGTAAGTATCCCAAATTCCGGCGAAATTGCTACACGGGACACGGTGAAACTTGCACTAAAAAGATCTGCATCCGGCTCGTACCCGCCACACAAACTCTGCGGTGACACGAACAGAAACCTCTTTATTGGATCATGCACATCCGCCATCATCCAGAATATCTTTCTTCTTTTCTTCCGCATGGTAACCATGAAAAATAACGTTTTTCTATGGTAAATAGCAAGGTTATTTTATTGTCGAAGCTGTTCGAACTACCAGCCACCGATGTAAAGATGTATATAAAATATTATAACTATAAATAACAAGCCTAATTGGCTTTCTTCCTGTAGTTAACAAGTTCGAATGATTTCCTCGATTCTATCTTCTCCTCTTTTCGAATAATTTCGACTTTGTTAGTTGTTTAAGTGCCGGCCCGTGTTGCAATTACTTTTGCTCGGTCGTTTTTTAATTAATGAGGCGATATCACTTCGGGTAGGTGCATATATCGATTCCACGATGTTTCCTCGGGTTTGCGCGTTGCTTATCTAGCAACTTCAAATTATTAAATTGCAGGATGCGGGCTTTTCGAGTAGCGGAATGAGGGTCATTATGTCTATCTCTAAGACAGACTGGCTATACTAATTGGCAAGAAACGGTAAAGCTAAAATGTTGAACATTACGGCGCGATTGATATTTCCAGCGTTTGCGAAACAGAAATGATCCAGTATTCTCCTACATATTGCGTATGGGAATAAGTTTCCGCCCTTTCTCGTTCATAAGAAAAGAAGTGTATAAACCTTAATAACTAAAAAAACCTTCTATAACTTTGATGGGTTTGGAATGAAACAAAATCTGATTATTAATTTGAATTCAGCACCTCAAAAGCTATAGAAACTGTACCATTTTTATTAATTTAAACTTAGAAGTAGCTTCAGAAATGATTTTTGTCCGCGTTGCGTCAGCTGACAAGAAAGAAGTACTACGGTTAGAACATCGATCACTAACACCGATTACCAAATCAAGCTCACTTTCGCCTCGTGGCTGGATCGCCCTCGCCTCGGCGCGCGGCATGATAGGTGTAGGAATGGTCGCCGGAGACAAAAGTAACCGGTTTCGTTTTCAATGACCGTGGGAGGGACAAGGATAGAAGGGACATCCTGCGAGATGAGCCAAGAATCGCGTCGTATATGGTAGCAACCCGGAAATGGGTCATTCTTCCCATTGATTCGAACGACGGTGATTTGCGCGGCGGCTATTCAGCCACGTTCAGGCCGCATTTTCACGCCTTCCGCTCTCCGAGGAGCACGATTCCCCTTTTATTCAGAAACTGCCGAGCCGGTTCGCGACAGTGGCTATTATCCAAATAGCGTGATCAATCTTTCGGTTCTTCTCGCGTTCGACGCCGCGCCGGAACGAGCCAAGTGGGCGTGTTCTGCGTCTCTGTGAAATAGCTGGAATTACTTAAAACATTGAATTCTTTCGATCTTTCTACTGTTTCAAATTGCACGACATTTGGACAGGTTTTGCGGTCGAGGGAGGTTATTCTCCTCCCTTAAAAATGACACATTTCTTTATGCGTTTATAGCAAAATTCGGTAGATGAAATTCAAAATTGTTGGAAATTTTACTATGATATTTCTTGCTCGAGAATTAGGTTCTAATTTTTCTAGCCATTAATTGATTAACGTTAACCCGTAGTAGTGTTTAACCCGGCGTTGGTAAGGTGGGAAAATGTATCGTAAGTGGTAAGGTGGGGTCTCACAGAACCCAGGAAAAAATATATTGTATTATAGAAATATAAATACCTTTTTCATGAATATAAGGTTAGGTATTGTTTAAGGGGCTTGTAATTTATCAGAGTAAAAACGCAGATCCACGAAATTAAATGTTTATTATTCAAAAATACTTGACAACTGTCACGCGTTGTTACAATGTTACAATCAATCTAAAATCCCTGGGGTCTGTGAGACCCCGCCTAACTAACGCCGGGTTAAGATTAAGATTGAAGGTTGAAGGTTGAGAAAGACCAAGAGTAGCGTAGAACTGCAGGTTTACGTCAAAAAGGAGCTGAAAAAGTGTCTCGGATACGGTATCGCGACGAGAGACAGGAAAAGATGGAAAGAGGTGGAAGAAGGTAGAAAGAAGAAGAAGAAGGTGGAGGGGAGAGAGGGGATCGGCATCACGCCGGAAGAATTTGTCGTGCTCTCTCGGCGTGGTTATTATGCCTGCCTTAACGTTCCTCACATTCGCGTTTGCCTGCCCACGCAAGGCGACCGCCCCTTTAACATCGTCGGTATTCGCCTGATTTATGAATGCCCCGGCTATATTTAACAGCGTGTTCGCCATTGAAGACATGCCTTAGGCAGCGAGGTGAGCCCGGCACCGGCTCTCCGAGAGGAGATGTCGCTTACGAGGGGACGTTAGGGTAGGTACATCGGCGAAGAGGACGTAATCCCACGTAATGCGGCATCCTATGAACAGCCACGCTATCAGAATATAAGCTTCGAAGTTTCGACCGAATACGGGGGATCCTCAACACCGTAGGCAGTGCAACGTTTTATCGCTGGATCATCCACCCGGATCGCTTTATCCCCCAAGGAAATTCGATGATTGTGTTGTCAACCGATTCGTACTGCGATAGGGTGTTCCGCGGCTTTAGGGGCTACCATCCCCGCTCGTGGGAATACCGTCAACTGCTCCGATAGTTTATTTGCACCTCGATTATTTCACCAAACCGTTCTCCACTCGAGATTTACTATAATATTGCTTGGCTGCACACCGTCGACTGTGCGGATACTTTCTTTTTCATCAGTTCATCATTCAATGTGGCACATTTTGTCAGCTTTAATTTTGTATTGAATGGTCTTATCGCTAGGACACATAGTTTCCTAGATATAAGCGGAAAACCGAAAAAGTATGTTTTAGTATGTTTATCGTCTGACTAGTCCAAACAATGACCCAAAGTTAAGAATTGTGTTCCTTCCATTTCTCTCTACAACTTTTCGTTGACTGGAGTACAGTACCATTTTCGCAACTATACAATTGATCATGCTTGGGTTCGTTTGCATCGTTATTTAGCAATTTTTTTTAATTTTCAGTTCTGATATTTCTCAATTCTTTCTCAATCTGTTTACTCAAGTCTTCTCATAAATTTATAAAATCTTATAAGTCTTATAAGCAGACTGCGGATCTTGATGTTCAATGAAAATTGCTTACCTCGATTGTAACAAGCTGAACTAAAATTGACATTGATCTCTATGTTGAAAGTATAATGAGAATATTGAAAAAATTCGTCCGATATATTCACCGTTTTATGTTCTTCCTATAAAATGTTTTAATGAAAATGTTTCTTAAGCGTTTACGATCACGCAGGCTCGCGTCTATTAAAATCTAGCGTTACTCACAATGTTCGCGAAATTCGAGATTTCATTGCCCGTACCATTTTCGACTGGTCACCTCGTACAACTTTATTTCGCCGTTACCGAGTCTATTCTTACCTAACTTCATAGAGTCTCCTCTATTCTTAGCGGGAATGTTTACCAATTGTCTTAGACTCGGGATGTAAAATACGAGCGGGAATCTCTCGATTCTAATTTCGAATCACTCAATGCACCCTGAACTACTTCTTGCTTATAGCGATCCTTACAACTAGACCATAAAGCCTATTTCAAAGAAGCCAGACGTCCTAGTGGAACAAGGAAAATTCAGACAGCCACGTTCCACAGATGCCCAGGGACTCTTTCGTCCAAGGTTCGACCTTGATTCCAATTACTTACCAGCGATTTGCTTCGAAATCATTGAGGATGTGTTTCTGTTTGTGTGAGTGCGCCTGGTGGCGGCTCGGACTGACTGACTGATTTATGCGGATGCGTGGAATTATTCGAATTTCGCGACCGTACATCTTCACCATCCGAATGAAATATCAAGCTTTTATAATCTACTTATCTCTAATAAATCAACGCCTCGCTCACAAAGCAGTATTATCAGGTTGACTTAAATTTCCGCGATATCTTCATTTCTAATTCGTTAAAAATCAATTTCATTTACAGAACAAAAACTAGCCTGTCTCGTTTATTATAAATTATACTATAAATTATCGTCCAAGGCTGTTCGTAACATATATGTATTACAAAAATCGAGTATTTCATATAATTAACGTATTATATTTCATAAATTATTTTATTGTATTCCTTATTTTACTTTTCGATGATGCCACATAAATCATGCATTATTAAAGTATCAATTAAATCATACGTCATATACACTCCTCAAAATGATTAAGGGATCACTTGTGCGACCCCGAAAAATTGTCTCCACTTTACGTGATCGAACGATGGTTTGAAAGCCTGAAACCTCTAGTTTCAGATGCTCTGTTTCAAATTGTTGCTATGTTGGTTTTTTACAAAGTTATAGCGAGATGAAGACAACATTGACGGTTAACAAAAATTTTGTGCAACTTTGGAACATCACACGGGGAGCAACAAATTTGTTTGATGAATCGCGTTAATATCATTTGGAAGGGCTATCTTTCCTGTATAAATTGTGTGGTTGTTGAATATTGTGCGATTTTTTTATTCGAGTTATTCAACATTGAAGTAAATATGGGCTTTTTAACTTTAACTCCCTTTAATTAAATTCCCTTAATTCTTTTGAGGAGTGTTGTTTTCACTAGGCTGTGCTTTTTGTTAGGAATGACCTTCACTCGAGTCGTATCATTCAAAAATACTTTGTAAGGTGTGGTTGAAAAGTGCCATTACCAGTGTAATAAATTATTACCAATAATAATCAACCCGAACGAAACTAGTGTTTCAGCTGGAAGGCGTATACCTTTCAGCAAAGTTGCTATAAGCTCGTTGATTTTTCTACAACTAGTAGATCAACAGACGTTCACAGGAAGGACATGCACAGGCGAGACGAAATACATAAATCAGATTCCGAGGCACCGATTTGGACAGCACTCGCTGACATTACTGCAATCTGCATTTCCCTCCTCTAATCCCGGTAATACCTGGAGCCCCGGTAATTTGCATACATTAAATCGACGGAGATAAGGATCGAACTCGGTGTCTGGATGGCGTTATCCTGGATCATCGAAGAGTAGTATCAGATATCCTATTACGCGTGGCACCAGCCTTACCGTCGCTGTTCCTCATCCAATCATAAACCTCGTCGTCCCGTCGCGTCGTCTGTGTCCTTTGCCTTCGCACACGCGGCGTTTCCTTTCGTCACCAGCTTCAAAAGAGGACGGGCTGTTCCAGGGTTCTCGGAAAAATCTGCTCGCCGAAGAGACGGTGAATTAAGATACCCGTGGAAGTTCCCCTAATCCCTTAGTTCTACTCTGTGTAAGCTGGTGAGCGTAAAGTAGCATGCGCGCGAGGATCTTCCTCGAAATGTCGATAAGCGATTTTCAAGCTCTTCTACTTCGTTTTTAGCTTAGCGTGTGTCTCATGCAGTTATTTACTGATTCTGCTGTTCAGTCTTCGAGTCCTTTTCCAGGAACTATTTTGAATAATCATATTATTTTAGCTCCGTTTGACTTTTGTCGTTTGCGAGATACCTCGATGCTTCTTTTCTAATTTATAGACTGCGGATCTTATGCAATTACGGGTTCGAAAAATATTCAAGAAATGCTAGGAAATCCTCTCTTTCGTAAAACTCGTCGACAGAAATTGAATAAGTCTACCAATTTGTATGCGAGACGTATCGAATATTTCGATCCGTTTGACACAGCGGTAATCGAGCTGCGCGAGCCATTAAATCCGCCTAATCGCGGCTGGAGAAGTATGACGATAGACGTTAGAGAAGCAACCGGTCGAGAAAAAGCTCGTGAATTTTTCTCTGACGGAAGAAGAGAGAAGAGTTCTGCGAGTCTCCTCTCTCTCTCTCTCTCTCTCTCTCTCTCGAGTTCTATCTCGGGTTTTACTGGCGGGTCGGTCGCGGCAGTCCCGCCAGTAATTACAATTTCAAGGGACGCCCTTATCAGTGGCAGCGGCGTGTGATTAACACCGGGGCACTCGGGGAATAACGCGGCGCGAATTATCCGCTCGTTATCGTGGCTCATAGCCGGGAACGAGCGGTCGCACAGTATTCCCGAGGCCGGTATCGGTTGCTCTCTCCGGTTGCGCTCGTGTCATCCGTTGAAAGGGGCTCGCTCCGCTCTATCGAGATCTACATAGTTGCATAACTTGAAACGAGCATCGATTCTCGGAGCCGAGCCCGAGCTAAAGCTCTCCCGGTCCCGGTTCGGTTAGGCTACACGGTGATCGCAATACGCTCGGCGCTCGGTGAACAGCGAGGCGAAGAGCGAGGCGTGATGAGGCCGGTGCACCCGACTCGATGTCCGATAACGTACCACCGGCGCTTGCCAGGCTGACCGGGAACGATGTCGGCGTTATTCTTGTGTGGCTCGTCCGAAAAATCCACCTTTCTATGCATTTTCCCATTGCATCATACGATTTTATCCATTATCCATCCAATCTCCACTTTATTCGATAAAATGTTCATAGTCCAGTCAACGAAAAGTTGTAGAGGGAAATGGAAGGAACACAATTTTTAACTGTGGGTCTTTGTTTGGACTAGTTAGGAGGTAAACATATTAAAAGTCCCAGTCCACACAAACAAAGTCCCAAAGTTAGAAATTGTGTTCCTTCCATTTCCCTCTACACCCCCGTTACGAGCATTCATTGACTGGACTATCAGACGATCAAGCATTAGGTTCGAGGAAAAATTCAGTCGTATTTTAAAGAAAACATTTGAATCGATTTATAAAAGTACAATATGTTTGGTATTATTCAGTATTATTCGATGTACGTCTTCCATCTTTGCTGCATCATGCAGGAACATCGTCAAGCCTCTCTATATTGTAGAAACATTAGAAGTTCCTAGACTGATATCTCCGGATGGATCGACTAAATAACAGAGGAATATATGTATATTCATTTTAAACAAGAAGATTTATTCCAACAACTCGGAAACGAGTAGACGTTGAAGCTAGAATCTCCCACGATTTCTTCGGCGAAGACAAAAAGAACAATTCCCTCGGCGAAGAAGGAACCTCCGCGAAAGCGAGAGTGGTCAGCAAGCAGTGTGCGTGAAAAGGAGTCACGTCCGGGTCCAATTAAAACACTCGGCAGCAAATCATCTGGCGCGTACGTCGCGCGATAAACGAGCACGGGACAGGAGAGACAGAGACAGGCTCGCGTCGTAATAAGTCATCCTTCAGAGAACTTTCCACGGTGCCAACTTGTCGAGATCTAATTAATAGAAAATAATTGCGCTCCGTTCTCGGGGAGCGCCGCGCCGCCTCTCTCTCTCTCTCTCTCTCTCTCTCTCTTTCTCCCTCTTTCTCGTTTTTCCGGAACTGGTTGCCGATCGAGCGACACCTGAAGCCTGTCTTATTAAAACACGCCGATCACATTCTTTCTTCTCTTTTTCTGTCGTGCTGTGTGCGAGTTTGCTCTTTAATCCTCGATTAATTCGTGATACAGTGATCCTGAGGAACTCGATGAAAAAGCTGCACGAAGTATTATTAGAAAAATATACAAAATGACGATTGACACGTTACTTAGAAAAATATTTACACGATCTTGTCTTCACTGGATCTTGGAAAACAATTGAAAAATTTGTTCCGCGGACATCTAGATTTATTTTAGATTGATCTTGATGAGTTTAGAACATGCAATATATTATATAATTTCTACCGAAACAGCATTTTATGCAGATCGGGTTCGCGCGTCTTAAAACGCGACACTTTAGTGTCAAGATACCGCCGAGCGATTAAGTAAATCGACAACGAAAAATCCGAGTTTTTCTGCGTAACTTACTATAAAGATATTATGTAAGATATTCGGGGCCATCTGTGTCAAGGTGTGTTTAATTTCGGTGATCAAACACAAGCCTCTGGGGTCACGACAATTAAATAGTCTTGCGAAATTGTTGGCGAAAAAATTGAACGGTTCCCCGTGTAAATATTTATTGTGGGCCCCCCCTTCATTTGCATTTACGATGCTTGGTACACGGGTTAAGATACGCGCGAAATTCCATGCCGAAGGTTGTCGTGAAACGCGAAGGATTCGGCATTGTTGTTAAACAACCGAGAAACGCTTTCCTTTTTTTTCGCGATGAACATTTCATTTTCGATGGCCGGTGTTAATCAACTGAAAATTAATTCTGCGAAAACGCTTCTTCCGCTGTCTTTTAATTCGCACGATGCGTGCTAAATACTCGACCGATGTGTTTATTATTTCATGGATTATTTATGGAATTATCGTGAGAATGAATTTTCCCTGGGAAAAAAAGAGATTGTCAGAAGAAAGATGAATATTGCAAACCTATACTTGCAGAATGTATTTTACAAATGATTGGAATTACGAAAATGCTTGCAGGCGAAAAATAAATTTCCTTATTCAAAATTCAAAGACACATTTAACAGAAACCATAAAGAATTCGAAGGAATAATCTTTTTCCTGAATTGCAGTCTCGAATTAAATGAATATACGATAAAAATTCGTCAGCCCTCGATCACCGCGTGAGTCTCGAATTTCTTCGAAATTTTCACCGGGAATAATGGCGACGGTAAGAGTGGTCGGACGCAGAATAAAAAAAGGAAACGAATAACAGAACAAGTCAAAGGGGATCGAGAAACGAAAGCGGCCATGGTAGATCGATCTTGAGGACGACACTTTCGCCAGGGTGGCGTTCTGTACTTTCTCATCGTGAAGGGGGCTAAAGCGTAGCCGGGCACGGGCCTGGAAACGAGGCACCAACAATGAATTCATCCGCGACCCACACCAGGCCGCAAAGTCGCCGCAATAAACTTTACGACACTTAGTAACAGTATCTGGCCGCGCAGAGGACTCGCGAAGGCGAAACGCACGCGAGAATACGCGCGCTCACCCCGCCTAGCACGTATCTTTATCACCCGGTTTTACTGCACCACCTTCGTAGCCGTCATAACAGCGTCTCGTCGTCGTTGTTCCTTATTAAAATTGACGCCGAAAGCAAAAAACCACCGTCGCCCACGCTTCCCGAACGGAATCAACCTCGTCCGCAGGGTGTTCTACACCTATGCTGTCCGACCACTGTGGGGTAAATATCAAACTCCAAAAAAGTAAAAAAATCACGCCAAGTACGTGAATTGAATCGAGCCGCTAACACGGTATAATAATTATGATCGCAAAAAATATATTAAATCGAAATGAGCTGCAAGTACATAAACTATAAAGATCTAGACATTTGCCTAGATGTCAGCGGCCTGGAAGTCAAATACTTGGCGTGGCCATGCAAGGTCAAGATGTCGATGAATAAGAATTATTCATATTATTGGCCACGCCAAGTATTTGACTTCCAGGCCGCGGACATCTAGGCAAATGTCTAGATCTTTATAGTTTATGTACTTGCAGAATCTTCAGAATCTTCATGACGAGTATGGCACGTTAAAATACGGCACGGGGTTAAGAAAAACAACTGTGATAAAATAAAGTGCAAGTACAGGAAACAAACATTCAAAACATTAAAAATAGGATAGGAAAGAAGAAATACAAAGAGGAGTTGATAGGAATAAGTCGAACAAATAGGAAAGGATGTAACGCAAAAAGCTGTGTCGGAAACGACCTTATAATAATCGCCGGAAATTTTTCAAACGAGACCGATGATCCTTAATCTCCGAGCTTTAAAGTTCATAGTCGCACGGCTGCGCATCATCGTTAGAATATCCTCGCTATTGATGATAATTGCACCAGACGGCCGTGATAGCTGATTGGCACCTTCTTGAATGGTAATGATGCAGCTGGTTCCATCAATCGGCATTCATCCTAATTACAACCACGGATATTCCCACAATTTTCAACTGTGGCAAACATGATCCCTGTTGAATCTAATGCTAAGGCTAATCGGTCAGCCAGATGCTGTTTAATCCAGTCATCTTATCAGTCTACTTCGCTGATGACAGTCATCCTCTTGCTTCGCGTAACTAGACTGTCGATTTTTACGGAAAATTAAAATCTCTTTTCCGATCATTTTAATAAATCGAAGGTAATGGTGGTAGGTGTAAATTAAAACAGTACAAGCATTAGAAGAATTTACAAATCCTGCTATCATATTCTTTCCAACCAATTAATCATGTTAAGAAAGAAAATAAATGTCTATTTCGCTCCAGTTTCTGGTAATCTAGGTAGAAAATGTTTATTTTGCATAAAGATCCGCTTGTCTAGTGATAAAATCCAATGTTAAACATGCAATGAAATGATCATCAAAATTAAAAAAGAAAAACACAGAACCGGAAGTGTGGCTAGAGTTTCTTGAAGAGGTTTTGCTAGGTTTACGTTGCGTATCGTTGAATTTTATCTGGTTACCGGACACAGAACAAAAAAATTAAGCAAAGCTCTGCAACAATTTATTCTACAATGATATACGAGAATGTATATAGATTTTTACGAACCATGTGCAGCAGACTTCCTCCTTCTTTAAAATATTAGATAACGTGTCCGCGGACTGGTCCAGGGTTCAAATATAAATATAGCTCGGTAACTGAACTTTGCATGCGAAGCGTAAAATTCGAATTATATAAACGCGGAGATTTCTAAGCAGCTGTTTATGAAAAAATCAAACTCGCAGGAAATATCAGAGGAATTCGAATGGAAATGTACTTTCGTTTCCTCTGTTGTTGCATTGCGTAGTAATTCACGAGATTAGGATCGACCAATGAGTAGAAGTGCGTAATAAATTGCAGATCGAATGTAGCACGAAACGCTTCCAGCTACGATGTCCGCGAAACGTTGTCGAAGGGGAAGAAAAAAGCATATGTACATATATGAACAAGGTAGAGAGTGAAGATGTTTAAAACACATATTCTATACATCGGTGCTAACTGATCTTAGGATCAACGGAGCCGTCGATCGCGATCGTGTACGAACAAAGGATTTCGGCCTCGTAGGCGGTCGAGAGTTGTTCTACACGAAATTAATTTACAGCCACTTAACGGGATACGAGGGATTGAAAGGTCATCGGTATCGAATCAAAAACTGTCGATGATGTGTCCGGGGCCGGGGCATGTTATGTCGATCGACAATCTCGATTAGTCTCGCGAACGATTTCCAGATTACTTTTGCCGCGTTTACTCCCACAGGATTGCCAAATGATATTTGCAATTTTTATCGAGCCTTTCTATTACGTATTATATACAGGGTGTCCCGAATTTAAATGGCAAAATTTGAGGAGCGTGTAGGGGACCGAAAAACCAAGACGAAAAGTCTTTTAGAGATTTGCTCGTTTTTGCGCTTCGTTTTGGAGAAAATCGCAAAAAAGTATCGTATTAATTTGTGATGAAAGCCAGCTTCGACGTAGATTCATTTGTTACTATCGCGATATCGGAAGTCCCAACAGCTTCAATTTCCTAGCTTCGCTCATCAACAACGTAACATAAGGATGTCCCAGAAATTATGACGCATCTTCAATCACTTTCTCCTCCATTATTATTTTTTTCTGAATCGGAGAAACAAAATCGTTCACGGCACCCTGACAGCCAACCATAAATCAAGATGGTACACATTCTAACGATTAAAACGCTTTCTTACCGTGCTCGTGAGTTCTAAATCACGAGGTTTCAAACGCGCGATACTTTTTTCTATTTCTTTTCCGGTGGACGTAATTATTATACATATTGTATCGCGCTAATGCTGTTCGTCAAGCGTTTTTTTATCGCGGTTAATGATTGAAACAGTGTAAAAGACTTTGAGTAATTATTTAGAAAGTCATTGTGAATAGAAAGCGTTACGTAAACGTAGATCATGTACGAGGTATTTGCAACAGTAGTGCCGAGTAAATCATAATTAACAGCAACCATGACATCCCACATTTTTTCAACCACCCCCCGTAAAAACTGTAAATTAATCATTGTTGGGCTAGTGCGGTATCAGATGGTACAATATCAACGTTTACAACTAGACAGCGGAACTGCAACAAACTGAACTGACATAGAAATTTATTTTCATTCTTAATACATCTCTGACAAAAATGAATAGATGTAATCGAAAACATTAAAAACATTATATTCCTTGTATTCAATCATTTAATAGTTTTCGAAAGTATCATAACATATTTACTTTACAGACGCGATTCAAATAAATCTTGAAAAGGATCCAAACAAGGATCGAAACGTTGATTTTTTTGTTTGATAATTAGCAAAATTGCTTCGTAATTAGTAGTAAACGATGGAACCGTTGCGCCGAAAGCATTTCACATTTATTAGTGCAAGCAATATTGTGAATAACGTTAGAGGAATTTGGAGCTGACCCAGACACGTCGAAAAACAACCCCTGCCACCACATCCCCCATCAGAACCTGACCTAGCCTATTCCGATTTGTTGAGGCGTGTGCCACATCGAGCACACACGGAGTTTCATCGGCGGAGAGTAAAAAGTTTCGGTTACAGTTGCATGACATCGCAATCTCGGGGCAACAATGTCGAGTCTATTGTCGGTGGATGGTTGCCGTTGCGATCGTACGATTTTAATATTAAGGTCGCGCCGCTCGTAAATCCTGAAAGCAATAATGTGGCATTGTACTTGGTGGGAGGTCGCCAGATCGAATGCAGTCGCCGTGAATAATCCATGGCGTTTCCCCGCGGCCAGAATAATGCGTCGTCGTTAGACGATGCCCTGGTCGCTCGTCCGTGCTCGTTGATGTTTCACGATGACCGAACGAATGTTCCGTAATCAGACTTTCTCGACGACGAGACGATGACGACGACGACGCCGACGACGTTGGACGTTGGTGGAGAGGTCACGTGAGCGCTGAATTAGCGTCCGAACGATAAATTAAATCGAAGGAAGAGGTCGCGTCGTCGAGGTAGGCGGAAGGGTCAATTGGGTTGCTCCGAGGGTGCAGAAAATAGAAAGGACGTTTGTTGACAAGCAATTATTAGAGTAAGGATTTCATGGATTTACGGCCGGCGGACACCGTGCGCAGGACGCCACTAAACTTTTCCGACTTAATAGAATGGAATGAACATTTTATTTTATTCGGTTTATACGACCCAGGGGCCGACGACCGCGAGTAGATAGCTCTTGCTTAGACGCTTCCTTGCCGTGGCTTGTTAGGAACAGTTTCTCTCTCTTTCTCTCTGCTGGCACAGGATTAGTCACGTGACAGAGAAGAAACGCATCACCTGACCGGCATGAAACGTGGGGGGAGTAGCGTCGTGGAAGGGGAAGATGGTTTTTATACAACAAATACTTCTGTTTGTCTAGCCTTGCCGAGGATTTGATTAAAATGATTTGCTGACGACGACACTGCAACATCTACAATTTGATCTTTGTTGGAGTGACATAAGAGTCACACATACTTCATGCGTTTGTTTGCGTATTCCGAAGCGGGCCGCTTCCTCGCGACTGTTCGATTATGTTTTATGTCATGTGATACTATTCTTTTTTCTTTTACCTTTTTCTGATGGCTCACTCGCCTTTTGTCCGTGCAATGTGCAACGTCACGACTCTTACATTAAACTACACAATTTATGCGTGTCCTTTTTATTTTGGAGTAACCCCAGTCCCCGACAATCTTCAACTTCTCCGATGTTCGCAACTGCTTTAGGTTTTTAATCTACTCATTTCTGTTAAATTCATGAAATCCGCAGTCTAATAAGCAAAGCACAATTGATCAATGTGGAAATGAAAAATGCATAGAAAACATAATTTTCTATAATTTCTTACGAGCATACGACGCGACGATTGAACATTTTCTGAGCCGTTTCGCGGATCGAAAAGAGGGTTGTAGTCGATCACGCAGCGACACTGTCGATTACCAAAGACAACGGTCGCTCCCATCGGGGAAAACGATCAGGTTCGCGTTCCGGTTGTTCCGGTGCGCCGTAAATCGCTAAGAAGGAAATTCCAAGCCGGGCCGGGATAAAGTAAGCCGTTCGTGTCCGCACGAGAGACGCCTACGGGATTGCCATAAGCTCCGCAATTCAAGGGCCTCGCGGGCCGATCTTCCCGATTTACGACAGTTGTCGTCTTCCACCGGCAAGGACAACGACGCCGGCTACACGGGGATTGCGAGGCGCGTGCATTATGTTTTAAACTGCGCCCCGTTCCCTACGTAATCGTTCTCCTTTCTTAAGCGCGCTTAATTGTCGGGGAAATCATTATACGAACAGCAATTAGGCTTCTTTCGTGGCGTCGAGTCACGCCAGACGCTTTGTCGGCACGGAACTTCGCCCTTTCCCGGAGCTATTTAGGGCAGCTGAAGACGTTCACAGCACCGCGCCGCCGCGTCGCGTCGTTTCGAAATTATATTAACCCTCGAATGGAGTAAGTCACTTAACGGAGACGCTAAGAACCAACGTTGGCTCACTTCTGACCATTCATCGCAATCTTTCCTTGACACTATTACACCTATTTCCGACAGGATGCTGTTACCCTATTTTCTTTCGTTTCATTAATATGTACTTTTACCTTAATGTGAAAGTATTAATCAGTTTTAAATAAGTATTGGATGTACGTCTTTGCAATAAGTAAAATTTTGAATTTCTTAACAATTCATTTACACGCTTGATTTGATCTATTTTTTTACCATTTTTCACAATATTGTTTACATTATTAAATATGCTGGTATCTAATCAATTACTATTAGATTTTTGGAGGTAAAAATCGAAATGTGAAGGAGGTTCTAAATCGAAACGGAGGCAACGACAGACACAGTTGGCCAAGTTCAGTTACGCTGCTGGCTCGCTGGCAAACGATCGGCGATAGTCTCGATGGCGTGATTAATAAATGACAAAGTAAATCGGAACCAGTCTCTCGGTTGCTCATCGACAGAAAAGTCGTCGTGGAAACCTGTTCCAGTAAAGGACAACGGACAGGAGCCCATACCAAAACTGTAGCTCGACTTATAAATCTGGTTCGTTGGTTGCGTAACGCGTTTGCTGCGCGTGTGTCGCGGTCTTGCGCGGCGGTTCTAGGTGTATTCAATTGTGGAAACAGGTAAC
Organism: Lasioglossum oenotherae; assembly: GCA_028455765.1. Taxonomy (NCBI): domain Eukaryota; kingdom Metazoa; phylum Arthropoda; class Insecta; order Hymenoptera; family Halictidae; genus Lasioglossum; species Lasioglossum oenotherae. The sequence continues at coordinate 7,458,181 of CM052291.1, read as the reverse complement.
GGTAACCGCGCGTGAATGGCAATTGTCGGTTCTCTCTCGTTTCGAGTTCTTCTCTGCCAAATGCAGTCTTCCCTTCTCGTCTTGGGGAGAAACTCGCGAGTCCCTCTCGCCTAATGCAAGGGATCCGCGAGCGGGTTTCTCACGGTACGATAGAATCGGCTCCACAATTTGTCTTGCGCCTGAAATGTCAGCGTTACCCCGCGACAGCAGGTTCTCCGAATGATGACTTACTTTGGACGCGAGCATACTCGCTTCGGGTTCGGCCTCGTCCCGTCTCGTACCGTCCCGTCGCCGTACCGGTGAAAGGTACAGAAAAATTTTTCGTACATTACGAAACTGAACGGCCGCCGAGAGAGTACGACAACATGCATGAATTTTTGCGGCCTCGCACATTTGCATGCTCCGGCGCGAATCGAACCCAGGTGAAAACGCCACGGGATTTATCGGTATTAATTGCTGGCTCGCGCGAAAGTTTATTGTTGCAAAAATCTCTCGGGTTTTTCAACACTTTGACCACGGCCTGGCCGGCCGAGTTTAATGGGCTTCGTTCGAGCCGGTAATTAGCGGCTGCGGGGTTTCACGGGCCTTGATGAGCTGGCCGATTCACGCTGTCTCTCGTGTCTTCTTTAATATCATGTGCGACAGTTTCTGGATCCGTTTCGATTTCGATCCAGTGCTTCGAACACGTGTTAGTGTGTGACCGACTCAAATGTCAATTTCGATCTACGCTGTGTTCGATTTTACCCCTTGCTGTGTTTTAAGGAGCCACGCTCGTTATGACGATTTTCAACCAAGTCCAACAAATATCAATATGTTACGTCTTTCTTTTGAACTGAAATCAAATTTCATGATAAATCTTCTTTTCCCTTCTACGACATCTTTCCGGATAAAGACGTTTTAATCACTGTAATACTTGTAATATACAAAGAAAATGATACGGCAAGGGGTTAACCCTTAGCACTCGAGCTATGCTGTACCATTATTCGAAATGTTGTTCACATTATTAAATAGTTTGGTATCTAACCAATTGTCAAACATTTCAGTAATGTACGAGGCATTATATCAAGTCATATGCAAAGGAGTTATTGCAAGCCGGAAGGGACGTTTCATTTTCAAGAGAAAATATTGGGTTGGCAAGAAAGAAATTTCGGTATTTTAAGCTGAAATACAGCCCAATTTTTTTTATTCAAGCAATGATCTTTAATGAATAAAATATTTTCCTTTTTGTTCGATGATCTTTTGCCAAAAAGAACAAACAAGAAAATATTTTATTGCTAAAAGTTCATCGCTTGAATATAGAAATTCTGTTTTATATTTCACCTTAAAATACCGAAATTACTTTCTTGCCAACCCAATAGCTCCGAGTACAAAGGGTTCGTTTCTTCAACACGAATGTGTGTATCATTCACGACATCATTGTCTCATTAACTATTATTTTATGTACAGAGAGCTACACACGTGTTCGTATTTGCAAAAATGCGTACTGTCACGTGTGTTGCAAAGCAAAATGACAAAGGCGATCCGCATCGATTCGCATCCAGGTAATTTTTGCTCTATCTTACCGCACAGTATTATCAACGAGGATTGCACAACTACATATTCCGCGCGTGTGGTTCTCGCGTCACCGATTACACAATTGGCGACGTCAAAGGGCCTCGATTGTAGGCCAGCGAAACGAAAATATTGACATTAAGGAAATCAAAGGGGACTCGGCTCGTTAGCGAAGAGTGTGATTATCGTAACGGTGTAACCGGCCAACCAATTAAACATTCCCCCGTTCGCGTTCGTCGCGGGGACAAGCGGAGTTTGAATCGTAACCCACGAAAACAATCAGTTCGTGAGCTGCGAGCGCGCAATTAAGCACGTGGACAGAGCGGAACGTGACAGCGCTAGTAACGTAATTGCAGAGTGAATGAAAGTTGTGTGCAGCGCCCCCGGAGGGGTTGCGTAACCAGTGAATTTGAGAAATGTCTTCGCGCTATAAATTACGAGCGCACGGGTCGGGCCGAGCTATTGATACGGCACGGGCCGATGAAACGATACGGCGATTCATAGTGATCGAGCGATTAGGCGTTCCGCGGCCTGCAATTTCTCAAGAACGCTCGGTTCGAGCAAGAGCTAGTTCGCTCGCACGCGACCGCTGAATTAGTGTCCGGCGCGATAAATTAGCGTCCGCGTATAAAGACGTTTCGTTGTCATCGTGATAAACGGAGCGCATCGGTTAGCGCTGCAATTCTCCGGGACGAAGCCACTAAGTGATGGCTGTGCTCGAGTTACGGTCGAAATCTTGCCGGGGCGAGCCGCAACTCGCGGTGTCGGTAGTCGCTGCCAATCACTCAGTCCAGGTCGATGCATTTCTTTGCCAGAGCTGCTGCATCGCATCGTGTCGACGCTCGTTTCAAAGCGCCCACATTATCGAGTCGAATAACAGAAAAACCGTTCGGATTCAAACCGTTCCACGAATGTCAACAAATTTTTGCAAGTACTAAAATCACCGCAAGCTTAAACATTAGAATCTCCCCTTTAAAACAAGCTCTCGAAACTTGATTCACGATGTTTCTTTGCCAGTTATCGCACTTTACACAGAAAGTTGCTCCACGCGACGTAGAAATGTCCCGGATAGAACTGAACCGATAAGGACAGGAGGGATTTGTTAATCAGTTTAACGAAAGCATCGATAAAGGAAGTTAAAGTTACATCTCGAGCTTTTTTGGATCTTTGATCCGCGTATCACCGGAGGATTTCATCAAATTCCATCAATTTGGTTTCCGGTTAACCAGAATATTACAAGGGGATACGTCCGTTTCGCGGAATGGCATAATCAAACACTGTTTGTCATCGTGACGGTGGTCGATGTTTCTTCAAGTTTTCCACGGGGTCAATGTTAAACGGTCTTTGTCCCGTGGTATTCCCGCGGATGCATGGGACGTTGATTGATGTTGCGTCGGTACACGGTGTGGGTCACTTTGCCGCCATTAGTCTTGACTCTCGTCTTCATTATAATGTCACGGGGCTAATTCCGTTGGCCATTTAAACCTTTTTATAAGGTTTCGTCGTGGGTATCGTCCTTACAATGCTTTTTTTCCTTCGACTGAATTCAATTGAATGGGCGCGGGCGGTTCCCCTCTTTCATCGATGCACAATTATTTTAATTAAGCCCCGGACCAGGGATAGATGACCATTTCGATTCGACTATCGTATCGATCATTGTGCGAGAACTTTTTATTCTCTTTTACAGTCTACAGAATCAGTCTGAGTAAAGTCCCTTCAACTTGTTGTCTATCCTCGAAGACAATCTAACAAGTTTTCATGGAAGAGGAATCAAGAAAGAAAGAAATGATTTTCTAATTTGTGAATAGAATTCACGATAAAAATGGTTGAAATTAAATAAAATGGCTGTGCAATTGTTCTAATACCATGAAAGTTACACTTTGAGGTTGCTATACTTTATTCCCCCGGAATGCGCCATTTGTCAATATGGCGGAGAACAGCGCACGTGCTCCACAGGATCTCTGTCCTCGTTCTTTTTCATCTCACGTAGCATACACCGATCGATTCTCACCGACAAATTGTATTTCTTTTCCCCGATCACCTACGTAGCGCCTTTTCATCATCGAAAATAATGTTTAAGCGCGGCTCGCATCGGACGGGAAGGGACCGCGTCGTCGTTTCTCCGTAACCTCCGATGAGGATTCTCCTTTAATGTTCATGATTATCCTCGGTACCACACGGGTATTATACCTCGTGGAATTATAAGGTCGACGCAACTCGAATCTACGGGCCACGCGAAATCGAACTACGCGATCCTCGAGTATTCCTTCAGATTTTCCTCGATTAACGGAGTCCGCCGTCGAGGGAAATCTCTTTCGTTCCGAGACACGAGAAGAAAAATGTCTCCCAAAAATGAATTTTCAAGTATCCGCTGTCTAACTGCGGATGTTATGCATTTATGACAAAAATGGGTACGTACAATGCAAAACAGTAGACATGTAATAAATATTTAAGGACATCAATGTGTTAGTTTTAGCTTAATAGAATAATTAAAAGAAGAATACAATTTTTATTTGGCTTCTGTCTCCTGCAGTGAATGCAAACATTTTTTATTTTGCATAAAGATCCGCAGTCTACTAATCATACTACACTAATCATTAGACTGCGGATCTTTATGCATTTACGAAGAAATTGATTGGCTGGAATATAGAACAGTGAAAGATTTGAAAAACTCAAGAATGTCGTAATGTTGCTTTTAATGTAACAAAGTCGTTAAGGGATCAAATCGATTTTTCTGTTATTCCTGCTTCCCACAATCAATGCAAAACATTTTTGACTGACTGGAATATCTGATAGAACAATCCGAGCACTCACTGCCGTCAAAATCGGTAAGAAAACAGAGAAGGTATACATCCAGAGGAGGGACGTCGAGCGTCGAAGGTTACCACGAAGGACATAATGATCCCGGAAAAAAGGAGCAGAAGGAAACCGAATGATAAATGCACGCGGCGCAGTTCAATCTCTATCTCGATCACGTTCGTTCCCCGGCGATGTAATGTCGCGATAAGTCAGCACAAATGTCCTAATTAGTGTGTACACATGCGAGAGATATCTCTCTCTATCGTTCTCTCGCAAGCGCCTGGTCCCCCACCCCCGCCCCTTATAACGCGTAATTTGTAACAGCAACGAGCGAGAACGTTTTACACGTTATGCTGTAACGCGTGCAACGTGTCGACGAGGGCGTAAGGCAACACGAGGGCCTATGAAAGCGGATTTACACGACCAGGTACCGGCACTCGATTAATGTAAAACGATCTATGCACCTTTGCCGACTTGATCCGCTCGCGATTCTCTGTTATCCGCTACTGCGGACTCCCGAGAACTTCCTTCCGGTCTGGGACTGCTTTCCGTTTGCAGAGAGCACCAGGATTTTCCTAGCTGATGCATTTGCAACTTTCAACACTCAATAGATGTAGAAATAGTCATTTTTCAGTTGAAAACCCGTTTCTTCCGAATCACCACTAAAAATGCTGTATTCACAATATTGTTAAAATGATTAAATTTATCTCTGTTTCTCTCTCGATATGTGAACAACAGCATGGTTTCGTTAACAAGCGATCAACAACCACTAACCTGGCGATGTATTGCAACTTTGTCTCATCTTCTTTGGATGCTAATCTACAGGTTGACACACACACAATTTTTACAGATTTTCAAAAAGCTTTTGATACGGTAAATCATTCCCTAATTTAATCGAGAAGCTTGCAGCATTTGGCTGCAAGGGATATCTATTGTCATGGCTTGAAAGAACTCCAACACTCTATATAATAGTATTGATTATTTTAATGGGTCGTTTCACACTTTCAAAAAAAGTACCTTTATACCAACAGTTTTTTTATACATGTCCTTTCTTAGTAATTTATGTTAAGTCTTTGTAAACATTTGTGTAAATGGACCTCGGTCCGTTCATAATAAATAATAATAATAATAATAATAATAACAAATATGTAGTATGTTGGTATCTAATCAATTACTAAACATTTAAGTGTTGTATTATTCTAGGTTCGGAAGAAATGTTAAATTTTTCGAATTATTACAGGAATTTCCAAATGTATGATTTTCGATTGATTGAAATTATTCAAAAAAGAGAACGCGTAGTTTCTATTTTCCATAAAATCCTTGGACCAACGATCGTGGGTACTATTTGTGTTGCCGTTATGGATTCGCAGAAGTATCAATTAACTGTAACCGCAATTATCCACGCAGACCGTTTTCCATTCATGGTGTTATTAGAATAATTAAGACACGTTCTTGCAGGGCTCGCCAGGCGAGACACAGTATTAGCGCAGGTGATAAAACCTCGCTTTGTATTGCACCTTAAATGCTCGTTACCGGTATGTCGTAATTCAATTTCACGCTTTCGTGCTCTCGGTTCGGAATGTTATCTCATTCCCATCTGGAACCGATAGCGTACGCATAGACTCGCTCGCCACACTCGATCATAGCTATTGTAATTTTCTATTAGAGTTTCCTGTAACGGTTCCTACGGGTCTCTCTCATTGACGATTGTTCATACAGGATGCGTCATTAAAACAAAAAGGATCAACTAATTTCGCGGCTCGCGAGTAGACGGATTAGGTTGCCGCAAACAAAACGATGAATATTTCAATGGCATCTGACATTCTATCAGAGAGTAATCGAATCTCATCGCTTCACGGGCTGGTGCGCAAGCTTCGGGTAAATAGATGGTTTTGTTTGGGGATTTGTAGACGTTGTCAACGTTCAATTTAGTCCAAAGAAATTAAAAAGACTGCTCATTTAACATTTAAATGCAGAGCTTCATGTTTTATAAAAATATTCCTTGACGAGTCGTGCACAAAGTTGTACAGAAATTTCAAAATGTATGAATTCTATAATATGTACAATGATTGTTTAGGGATTTGTACGATGTTGCCAAGGTTCGATTTAGTACAAAGAAATTAATAAAGACTGCTCATTTAACATTTAAATGCAGAGCTTCATGTTTTATAAAAATATTCCTTGACGAGTCGTGCACGAAGTTGTACACAAATTTCCAAATGTATGAATTGTATAATATGTACAATGATAAGATTGCAGATTTTTGTGAATCTACGTATATTATTAAAAAATAAAGAGTGAAAGAGATTTTTCTTCGAATTAAATGTACAGCGAACGAAGTACGAGACTGACGAAGATCCGTAGTGCGGTGATGATATTGTTAAGGTTCAGTATCGTTAGTCTTTGCTTCGAGCATTCGTCTGCTTCGTAGGTTTTTTGCCCAGACAGTGCCAACGAGACGGCGCCAGGGAATTTCTCATGTCGGGGAGCGTGTTTACCGGCAATTAACAGGGATTCCAACGAAATGAGCCGCGTCCAGTGTACCGACTGCAAATTTATTTTCGGCTGGTATCGTTATCCCGCGACTCGTGCGCTATTCTTCGGTGAAATGCAATCTCGGTGTTACGTGACGGAAACTTAGATGACCAAGGATACACATTATGTAACCAAATACTCGATCAACGCAATCCACGATCTTGGCTTCGTCGAGATTTTTTCGTGATCGACGAAACCCGAATGCTAGGTCGTTCGGAAAGTGTTTCAGAGAAAATTTTTCCTTTAAATCCTAGAATATAAGATTACGCGAGATTTAGCACGATTTTTAGACTGCGAATAAAATGTACAGGGAGCTTTCTTCCAAACTGAATAACTTTCTCCCTGAACAGGACCGAATACAACGCCATGGATTTCTCAAATGTTTTTACAATTTCACATATCTTCGGCCTCGCTTGAAAATTGCCCAAGTCTATTTTCTATGAAAATTCGGTTTTCAGCTTCGTCTTGTTTATAATTTGTTTGTTAACTGCTTTAATTAGTGTATAGTTTGAAAAACTCTCTGCGTGTAAAGCAAAATAGTTTCACTTTAAATCGTTTTCTTCGCCTCGTGGAAAAATTACATTTTTGGACTTGGGCAATTTTCTCATCAGCGAGAAGCGACGATCAAACTGATTCTAACACCGGCATACGGATGAACACGATGATCAGCAGTCGGCCTAACCGCGCAATATGTCACTCGGACGATCGTCGATAGACGAATAGTGTAGAGCACGTGTACCGGCGTCGTCGGGAGCGCGTAATGGCCGTTTGGCCGTCATCTTGAACGATTGGAAAGTGTATTGGCGTCCCGTGCCGCTTTGGTGTATTAACAGAGAGATCGTACGGGATTCTATCGAGAAAGAGAGAGAGAGAGAGAGAGAGAGATAGAGAGAGAGAGAGAGAGAGACACAGAGAGAGAGAGAGAGAGAGAGAGAGAGAGAGAGAGAGAGAGAGTCGCCGGCGGGTATTGTGTAAGCCGTGTAATGTTGTCCGTCGCTTCCTTCTTGTTCTTCGTCGAGCGCGGTCGTCGATGACCGCTTGAATAGTTGGTAGAGCAAATAGAGGAGAGAGATCAGGCGGAGGAACGATGAGCTTTCTTGCGGAGCTAATGGGGAACGTGGTCCCTGCCGGTCGTGATATTCGATAGCGAGCGCTTGTACGCTGCGTGAAATGGACGTCTGTTTGGAACGAGTGCCTGTTCCGAACAGGTGGACGATTCTGCTGACTTTGACCGCAAGCTACGGAGATGAGGACGCCAGTTTTATACACTCGATCGCTGGACCGCGGATCTTCATGGAAATCCTCCGCTTTCCAGCCTTCCTCGCCGATACTGGATTTTCACTTGCCCACACGAGTGGATCTAGCAAGATCAATTCTACGAGAAATGATACACTGCACGACACAGAAGGACCATTCAAGTTTCAGCTGTTGAAAGCAATGTCATTTCTCGTCCCATCAATTGTAAACCGTGTGGTCGCTAATGACCTCGCTCTTTTGAATTTGAATTTAGATTTAAGTATCATGATCGAAAGTTGCAATTTGACAGAGAAGAAATCATTTCTCTATAAATGCATAAAGATCCGCTGTCTAATGACCGGTAAGACTGATGATCTTCGTGCAAAAAGCGATTTTGGCATGAGGATCGAGACCGAGCGAGGTGCAGGGGTCAAGTCTCACTCGAGCCAGACTGTGGTTGTTTGCCGATGTCCAGGTTTCGAGGAGCCGCGTTACCTGGAAACCTAGACGCGACTTAATGACGCTCCCTTCTCACGTACTTCGCAGAGGATACAAACTTCTCTGCTAACTGTTTAATACCGCGGCTGGGACACGTTCGCCGCGGGTTTATTTGCGTTGCAGAAGTGCGTGTACAGGTGCGCGGTGTATACAGGTGAATTACTCTAGAGAAGAGAGAAAGAGAGGACGGAATGTCTCGACCTCCCGAGGCGACGGTGTTTGTTTTCCAGCAATTATTTGTTCGAATGCTCGCTGTCTCTTTTCTGTCCTGGGAGCTTTTGCTCGCGATTTTTCGCGATTTCGCGCGTCCATTTCCACGAAGCTCCCGCTAATGGATGAAACCGCCGCGGCTCTGCAACGTTTTAACGCTTATTAAAGCCGCGATAAAATCGCGCGTCCCGACGCTCGTAAAATCTCGCTTGGAGCTCGTTAACCCTTCCGAAGACCGGTAGTTCTAAACGGCGCGGCGCGCGTGCACGCGAGTGCGTGGCCGAGGTTTACCCGCGCCTCGATTATTTACTCGCCGCAAGACTCGTCAGTGAAAGTTCGTGTACCGGATTGTGCTCTAAACTCGGCCGATCTGTAATTCATTGCCCGCCACGATGCTACTTATATTTATGACCTATCAGGTGGCCGCGGATCGGTTCATTACTCATGAATCTGTACCGAGGTCCGCACCGATCACTCATTCCGAGGATTAGAGTCGGACGAGGTGGATTGCCGGTGATTCGAATTACGTGGGTCGCTTGATAAGTAAGTCACCCTTCCATCTTCTACCGGCTTTTTGCTCTAAGAACGTCCTACTTTGGCCCCAGCGGGCAGAGCTTTGGGCCAGACGATCCTCGAGATGAGACTGTCGATCTCGCGAAAGGAAATTCTACAGAATTTTTCATCCGGTCATTTTCTCTTGTAGGATCGATGGTGTCCATATACAGTGGATAACAAAAGTGAGTTAACACTCATATTTTCAATAATGAAATAACGATAACAGTTATATTTATTCACTTATAAAAACAAACAAGTTGATTACATATTATATTTGAAAATGACTCGAACATTTAACGAAATAAATTTCGCTACGCATTTATTTCGTTCAATAAGATTCAAATTAAAAATGAGGTTTCCTAATTCTATCGCACGCAATGTGGTATAATATACGATAGTTCTCGTACAACATTATTAGATTAAGCATAGAAAGAAATTCAAAAGGGTATAAGTTATACATCATTGATTATATCAATTATTAATGATGGCTGTACCACCGGACGTGACAATCGTAACACCAATACAATAATTGTTGCAAATAATTGCCGCGCGTCCCGGCGCGGCGCCATACTAGCCTCGACGATTTCCTGAACTCGAGGAGGATCGAGAGAAGTGAATTCTTCGACGGACGGAAAAGCGGCGCCGATCAACACCGGCAGGTAAACGGAATTACTTTCACGATATCAGTGTCAGTGTAGAGCACAGATGGAATAGGAGTCCGTGGAAATAGGCGCGGCCGGAAATGTCAATTTCGAGTAGAGCTAATCCTTGCCGGTAATCGTGCCGCGGCTCCGACGATTTTTCCCGGGCCGTAAATTCAATTTGAGCCCCGTTAATCGTCGATCGTGTCCGTAAATAGACGAACCACCGTGGGGGATGTTTACGTAAATCGGAAGAGATATTACAGTTACAAGTTACAGTTACAGAACCGCTGATCGTCGCGAGTCGTCGCGGCCATTGCATATTTCTCATATATTTGTTTGCAAAGTTCGAATCAATTCCAAATGTAGATATCTATTGTGAAAAGTTGTCAAAACTTTAGAATACACTTCGTAGAATACGTTCGAGCAACTACATACGAGTACTAATAATTGCCAGAGGTAGAATTGCACCGTAAAAATCTCTAGATAACAGGATTCGATAAGGAATGTTCAACGGAACGTTAATTATACGTATGATTAATTATATCAAATACCAGCCGCTGATTCTAATATTATCGGAAATGCAAGCTAATCAACAGATTTGTATCGTTTGCATAACATTCGCGCAACGCTCGACGAAAAAAATGTACTTACATATAATTTGATTAAATGAAAGTTCGTCAAATTGTATCATTTATCAAGGAACGTTACGTTAGACTGAAATCTATTAATCAAAACGTGTGTAAGTACTTCCTAGTTATTCCACATCTCTAATTACCTTCGAATGATCGAGAACTTTTCTTCGGAAAGACACGTACATACGAGTACATTCATCATCGAGGAACGGTTTCTGTTAATTGCTTCTGTGGTATTCTTGTTTTCGATGTATTTTCACGAGATCAGTTGATTTCACGAAAAAATTCCTCGAGCGTGTGGACCGTACCCCCGAAAAACTGATCGAATTCTCGAGCAGCCTAAGATCGTGCGCCCTCCCACCATTAAGATCGTTCGAGGTCGCGTGTTCCTGGGGAGTTATCCGTCCGTGAATGAAAAAGTCGAAACAGGAATCGGAATATAGAGCCGTGAACACGGCATTTCACTTAGCGAAACAAATATGTAAATAGTGGTTGAAGCATCGGGTTCAGTGTCCTCTTTCCGGCTCGAAAGCGTTCCCCGGGCAACGTGGTCGCGTCGGTCGTGGTGAAAACCAAGGTCACCAAGATTGGTTCCTAGCTGACGGAGGCGGGGGCGGGGGCGGGGGACGGCTGCGGCCAAGGCGAATCCGAAGTGCGCAAATATTGAATCTTTGCAATCGGCCGATGCCACTCTTCACCGAGGGCTCACAAATTGTCGACTCATACATACAGTGCCGCCGCCAGACCGGGCCGCTTTGAGAAAAATCGATTCCCGAACTCGAACTTCGTCCTTCGCAAATTTCTTTCGTCGCAAAATAAAGGAAACTCCGTGGAAAAACACATTATCACATTTGTTTAACGCCGTTGGATGGTAATGATACGCAAACTTGGCTTTTAACGAGCAAATTGAACCTTCTGTCGGAAGTGATAGAAAAAGAATTAGGATTCCGAGAAGAGCCTGTCTATTACAGTAAACAATGACGATAGTTTATTTTTTACCTATTTTTTACGGAGGCATAGTAGCATAAAGGTTGGAAACCGCTGATGTAGAGAGTATGATGGGGTAGTTGACAATTCAGAATGCGAAGAGTACGAGAACATAGGAAGTAATTCGAATGGAAAATCGTGAGGCACCGTGTGTCGTGTAAGAGGCGTAGGATGATCTACTTGTGACAGGCTACCTAAATGTTTTCTGGCGAAATAACACCGTACGTGACCGCGCAACACAATGTGCCGGCGTTTAACTAACAAGTACGAAGAACGCTATGCAATTCAACACGTTCGTTTTATTCCGTCGCATTAGAATGTTACACGCTGACGTTCTACGAAAGAAGAAAGATAGCAAAAGCTGTTTCTTCTCGGTAGATACTTACATATCTTGTCTGAAGTCATCTCGCGTATAAAACGTTTGAACCGTGGAATCGAAAATTCGTGGAATTCGTAACTGCGAATTCGTCGACGACCCACTTATATATTTAATTAGAAAAAAGTTTTTCAAAATATTTCTCTGAAATTTCTGTATTGTGCCGGTTTCTTTTCGCTGCTTGTGCAAAGATCGTGTCGATTCAATATTCACTGCTTACTTTCTATCAAGCTGGTGCTAATTTTGTTGAAACAATGTCCGTGTGTGATTATTCGGGAGAGACTCGACGCGGTTTCCTGTTTCGAAAATTATGTCAGAAGCATTCCGCCGTGTATGCGTCACATTTCGTTGCGGCTTGGTTAACTGTAGTCACCGCGATATCCAATATTTGCTGTCCTGGCGCCAACGAATTTGTATTCTATGAACGGCAAATAGTATCGGGATTCTCGGAATTGAACCTACAGATAGATTAATCGACTCCTCGGAATGCTATTGATAGCCTCTATCGCGGCTAATTCGATCTGTTTTGTCTGCGAGAAGATATAAGCGTTCTGCAGTCGTTGCATTTCTTAGAGCCCTTGCGTACATGCGAATAAATTGAATCGGCAGCATTACACAGTTTCCGCATTAACATAGAGAAAAAAATCAACAAGTGTAATGTACATAGACTAATATTGGACAGTATAGTTTAATATTTAACGTTGCCTGTTAAGTACTTCCTTGTTGGAAACGCTGATTCGTTTGAAAGATCCCATTTTATAGAAGTGCGCGTACTTTAACCCTACACCAGTACTTTGGAGTCACTTGCGACTCTGGCAAAGTTTTCTTGCATAGTGCTTCTTGATATTGCTATATGATATAGATTTTAGCTTTTATTGAGGCCCCCACGACATTTTTCATTGAAATCGTGTGCAAAACAATGCTTTCAGATTGAAAATTTTCAGTTGCTAACCCTTCGTTTAAGGATAAACACACTAAACCTGAACCCGGAATTCAAGTTCGAGTATTTTCATTTTTTGAGAGGGAAAAGTTTAGGGTGTTTATCCTCATCGTAAAAGCTTCGAATCCGCACGGATTTGAATCAGACCCACAATGGCCCACTTGAAGAATCAGGCTAGAGATCCATCCTAGAGGTTAGATATGAGTTGTTGAGGTGAGTTCGGTGTCTTGCCAAAGGAGAGCAGGCAGAATCCCGAGAATAAGTGTCGCAGGATCGCGACGCAGAAAGGATCCCGGTCGGTTCTCCAGGTATCCGCGATACGTTTAATCGGAAACCTCGGTTCTCACGTTGCCCGCGATACTGTTCCCGGTTCCTCGGGGCCCAGGGCCCCTGATTCCTTCTGGTTTCGTTGAATAATGGAAACGCCTGGGTAACCAGGCGTGTGGCTTTCTAATGCCGTCTCTAGGAGCCGGTCCCAAGGCAGAAAGGGGGCCCCACGAAGGTGGATACAGGTGGCTCGGCGAACAATGCTCAAGCGCAGTCGCTACAATGGAGATCATAATCAACCTCTCGACGTGTAATGACTTATGGGCCGGCCCCGGTCGTCCGCGTGGCGAACAATAGATCGGCGACAGAGATGTTTATGGCGGGAAACGGTCCTAAACCGGCGCGGCGCGACGCTCGGGGTCCCTGCAAACACCGGACGGACCCGACACGAGAAAATCGATCTTACCATTCTAACCGACCAGATTCACCATGCTCCAGGACCAATGGAAATTAGGTCGAACACTCTAGACAGGTCGTCCTGCTCCTTTGTCGTCCGGAACGAACAGAAGCCGACCTGTAAATCGCTTCCGTTAGACCGGCAGGATCTTTATCTTTTAATTGGCAGACGGTCGAATACTTTTGATTGGCTGTATGTATTCCTGTTTCAGTATATCGATTTTATTCCTCTTTGATAATGTTCCTCATCATTTGCAATAGACCACTTTCAGAATTATGGACATTATTTCAATCTGAATTCAAATTCGACTTTGAATTGTTAACAACAGGAACACTTGGAAGACTTCGAAACTTCGGAAAAGTTACAGCCCTACTATTAACAGCTATTGAAACGATATTTCGCTCACGTAGATATTGTTTTGAACACAATCATTATATGTGCCTATTATTATGAAAATGGTCTAATAGAGAAAATGAAAAAAAAGATTAGTTAGACCATTTCCGTAATCGTGGGCACAAATGCAAGACGGAAACATTTAAAAAATCCCGCGATACCATTGTGTTATTTCTAATTTATTAAAATCGTTAATAAATAGTTGAATGGCTACGTGTAGTGCCTCTCGCAAGCAAGTTCTCTCAATGACCTATAGAATTTGGTTCTTACAATTGCAAGTTATAAAAATGTTTGAAAAGTACAGAAATGCATTCAATCTTTTCTTAACTCGTATACATGTATGTCAGTGAACATGAATTTATAGAAAACTGTATAGATGGTCGTTTCCCCGTTGGATCGCAGTATTAAGAAACGGGAAGACTCGGTATTTTCTACGAATGCGCGTTCGAGAATCGAATAATGATGGACAAGTCAGCAAATACGAGTCTCGACTCCTGTCGCCATCTTTAACGCCCCGTACATTGAAGAACAGGTCGGTGGTCGTGGTCAATTATAACGGCCCGCACGGAATATGCGGTTTAAATTGCAGGTTCGCGTCACTTCGGCCGCGAAAGACGACGATTTTGGCCACGCGAGTGTTGGTTTCCGTTTGTCCGATCAGATCTACTGGGTGTTCGACTATACGTCGAATTAGATACATGTTGAATACAACAGACTTTATATATGATATATACAAATCAATTTCACCCATTAAGAATATCTAAAATCGATACGCTTCAGTGAATACATATGTACATACCTTCATTTTGAAAAGTTATTCATCTGAAAATAGTTACAATTTATTGGATACAAATTGATACGAGGTTATTCAATTGGTAATTACTTCAGATCTTTATGCAAAATAAAGAATGTTTACATTGGTTGCAAGACAGAGGAGCGAAATAAAAATTTGTCTCTTCTTTTAATTATCTGATTAAGCTGAAATGGATACGCTGATGTCTTTAAATCTTTCTCGATATGTCCACTGCTTTAAATTGTGCTTACAAATTTTTCCAAAAATGCATAAAATCCGCAGTCTAGTAATTACTTTTGCATAAGTACTTGATGCACAGCTTTGCAATAAATAAAATTTTGCCATATGGAAAAATCAGCTTTATAGGAGCAGTTGGCAGAGCGGCGCGGCGCATAGTGGACCAAACTCGATTCAAAATCAAAGAACTTTCGTTAGAAATGAGGTAGAGCGATGAAATTTTTTTAAAATTAAAGCTGAAACTTAGCAGAATATGGGGAAAATAGAGGGATTATGGTACGAACGTTTTTTGACGTTGAGAAAATTCGTTAAACACGTAGAATTTTAAGAAAATGTGGTTTCTCCAGTACCACGCGCGGAAAAACTTTTTTTTCACATGCTATATATATCATTTCCCGTAGATTTTTTTCACGCTGATTTCAAATCTGTTCAACGAAAAAATGATTACATTAGTTTTGTTCACAAGAATCGGTTTCTTGCAAAATCCTGAGGTCGTAGACAAATTTTGAGTTGGTGCCACGAAATATGCGCAGGCCGAACACCCAGTATACGCGAACGCGCGTGCTGGTTCGCATCACCACGGCGCGGCTCGGCGCTCGGGGTCACATCATGCGAGTCGAGTATGGTTCCCCGTTATATGCGTCCTGACCCCGCAGACGTGTACGGATCGCGAAAAAGGAGAACGGCTCTGTGTAACACACGTGACAAGGGGGGCAATGGGGTGCTGAGCGAATTCGTCGGTGAAAAGGAGGAACCGAACCGTCTGTGGCACGTCGATTGATCAACGAGGATGCGTGTCCTGTTGCCGATCCCATCAGCTACCGGTTTCGGACTCCGGCGCGGATCAACCTTGTCCCGATAAATATTTATGAATCGGCCCGAGACCAGCTCCCGACTCGGAAAGTGGAGTATCGATTAACTCTTTAACAGTATATTAAAAGTAACGCGCGTGTATTATAGCCACCTTCGTGAACGGGATAAGTAGTAATTGTCGGAATTGGTTGTAAAATATTTCATACGTACACAACTTCGGCTTTACTGCTCTTTTATGCGAGAGCCCCGCTGCTTCGTTTTATTATTCTGCAGTTTAGGGGTCTCGTTCCGAGGGAACTTTGGATGCTCAGCTAATCCACAAGTACTGTCCTCGCGTCCACAAGCCACACCGTACGTAGACTTATTCAAATTTCGATGCAGACGATTTTTTCCTTGTTAAAGGGGACCTCAAGGACCTATATTATGAAATAAAAATAGTACTTGCTAATCAGAGAACATGTAAATCTCAAATCTACACCAAAATATCCTATATTTTCCAAATTTTCATTATTATTCTTATATTTTCTAATTTGAAAAAATTAGTTTGGCCATGAATTCGAAATAGAAAACTTGTTCGAAAAATATTTTTGCAAACCAAACACGATTAAATCTTTAATCACCACTTAATTTAATACGAGGTATTAATACGGTAGATTCAGTTCTCATAACTACCATAAAATCTTGCACGATCTTCGGTAAGAATAATGAGAAAAATACGAATTTTAATTCAGAGGATAGTGGATCAACTATATGTACATAAAAATCCGCGTTCGAAGTAAGGACAGCGTATTGTTTTGCAAACAGAAGCCGCCAACAATGGAGCTCTATATTCTTACCCAATCAGAAATAATGGAGATGCACGGGAGCATGAATAGAATGGACCCCGAACAATTCGCCACCGTGAAATCATCCGTCTTCCTCTCTCTCTTTCTTTTTCCTCGCGTTTCTTCTCTCCGTTTATTTTGCTTCCTCTCACAATGTTGCGAGTACGAACGATCGAGCAACAAATGCGTCCGATCGTTCGACTAATATTTGTTCAACAGAACGTAAACCATCGTTAAGTGGCGTAAATCACACGATGACTGCGGCCGAAATTCGCAAATAGCCGTGGCACGGAATGGTCGTTTCGTCCGTTATTCCGCGGATCGAATAGAGTCCGGAAATCGATAGTTTCTCGTAGATTGGCCACTTCTGGTCGGCGTTTATTGCGTTTGCAATAACGTTCTCGTCGATTCTCGCTGAGACCTTGTCCAGATATTCGCGAACACTGCAGCAATTGCGTTCGAAGTTGAAGCAGTAACAAGTTTTCTGTGTCGACTAAACAGTACTTTGATAAAACTATGATTTCATCTTTTAATAGTTCGAGCTCGTACGTTTTATTATAAGACAGAGTTCCTTGTATTGATTTTCTATTTTATAAAAATAGCAAGGGGAGTCGTACTTACTCGTTTCAAGTTTCATTTGATAAAAATAAGAAGGAGTTGTCGTTGTAAGAATATTTCCTCATATGAATTTTCTCTCTTCCGTTTCGTTCCATTGGTTCTCATTTCACAAAACGAATATTTTGAAGATGCAGCCGCGAAGTATGTATCTCGAACGGGAATCATAGAAACATGCTCGAACGGAAATGGAACACAGACACGAAGGAAAGCTACGACGGTGTGGATTTCAATAGAATGTTCGGTTGCGTGCTGAATATCCAGGAAACGAAGACGAGAGCTTTCCATCGTTCACGGCCGAGCGAGCTCTCGATCGAGCGCGACATTGCACACAGTGCGGATCCACAATGTCTCAAATCCGAGATTAACGACTTCGTCTCCTGTGGGACTTTTGGGGAACGGAGATGCAATCGGATTCCTGAACAAAGGACTCCGTGGACAGTGAAATCCCCTTCGGAATCAGCTTTCGACAAAATATCGGCTTAACACAAACCAACTCGACTCCCCTGACGCTGTAGATATGTTAGCTAACACGCGATAATACTCGAATGCAAAATTAAATATCTACATACACTATTTAAACTATGTTGGAAATAGAGATTGAGATATTGTGGGATGTGATTATTCGAGCACGCCATGTTGAAAAATCTGTTATGAGAGCCTCTGTCTAGCAGCACAATTTCAAATACGCTCCTCAAAAGAATTAAGGGACCACTTCTGCGAACCCGAAAAAATGCTCGATTCGAAGAAACGAATATCAAAGGACTCTGCGAAAGGTATTCACGTTCCATCGCAGTATGCAGATTGCGAAATGAAATTAGGAGCATACCAGAGAATGATGGAGACCATTTCCTATGAACGAGACTCGGGGAGAAGCTGGGATTGCCCAGGAAGGCGAGATTTAATTACGACGAGCGTGATGGGCCCCCGTATCTCTCCACGGGAAATTATAAATTACGGAAGGCATATTGCTTCTCGAAAGGACGAGACACCGTCACTCTGTGTTATATATGCATTAGGCGACCGGTGCCCCTTAATCGCGAATCTTCTAATTCGAGGAGCTATGCGGGGCTGCGCTCTATCTCGTTCTAATCGACGCTGCTGCGACTTTGCATAACAGAGGCCCGATTGTGTTTTAGAAGATCCATTCTACTAGAAGATCCATTCTAGAGAGTCGAAGGACTATCGTAGGATGGAGGTGTATTATATAAGGCGTGTCCGCGAAACTGGAATTGAATTAAAAATAACATTGAAAAATTTCATCTGTTTCATGACGAAGATGTGGCATGAAATTTTGCGGAAATTTTAGATTTATATTCGGTATCTTGTTTCATTCATTAGCGACGTACAGATGAATTATATTCAATTTTATCATTCCTGATTGCAAGTAGCTTCCTTTTGCTTCCAATGAATCAGGACTGCAGATTTTATGTGTTTACAATAAAAATTAGTGATTTCGAGACGAATCGGCAAACACAGACGTGATATCGCTTGTGCGATCGCACACGAGCAGCTCATCGGTAATTCCGCGTGAAAGTCGACCTTCATAAGCTCGTACAGCGCTGTCGCGTGTACGCGGTCACGTGTATCGCATTATTATTTGCAGAAAGCCGGATTCCAGATATATACACACACACACACACCGTAATAAACGAGTGAGAGAGTGTTTTACTTGAACCCCTGTCCTCTCCGTAACAGAGGAGTGTCTTATAGAGGGGCCCGTCTAACGAACAGTCGCCGGGGTAAAGCTTGGAGCGTCTTAATGTCCCTCTTAACGATCAGAAATTAAAGTGCTCGCTAAAGGGGGGCCGGATCCAAAGGCCTCGATTATTTCGCGCGATCGGGCACGTGCCCGTGTGTGCTTAAGTATCGGATATATGTGCGCTGGACTACGTATTGTATTAGCCGGATTTCTGAACGATAAAACAGCCCTTGGATCTTAAATGAAAAAATCCCTTACGATGAAAAATCAAAAAGTCAGCTTGTTTTGTCTCACCAAAGGTATGCAGCTCGTTAATGTCTCCCTTAACGATCGTTAGAGAGGCCGTTAAGCGAGGAGGAATTAAAGTGCGCGCTAAAGGGGGGACACCGGATCCACAGCGGAGGCTCGATCGTCTCGCGGGGCGCGTGCCTTCGTCCCTGAAATATCGTTACGGCGCGCGGGGGTGAGAAAAAGTAGCTTCATAAGTGTCAAACCTCTGGTTTCCCTGTCCGGCCCGCGGGACATTAATGGTGATAAATAATTGGCCGGGGTGGGGCCCGGATGGGGGGGGCTTAGGCGTGAGTTACGACGGCGACCGGGCCCGACTTAATGTCCCTCGGAAGTGGCCTCCGGTTTCGTTCGCGAACGGACAAAAGGGATGATCCGCGCGAGCTGCCTCGTATTTTTTTCGAGTATTTTCAGTGTTCCTTGAAACCGGCCGTGCTGCTGCAAAGCCGAGGAAAGACTTCGCCGCCGTCGTTCGAGTCCCTTTCATAGGATTTCAGAGCCCGCTAATGGAAAGGGACAATTTATGCCGGCCTGTTCTACAAATAGTAAGACTGTGCTCGTTTGTTCCTCTTTCTGCGGTTTTTCGTTGCTTTCTCGACGAGCTCGCTGGGTGGTTTAGAGGCTCCTCCAAAGCTACCTTCTATGAAAGGTCCGCGCGTGATGTATAGTAACGGCCGATGAAATGGCTGCGCTTCTTGAAAGTCTGCTTCTAAGAACATTTTCGCACTTCGTGAACGCGGGCACTGCAGTAAATTGTTTTGACGGGCTTTTTTAAGAGGCTCGAATATGGTCGAGTGGTCAAACAGGGCTCTGTCCTCTTCGTTATTTTCTACTGCTTTTAATTCAAACGGTTTTCAGGGGAACATACGAGTACAGTGCCGCAATCCATTTTTCGTTACTTTTCATTTCTATCGAGATGTGGGTGTCATCTTCAGTTTTCTAAATGGAACTCCGAATATTTTTTCTCGAGCTCGGATAAAGTACCAAGTTCTCCATAAAAGAGTATTATACATTTCTTTGGAAAACTTCGTCGTACGACAAATAACTCGAGAGTTATTTGAAGTCGTCGTGTTACGAGGCCCGTGTCACTCTGTATATTTATATTTCCAGAGAATTGAGAAGAAATGGTGCAACTACATTAATACCTAAGACGTACAGCGGATTATGATTTCTTTCGAAATGTACAAGTCAGTTCAATTTTGTCGAAGCCCGCTTTTACAATGTAAAAGCGCATAAGCCGCATGAAGTATCACGTATCAAACAAAAACTGTTGTTTAAGCTCCGGCTCTTTTTGCCGACCGGTGACATTAATTCACCGCCGTCCAATGGAAGCCAATAAATCACGGCTGCCCCCTCCCCCGCCCCGGTGGGCCACGAAAAAATGATGCGACTGTCAAATCTCTGCTTTCACTGCATTTGTACATGACCCATAAACTGTTCCTGTGTGTCGGTGTGGGTCGGGGCACGCACGGGTCGGCTGTGATTTACCGTCGAAAGAATAAATTGGCCGCGCGGAAATTTCGATCGGTCTTTAGAGGTAATCTCGCCGAGAATCGAACGACGTTTGCGGAAGATCGCATCCAGAGAGACAGACAGATACACAGAGACGGAGAGAGAGGCACGTTACGTCTGACAAATTGCGCAATCGAACGCAACCAGAGGATCGATTGACGATCAAAGCGATTATGTGAAAGTCGAATACACCAGGAGCGCGGTTATTTCAGATGGTGAATCGTCCGATAGAAACTGGGTACCGTATGTGTATCACGCTGCAGGTGCACATTTCCCACTAGATGAACCATTTACCGCAACAAAGAAAAAAATTAGTATGGTAATTTCGGGAGAGATGCACCAGTTTTTATTGTGGCGATACTGGACGATTTTTAACTGTTTTCCGCGTGTCGAAGACTTTCGAAGAACACGTGTATCACATCATTTACGTGTAACAGAAGAATCATAATTTCTTAGTGCTCCGAACTCCTGACGAAATAGTTTTGTAAGTGGCAAGTACAAATGTTATTACATTCCTATTGTATGGTTTTAACTATCAGTATCCACTTAAATAAAGACAACGGTTTTCCCTAAAAAAATTTTTGTACTGGTTCTTGTTTTTGTATAGGTGCGTCTCTCCCGTAATTTAGGGATAGTAATTTAGTTATACAGTAATTTATTTATACATTATAAATACTTTCAAATGCTATTACATTGTTTTCAACCTATTAAACATATCAAGAAAGAAATGAAATTCCTACTTCGCTCCGGTTTGTTGCAATTCAGGTAAAAAAATTTGTTCACTGCGAATACCTATAGAATTTTCACGGTTTGTACGAGTAACTTGAAGTACATTAACGAGGAATATCACGATTAAAGAACAATACGAAGCTTATTTACCGAGTTTCAAGCGATCCATAGGCCGAGGGCATTGGTCCGGTAAATTCTTTTTTTCGTGGGAGCCCTCGGCTAGATCGTGGCGGATCTCGAAGATCCCTCGAAGCCGGTGGTCCGATTCTAGAAGCCGAAATCCTTCTTTTTCCCCGGTTGAACTTGCGGGGCTTCGTTACTCGGGGCTTTTACTCGCGTGGCATGAGTCACGAGCGATATTGCCCGCTCGGGCCTGAACGTTGCCCGGTAATGAGCATTCGGTAGCGCACGAGCGCGTGCTCGCTCCTCGGTCCCCATCAGCGCCGATAATTCACGGCCGAACCTTTGTGGGCTGCTGTGTTCGGCCCACACCAGGCAGGTATGGTCGTATGCAAATTTTTTCTGGGTCATATACAAACCCAGTGAAAGCAGAGATTTGACAGTGCTATCTTTTCGTTCGCGTCAGATATAATAAAATACATATACAGGGTCTGTCCGGAAAGTAATTTGACCACATTTTTAAAAAAATCTATTAAACATATGTACAAACCTTTAAATTTCTTCGAAGTAGGATCCTTGGCCGTCAACACATTCTTTCCAGCGCGATTTCCATGCTTCGTGTGCTCCCTGGAAGGCTTTTTTTGGAACTTCTCGTAGTACCCTCGTCACAGCCTCTTTGACGCGTTCCACGCTTTCAAAATGGCATCCTTTCAGCACATTTTTAATTTTTGGAGACAAGAAGAAGTCGGCGAGAGACAAGTCATAAAATTTTCATAACCCATAAATGCATGAAAATCTGCAGTCTAGTTATACGCTATGTACGTTTGCCTCATTAAACTGCGTCAATTCTCTCACTTTGAAAATTCAATTCTGTGTTGAACCGAGGTGGTGGCACGAGAATTAAGTAGCACAACTCAACGGCAAGCGGGCCAGCTGAAAACATTTTCGGAAACTCAGTAGTACAACTCGGCGACAAGCCAGCCGACCAATCGATTCAAAAAATGTTAATTTCGGGGTCTGAAAGAGCCCAAAAAGGACTAGGCCCAAACAGAAAGGTCCATCACATATTCAACGTCTGTGACCGCCGCACAGTGGGACCTTTCGTCCAAATCGGAGACAAAATCAAAGAACTTTCGAGAGAAATGAGGTAGAGCGATGAAATGTTTTTTAAATTAAAGCTGAAACTTTGCAGAATATGGGAAAAATAGAGAGATTATAGTAAGAACTTTTTCTAACGTTGAGAAAATTCGTTAAACTTGCATAATTTCGAGAAAATTGTGGTTTTTCCAATACCACGCGCGGAAAAATTTTTTTTTGAACATGCTTTACTTCATTTCCCGTAGATTTTTTCACGCTGATTTCAAATCTGGTCTCAAGATTTTTCTACGACCTCAGGATATTGCAAAATCGATTTCTTGAAATTCTACATGCTTAACAAATTTTTTCAAGGTTAAAAAACGTTCGTACCATGATCTCCCTATTTTTTCCATATTCTTCAAAGGTTCAGCTTTAATTTAAAAAAAATTTCATCGCTCTACCTCATTTCTATCGAAAGTTCTTTGATTTTGTCTCCGATTTGGACGAAAGGTCCCACTCTGCGCCGTGCCGTAAAGCTGGGATCTCCTTTGCGCGTCTGGAGTCTGGACGCAGCGTTTTGTTATCCATAATCCATTCGTCGTAGCTCTCTGCTGTGCCTCTGGACGCACAAGCTTACTAAGATCCCACCTTAACGCGGAACACGAATCGCATCAATTTCAACTGAAAGCTAAAGTGATTTCATTCGTTGATACATCATACGCGTACTCCGTTTGGAAGAGAAAGAGAGAAAGGCCCGGTGCGGCGCGGCGGCGCGGTGCACAGCCACGGGACACGAAATACGGAAGTAATCGAACGGGAACGACGAAGCGGATTCCTGAAGGTAACCAGCCACGAATCCATCTCCGCCTTTCGCTTGCGCTATTCTCTTAACCACACTGCGGCATCTTAATTAATTGATTTTCGGCCGCGTCGCGTCGCTTTGAAAAATCACTTGCACACTTTGCGCCACAATTTGCTTCAAACGCACGCTGTCAAGTGATAATTTGCGTACTTGGGATGATTCGCTTTAAATTGATGATGGGTAGTGTTCCTCGGCCATAAATTATCTCGCTATCAATCTCGGTTTCATTCTGGAATTAGACTGCAGTAGCTTTTATGCGAAATAAACATTTCTAGGTTCGTTATTGCTAGAAAAATATCATTTTTTACTCATTCACATAGATCATTGATGACATAGGTCTTGATTTTTTTAATTAATTGGAGGCGAGCAACAATGGATATCTTCTGGCAAAAAGTCCTCGATAAAATTACGTCCAAGTACTCGGAAAAATGAAGAATAAAATTGTTGTTATACAACAGGGGATCTAGGGTTCCAGCAGGATGCATAAATTTCGTAAAGCGGCGCGCGGCAACGTAGACACGAATTACTATAAATAAACGAGACCGCGGTCTCGAAAGGACGTGTCAAGAATCAAATGAACGGATCCGTTGAAAGTGCAGGACCTCTTTGTTCGCCGGATGTCAGCGAGAAGCTTTTGTCCAGGGGTCCAGTACAATTGCATTTAATTGTCACGAGTGAACCAGGCGAGCTCCTTGGTGCGCATTGGTCCTTGAAGGAAAAGGAAGAAAGGATCCTCTCCGCTTCGTGGCGCTACGGATTTTTTTCCCGGCGCCTTTAGTGCCCGGTCAGCCTTGCTCCGGGATTCTTACGATGGCGCCGCGCCGAGAAATTTATCGAGGC
The DNA here is from genome assembly GCA_028455765.1 of Lasioglossum oenotherae. NCBI lineage: Eukaryota > Metazoa > Arthropoda > Insecta > Hymenoptera > Halictidae > Lasioglossum > Lasioglossum oenotherae. Next base: position 7,433,689 of record CM052291.1, on the reverse strand, counting down.
GACCGGTACCCTTTTCGGACGGCCTCCAGCCGAACTTTTTCGCGAACCTGGAAGCGCCAACTCCATCGTCGAACAGGACAATAATTCCTTGTTCCTCGCGTTTCGTGTTCTTAGTTCGGTGAAATCTACAAGACACCGTCGCGTATCAAGATTTAAGCGAACGAGCACGCTGATTGCTCCAACGACCGCTGGAACGTTTCTTCGCGTCCACACGATTCTTTGTTCTTCTTTAATGCAGCTCTTGGTTATTTTTGAAAATTAATCTCTTTAGAAAGCGTGTTCTTAGTTCAGTGAACTTGGTCGAGGGTCGCCGAACGACCACTCAAATTCTTCGCTTCTCGTTTACTAGCTGCCTGTCCTGTTGACGAGTGGCACGGTTCTTTGTTCTTCTTTGTAATCGATGCGCCTCTTCGTTGCACCGATCTTTGAAAATTTAATTCATCTTTTCAACCTGTAAAACCGAAGGTATTGCGAAGGCGTCGCACCGCGCGAACCCGATAGTCGGCCAAGTATACCAAAAGATACAAGTAACAGAATAGTATAACTTATTTCGACGGATGAGGGTTAAGAATTTATTTCTCGAGTATGACATTCGCCAGCCAGCACACAGAAGTTGATTCCTCGCAGCTTCTTCTCCCAGAGAAATTCTTCGGCAAATACATGTATCGCCGGAGTAATTAAGAATGATTGCTCGTCGCCGCGGCGAAAAAAGAAAACTCGAGTTTCCCATGCGAGCCGAGGGGGTTTATCTTGATCTGCTATCAAGAAACTCCTCCGCTCACCGGTGAACCTGTCGGACCCCCACTAACCTATCGCTAATTAATAATTATCCGTGGGCAATTGCAGAAGCGTGTGCATCGTGGTTGCCTCGCGTAGGTGGAAGACTCCGGAAAATTCCTCCGGTAGACGTTAATCATTCTATTCATCGATCCAGACGAGATCGATGGCAACCAGGTTCACGACGACCTTTCGACTCTCTCGCTAGGTGAGGCTTATGGTTGCCAATCGCGGAACGATTTCGCCGCGAAAATCGTAAAACACGCTCTCGCGCGAACTTATTATCGATATTCCGGGTATTACTCCTATACTGTTCCGTCTTCCGTTATTAATGGCGACAGCGTGGCATGGGCGCGCGAGCTCACCCACCTGATCATCCAAAAATAACATCCAATTAATGCGGTAATGAAACATGCGCGCCGCAGAGAAAGGCGGACTTTCGATGCCGATTTTTCAACAACGCCGAGTACGATTGAACAAATCGAGTGCCAGGAGGTTTGATGGTGATTTATTTGATCGTTTGATCCACGAGCGGGATCCACGCACCGGTGGTTTCTTTGGGATCGGGGGTTACCGGCGTCCAGTCGCTGTTTTCCGTCGGCGGAGCTCAAGTTTTTCTGACGGGTCTTGATCGAACCTTTTAATCAAACTCGCGGAACTCGCGGTTTTGTCACATCAATGTTTATGCTGCTATGTTTTATGCTGCATGTTGCCCGTCGGAGAGGCTACTACGCCGGCGTGACAAATATTGCAAAACCATTGCTCGGAAACGTAAAAGAAGGATTTTTGAGGCAAACAATGGCCTAGATCGATCTTTTATCTAGCGATTTTGACTGCTAAAAAACCCCGACTTTGCATTATCGAGAAATGAAAAGTGGAATCTCGGACCCTTGCAATTCTCGCGTACGTATACGTGGTCTAGCACAGAGTTGGGCAAAATGTAATTTCAATTACTACTCAATTACATGTAATTGTAATTGGAATTGCAATTACTTTCGCTCAACCAGTAATTGTAATTGCGCACCACAATTACAATTACAGTGATTCGTCAAGTAATTGCAATTACCAATTACGATTACATGTAATTGTAATTGTATTTCTGCAATTCCAATTTACAGTAATTGGTAAGTAATTGTAATTGTAATTGAAATTACATTTTGCCCAACTCTGTAGCTCGCGAATGTCCCGCTCGCGACTTCCGGCTCTAGCGAACATTTTCGTGAAACTTTTTACGAGCCGCAATTACCAGATCGAGAAATTTCGCGGGAATACGAAATTCGGCGCTTCGGTTCCGCTCGGTTTTACGAGATTCCAGGCATTTTTCTCGGCCGTCGTATATTCGAAGGGCACGGAACTTGAGATATTAAATTTGATTGGTACCTTCTCGGTACGAATGTTTGCACAACGCGTCGAAGGCATTGATGACGTCGACTCTCTCGTCACGTAGAAAAGATTTGTCGGGGAACATGGAATGCAACTGGCTGCGATCGATCATAAAATTTGTAATGGCGGGATACGGTGGATACGCTGCCTGGAATATCATTGTTATGCCTCGTAAAATTTATCTCGATGCGAATACTTGCGCGAAATCATACGCGGACGGCCTGTAATTTACAAAATGAACCATCGACTTTGTTTTTTCTTTTTCGTCTCACGGTTTCGAAAAGATAAAAGCTGAAAATGAATTAAACTTTCTTTCGGTTTATACTTTTGTGCGTTTTACGAGTCTCTTGATATTTGTTATATTGAAGTTTGATTTATTTAATGGTTAGTAGACTGGGTTATTTTATGCATTTCGGACAAAAATACGCATATCGTATTATTCTCAATGTATCAATATTTTTTGGAGTCCAAATAAATTTTTAACATTACAGTCAGTAATGTGTTATTCCAATTACAAGTAGAAGCGGTGCAGGTTATGTCAGAACCATAAATCTTCTGGTACGTCCGACTATTTTCCGAGTTCCCAGCGCGTAATCTTCCACGACCACCGATAAATAAAGAGCTACACATTGAAAATAAGCTCTGCCGTTGAGATACCGGCCGGCAAGCAGTTGAGGAGCAGTTAAAGAACCGCTGAAATTACCCGGCCAGGCGATTTCCGTCGTTATTTCACCACCGTAGCTCGCAAGTGGAGCATTATGTCCCAATTTCTAAATTGTGATATTAGGTTCTCGCCGTTCGTTCCGCGACCGATGATCGTTCCCGATGGAAATCGTTTGACTTTCCAAGTGAAACCTCCGCAGCCGAGTGTCATAGCCGGTGAAAACGCGAATAAAATGGATTTACATAATTCAGCTGGGACGTTACCCGTTTGCTATTGTATAAAGTATAAATGCGAGACCCGGCGAAATTTCCTGGTACATTACAATCTCCGTCTGTCGGCCGGACCAGCCGCCATTTTCCTATACTAACTAGATATGCTAATCCTCGTCCTATTCCTCTTGGCTCCGATAAACGGATATAATAAAAAAATAAATAAATAAAATTATTGCTGGCTGAAATATTACTGTTCACTGTTATCGCTTTTCGCAAGTTTCAATATTTTCTTTTAGACACTTTTACGAAAAAGAAAAATCAGGCGATTGAATGAACGCAATCAATCACGCAATAAATGATTGAAAATTTTGTTCAAGTTTGTAAGTGCCAACGTTAAATCTTCCCTCAATGAAACGATGAAGAACCATAAACGCCAGCCATTTCAACGGACATACGCGAGCGAATAGATCTCGAAAAATCGCGTTTATCGGGAGCAATAAATAATTCACGACGTGTCCGTCTTTCGCGGCGTTATCGAGAAGGAGCAAACGCGCGGCTGATAAACATTTTCGATTATGGAGCGGGATTTTTCTTGACGCCGCGCCGCGCCGGTTTCGCCGGAGATAAAATCCGATTTCGTCGATAGCGTCGATTAATCTTCCGAACACGATTGACAAAGCGACTACCGGCGGAACTGATCGGGCACACGTCGATTTTTCAAACAAAGACCGACCACGCCGCCTATATTCCTGCTTTAACGGTGCTTCCGCGTAACTGGCTCCCGGATAACACATATTAAAATATGGAGCAGATACCGATGATTAATCGTGCCAAGCTAACTAACAAATTAACACCGGCGGATAACTTATTTCTAACAAATAATAAATTCGACGGGCCTATTAATAATCTGCAGCCACGCCGCAGAACGTATTAGCTCTTGGTGAAGTGTGCAACGGCGCGCATTGTAATTATTTCCGATCTTCGGCGATGTATGCGTCTTTCTGCGCGGCGAGAGAACCCTTCAACTTCCCCCCCCCCCCCCCCCACCTCAATCAATCTCTTCGGGTAAATTCGATTACAGTGCTATCGAGCAGATACAGTTACATTAGCGAACCCTCGATATTTTCGTTAATTATTATTGGACTGCGGATCTTCATGCGTTAATGGGTTCTAAGAATATTCAATAAATGCTGGAATATGCACGGAATTTAATACGACTCTTATTTATTTCGGATAATCCAGGGAAGTTAATATTTCATTTTAGAAAATTGTATTACTTACTACAATACAATCAAATTTACAGAAAGAAATAATTTTTCGGGTTCGCACAAGCGAGACCTTAATTCTTTTGAGGAGTGTAGTAAAACCTCAGGATCTACGAAACAGCACGGACCCGAGGGATTTTCTTAGATCGCGGCATTACTGTGTTACTAATAGCAAATCCTCTATCAAAATGTTCTACTAAAATTCATGTTGTTCATATTGTCGCTTTTAATTGTGTTGAACGTAAATATTGATCAAAGTAATTGTCCTTTGCCTCTATCACCACCAACATCGTTTTTACCGGTACAGCGATTACCATCATTCTCGTTGTGATACGTACTTTACCGAGCAGGATTCAAAGGGTTAGTAATAATTCTGTTGGTCGAGCATTCGAGTCGAAGTCTAGCAGTTGAAATAAATTTGTCAGTTTTCTAGGATGCAGAGCTTTTCTCGAAATTTAGCTGGCAGCCTGAAACAGGCACGATTGCGAACAATAAATTCGGAGGGAGTATAATAAGTCGAGACGACGTTAACGATCGTTAATAAGATCCTTAACCGCCATAGAAAAGCGCGCGCAGGGATTGTAAGTTAGCCGCTCGAGGCACGCGAGATATACGAAAGGGCCGAAGCAGCAATGGCGGCCCTTTTTTTGTATTTTTTGATAAATCCACGGGGCCCGATGAAATTCTGCCACGGACTCTAGCCAAGCGGGAAGGGGATAAGCGTATAATTAGCCAATAAATTCAAGCGAGAGCTTATTTTATTATTACCATAACGCACGGGATATACCGCGAAGGCTATATGGCCGCCCCGTACGAACTATCGCGCAAATAACAGCTGATATACTCGCGTGATTATCTACTCGGCTGATTCATCGCAGTCGATCCTCGGCTCTCGTTATAATTCATTGCTCTTCGGAAAATTAAGAGTGACTCTCGTACAACAGCTGTTTCACTTCGTGTTCGTCCCTTTTTAATACATATGTATATGTACTGCGATACACTTCTGTCGTTTCAAACGTACATACCAGCACGCTGTCGCGTTTTCTAGACAGAACGACGTGTATTGTATTCGGAAAATCAGTATTCCAATTTAATATTTCCAGAAGACTATTTTTTAATGTTTCTGAGAAAAATCGAGTACGAGATTTATTCAAACATCACGGTTTCATTTTTTAGAAATTATTGAATAAATCCCTTCGTTCATTATTGTTCGTAATAATTGCGAGAAATCCAAATCAATTCGATCCTGTTATAACCCCTTGGACTCGATGGAATTTTCATACGAAAATCATAATTTTTATTCTGTGTAATCCTTTTTACATTGTGCAGATTTTCTGATACAACAGTTGAGCTTCTTATAATTTATACATATAATAGAATAGAGACGAATTGAATAATATTAAGACTGTTTGGAATAATGGTATGGGAATTTTGACTGGCGCCTCAGAGTCACCATATCGATCAGAGTGCTTGGCGTACTTTGAATAAATTTAGTCGCGTGAGGGGGTGTGGAGCGGGAGGTAATTATCTCCCGGCCTGATTTATCGTGCCAAGGGAGATCCCTTAATGTTTAAAGTACTTTGCTTCTTAAAACGAGCGAGGCAAACATCCTGCCACGAGGTGCAACCGCGATAGAATGGGCCGCGGGGGCGAAAACGAGCACAAAGAGGGAACAGAGAGCAAGGAGCATGAACAAAAAGTATCCTTGATGTCTTTGCTTCGCGGTAGCATTCGTGCATTAACCAACACCGGCGTGGTAACATTTGCTCGTGAGGCAAATTGACGCAAAAACCGCGCGATTATTCCTCCGCCAGGCTTAACATGGCAATGACCACTACCGAGCCTTCTCCCTGAAAATCCTTAATCGGCCTCGGAATTTCGTGATCCATTACCCGGAGAATCGGCCAACTGTTCTTTGCCGCACTGTGGCTCGCTCCGACCAGTTAACGGGCCACTGGATTCCGGATGTTCATGCAAATTCATGACATTTCGTCGCCATTTTCCATCGGGGACGTGTCCCACAGAATTTTACCCAAGAGTCGCCACATTCTCTAGGACGCTCGACAATGCTGTACTTTATTGTTCCAAATAGATGTTTAACGCTGTATCGGAGTATAAAATGTTATTTAATAATTTTTCAATTACTTTTATCATTGTCTCCTGTTTCTGCTGCTTTGTTCAGTCTCTTGTAGTCGTCGAACTAATTCGATCAACGTTTTTATCGGCATTTTACGACCGGCTCGATCGACTTGATTAAAATTTGATGTTTCCTGCATTCGTACGAGCAAGGTATTTAAAAAGAGGCATTTACGACATTATGTTTTCATGGTTCACCTTGTATGGTATGCAATAACGCCTTGAAGGCAACTATAGTACCTTCACCGCGCATTGAAATCACCGAATCTGCTTATTTCGTAGCACAAGATGTTTCCACATCTGCAAAATTGTTTATAACAAAGAAAATTGTTGGTAAAGATGTTTTTTACATCAACACCTTCCACTCATCCAGAAGGGAAAAGGTTTGTTAGGAGCCACATGTCGCAAACAAATAGTTGTTGAGATATAAATTGTGTGGAGTTATACGTATACATAGAGATAAAAGCCTACTGCTACATTCAACTCGACAGTGTCGATGAGACAGAACATAATCGTGTGCGTGCCTCGAGACAAACGATATTTAAAGGGACAGTCGCGCGTTGCTAGGCCCGTACCAAGTAATCTTCTCCCTACCCATTCAGATTATAAATTTGAAGTTGCAAAATATGGAGGAATACTTTATATCCATTGTTATAAGAATATTAATCCGGTATTATTAAATGTTACCGTACTTCACCGTTCCTCCAGCGGTATAGGCGATATACCTGTAAAGGACGTTATACAACAAGCAAGCAAAAAACAGATCGACAACACGTGCGATGGACCCATTGAAACGACGAGCGGACTACCCTCATAAATCACGTAATTAACGATCAAATACAATACCAAAAGGAATTTCTTTCACAGTTTCCCCACTTCTCAACTTGAAGTCCTTCCCCGACACACCCCTGGTCCCCGTCCAATTAACAAACGCAACGTTACCCCACCTAAGTCCACCCTTGAAAAATCGAGGTGACAACCGCAGTAGTATTTTGACCGTGGTCGGAGTAACTTCTTCCCGTTCGCTGTAACGATTTTCGAAAGTGTGTTGTGTAGTGTCTAGTGATTCTGTAGAAGTGTGGTGTTTTGAGCTTCATCGTTGATAAGACGTATTCGCGAAAATGGCAGTGTCCACTTGATCCTACGGAGGAACATTCTGAAGGAAGGAAGATTGTGAAACATTTGTAAGTACCTATACTTGACATTCATATTGTATAATTAGTTCAGTCAATGAATGCTCATAACGGGGGGGGGGGTAGAGGGAAATGGAAGGAACACAATTTTTAACTTTGGGATTTTTTTGGACTAGTTAGGAGGTAAACATACTAAAAGTCCCTACTCCTAGGAGGTGAGCTGGCTACAGGGGGGCACGTAGCAATTACCCTTTTTCGGTTTTCCGCTTATATCTCGGAAACTATGTGTCCTAGCGATAATACAATTTCATACAAAATTAAAGCTGACAAAATATGCTACTAGATCGATTCCATTCAGTTTTTCGCTATCTCGCACAGTTTCCGAGATATCCGAGCTCAAAGTTCACTAATCGTGAAAAAGAAATTTTTGCCTCACGTTTTTTGCCTTACTTGACTAGCTAACTTTTCAGCATAATTAGTGAACTTTGAGCGCGGATATCTCGGTAAAGCGTTGGTAATATCTCAAATTACATCGAACAAACGAAATTCTTCCGAACGCGTTCGTTGTTTGGAAACTTGGAAGTAAAAAATTGATGTTCGCTGTTGCGAATTAATCAGGTCTCGAGATCTGCATTCCCATGGCCGCGGCCGGTCAGTTAGGAATTTGGTTTTCCAATCATCGACGGTGCAATTGTGCAACGCCTAATTGCGCCCTGGTCTTCCTACATGCCGTTCGAGAAACTCGCAATTATCTTTCTGTCGGAGCGTGCATCGTCCGGCGGGATGAAAAGATCACGTGCATCATTACGACAAGGAATTCGTAGGTACTCGTGCACGCGTGCCACGTGGCGCACAAGCAAAAATCACTGATTTCCATTCTACGTTGCCGCGGGACTTTTGAATTATCCATTCGGCTTTCGGTTAATTAGAAACGTAATGAGGAAGTCGTACCATTTGATTGATGCAATTTGTGACCGACCTATCCAGAAAGTTTTATCCATTTTCCGATACGCGCGCGTTGCATTCACCCGAACGGGCTGGACACATAAAATATTATAGTGATTTGTTAAGTCCCCTTTCTTCGTTCATTGAAAATCACCTCTTTAGGTCGTTAGCATGTTTCATTATGTAACTTAATTCGTTGACTTGCGCGTTTCACGGAAGGCAGAGACGTGAGAAACTCTCCTGGACATTAAGGTGAATGTGCTTCACTAAATTGCTGAATAAACCACTGGCGCAATTGTTAATTAGTTGTACTGTCGCGTCGGGGAAGACGCCGCTCGATAAATTAATATATCCTCGAAAAATAAAAATTCATTTCTCAGTTGAGTTACAGTCGGTGAAGATTGTAGTATTTTGAATTATGGAACGATGAGTTTTAATGGCAGCTCGGAGTAAAGGTTTAAAGTGTAATTTTTTTGATTATATTGCAACGGTTCTACGGCGCGTGTTATCGAACGAGAAGCTTATTTAACGAGACAAGAAGCGAGCAGAGACATTTTTCTGCGAAGTTTCGACACTGGTTCGAGCGACGCGCGACGTCTCGGACCGTGGCGCCGTGTTATCGCCATCAAACTTCCTGGTACGCGGATCGAGAGCCGTCCGCGGGAAACAACGAATCCGAAGCGTTCTCGGAACGTCCCTGGCTGTCTTTTTTTGCAACGAGTGCACGTGCGATTTCGAAAGCGAGTCGGAGGCGCCATTTCCTTCGAGAGCTACACGATATGTGACGCAAATCCAGCAGCCGGAGAGTAAAAGCTCCTGCTGGGAACATATTCCGATTCCCGAACGAGACTCTTACCTGTTTTCAACTCACTTTTAAACAATCAATTTAAAGCAGTGGACAAATTACGAAGATCTAAAGACATCAGTGCATTACTTTCAGCTTAACAAGACAATTAAAAGAAGAAAGATATTTCTATTTGGTCCCTGTGTCTTGCAATCGACGCAAACATTTTTTTACTTTCCATAAAAATTTTTCGTCATCGCATCAAATATGTAAAATCAATGTAGGCATTTCCATCATCTTCTACTTTTTATTATCGCAAGGGTAAAAATGCAGTGCACGAAAGAAAAAATTGCACCGTCAATAGTAATTTTTGAATATTTCTCCGTAAACCTAAGATTATTTCGCATCTTGCACTCGATAATTTTCAAAGTATTTTCGAAACAGGCACATCATTACACTAGTGCTGTTGATAGTCGATTGACTGCTTACACAATCTGTAGAACACATTCTCGCGAAATAAAAACAAATGCAATCATAATAAAAACAAATTATTTCGGCCACTGTATAACTCGATGTTTTGCTAATGAAAAACGTTTCCCGAAAAATCGCAAGAGATCATGGAAGAAAAGTCGTAAAACTTGTTCCAAATGGTAAAAAATTGGCTTTCGTTATCCCTCGAGAGAAAGAAATGACTTTTCGAACGACCTAGCAGATTATGCGAGGGTCACTTACTCTGGAGAGCCTTGAAACAATATTTTTAATCGACCCGGCCACTCCATTACACGTGATTCCTCACTTGCATAAAGTGTGATACACCTACATTATTATAGTACATTGTCCGGTCCCGAGTGCAACAATAATTTTTCTTGTCGCTAATCGTACGATAACGGATCCATTTATTTGGGCAGCGCAGCGTCGCGCGTCGGGGTGACTCATTCTCTCATTAAGCGAAGCGAGGTTCGATCGCTCAAAGAACTTAATCGCGGGCGTTCGTTACTCGGTTCCTCCGGGACAAGAAGCGTCCACGTCGTCGGCGCGGTAGCGTAAATAATTTATTTCTCCGTCAGCCGTTTAATGTCGAGGCGCACCGGAAACCTGTTCAAAAGCCCCGATCGCCGATTTCACGTCGGCTGTAAGGCTCATCTTTGAACCCTTTCAGGACGCGGATCTCCGAATGAGGAAGCGCTCTCGCGCGCTCGATGTTAACCTTGTCACACTTAACGCACCTTCGACCTCGTCTTATTAGTTTCGTACGGGTTCTCCGGGGGGATCATAACGCGCCATATAAGACCGTCGATGATCGACGACTTGTACGACTGAAAGTACGAGGATCGATGATATCGCGTTCCCCGTGGACACCGAAAATATGCATCCAAGTGCAAGCCCTGATGCACACCGAGGCTGCGAGCCGGGTACGGGATCTCGCGGCGGCATGATAATGAGCTTGGGTATTTATATTGTAGTCAGTCGCTGCGGTTATTTTTAGCCGAGATCCAGAAGAGTTATGGCTATTTTTAATAGGTTCTCTCTTTCAATCCTGGACCGGTTCAAACATTTCTTCGTAACCTCCTCAATGTTCAGGACATTATTTTCGATACAGAAATTCTGAAGGACTCGGTAAAAATGTTCGAAAAATGCTAAAATATAAACTTCCACAAAATTTCAAAAATCATAGGGAATGGAAGTATTCTAGATCGGAAGAAATGTTTAATTTTACAGTTGAAATAGCTCCGAGTGCAAAGGGTTAAGCTGAAACTAACACATTGATGTCCTTAAATATTTTTTACATGCCCACTGCTTTAAATTGTACGTATCCATTTTTGTCCTAAATGCAGTCTGGTAATAAATAATTGTTTTGGTGTCTCCGGAAGAGAAGAGTCGAGTCCAGTAAATAATGTTCTCGGTTAGGTCACTATTAATTTTCGCGATGCAAGGAGCGTAAAGTACCGGTGACAGAAAAAAAAGGATTGTTAATCCGACGATACAGTTCGCTGTCTAACGTGTCGTGGCAGGCCAGTTTTTAATAACTTTCTCCCGCGATATCTTTACGGAGGCAGTACGGTGCGAAATGTAACGGGGACGTCCGAAGTGAAATTGAAATCGCGCTAAGAATCCACTAATATTTACGCGCGCGGACACTTTATCGGTGAGGGTCCACGCGGCCGCTCATAAAAAGTCGGCCGGAGCTGGATTTCTCGAAAGGTATGGATCGGGGCAGCTAGAAATCTGTCCGCGTTCTTTCAATTATTATAATGATAATATAATAATAAATGAAATTATTCGAGACACGTTCACTGCGTCGGTCAATGAATTCGTTAAAAAATGAACAGCTAAAATTCTGACTGACCAGCCCGTTATTTAATTATTCACTCGAAACTGGGGATGTCTTCGTTAGAGACACGTTTCCGTTGAAATTCGACTGGCAGTTGCGTCACCGAACAGATTGCGTATCTCGCACGGTTAACAATGGAACCCGGCGTTGCGTTCTTTTACTATCGTTAATTTCATGCAATTTCCCATTGACGATTTTACGCGGAAAGTTCTCTGCAGCCAGCGCGCGCGGTTTCGTTCGCCAAGTTCACTTTCCATTCTTGCTGCGCCTGTAGCCGGCATTCAGCCAGTAATAGAAGGCGCCATTATTGTAACGTGATTACCGCGTGGTAATGCGTGTCGGGTCGGAGCCTATACGATCCTCTAAAATTTTTTCTTTCAGAGTTCTGAGAAAATGTTCTCTTGATTTTTACATTATTCTTCTTGCATAATTCTCCGGTCATTTAGAATTAACAATAGTCACGATAATCGAGAGTCGGTGGCAGACGAATTTGTCCAAGCATCGGGTAATTTGTTGCTTGCTCATCTGAAGAAATCGTAGAAATTCATTGTCGCGGTGAAATGGAAAAAATGCTAGAGCTGGATTAGGGAAGAGGAGGGAAGAACCTCGGAGGGAAGAAGCGAAGAACGTGTCGCTGGGGGTTCGAAGTCGCTAGTTTCCTGGACTGACGGTGCAACGGGCTGATTTGCATACGTCATTCGGCCAAAGGAGACCCCGTCTCTAGCGAGGTGAGTTGACGTAGGAAATTCGTCACGGGGAATTGCTCGGGGCTCGGCTCGATGCATATCCGCGCGTTAAGAGCACGGAGAAGTCCGGTTTCTTGGCTCCGCTGCGGCTTCTATCGTTGGCTGTTATGACAAGTCGGCTATTAATTTCGCTCTCGCCTCAGCTTAGCGAACGTCCCGTTCGCCACCGATGCATTTCGTCTGCTTCTATGCTTACTTCGCGGCCCTTTGCTCGACCTTTCCTCTCGATCATGAATCTCGTTCGATTTGACATCGACGCACAGTGGATTGAAACGCGAAAAACGCGGACAAAAATCATTTCTGAAGCTATTTCCAAGCTTAAATTAATAAAAATGGTATCGTTTTATAGATTTTCAGGTGCTGAATTCAAATTAACAAACAGATTTTGTTTAATTCCCAACCCGTAAAAGTTATATAAGGTTATTTATAGAAACGGTTTTCTCGGATTGGAACGTACATGTTATTAATTGTTTTATTATTAATAATGGTATATTTTTACTAAATTCTATATAATTTATTTGAAATTTTTTGAAATCGTGAAAATCTGCAATTTTTACTATCTTTAAACGTTATTCAAGAAATTCAACAGAAAGTTGATTATTAATATCGTTACTACAGCGATCGTTTTGCCATTTCACGTGTCTTGCAAATTCGTGCAAATTAAAGTAGCAAATTTTTTCAAGATTTTAGCAAGACTAAATCTTCTGGTTGATCGAGCTTAGAATTAGAAGATTCTTCCGGATCGCGTACGACGGTGCGTTCGATCGAGATTCCACAGGCAGTCTGGTGCTCGCGATCATCGTGTCGCAGCGATTTATTCCGCGCTATCGATACCGGTCTGGAGATATCGCTAAATCCGTTAACAATTCGACACGCGGACAATACGCGCATTTGCCGGATCTGATTTAAACGTTCTCCGTTGCAACTGTTGGGTAGAACTAATGCGCGATACGTTACACTTAAAAGTGAAAATAGGGGGAACGGTATGGAGGCGATTTCACGTGTAAATCGTTGCCGGAGCGGTTATCGGTGTAATTGATTCTGACAAATGGCCACGGCCGCTGTGACAAGGATTATATACAAAGTCTCAGTTTCGATTATCGAACCCGTCGATCGTGTAAAACGGTGGAAGCTACTGTACGTGCAGAGAAGCGTGCGCGACGAGAATGTCTCGGAAATGCGAATAGCATTATTTAATTTCTAAAGAAACATATTGTTCAAAGTTACGTGAAGATGAGTCTCGTTAACAAAGAAAAATCTTGGGTTAATTCGCCGATCTAGAAACACCCCTTCTGGAGCGTACCTTCAGTTAAGGAACACCCTGTACATACGTTCAGCCATGGATTTTCCATTTCCTAGTGCTCGATCGCCGTGCTGGCTGGGAAATGAATAGCTCACCGGTCGTGACGAATAGAGTCGCAGTCGGTTCGGTTCCTAAGCGCGTTACCGCCGCTTTTTTCCTCTGGAGATACGTATCGACGGTTTCCTGGACGGAGCTAAACCGGTGGTGCTTGTTCGTTCCACGTGTATACGTATACAGTACCACTCATAATTATTCCGACGACTCTAGACGTCCAGGAGGTTCGATATTATAATGTAATTGAGAAAATAAAAATATTTCACCGACCAAGCCAAGACACTTGCACGATAATAGCTAGACCGCGGATCTTTATGCATGTACAGCAAAGTTTAGTGGATGAAATTCTAAATCGTTGGAAAATTTTGAAAATTCAACATGTCGATCAAGGAAAGAAATAACATTTGATTTAATTTCTATTCCTTGCAATCGATGCAGACAATTTCCATTTCCCATAAAGATTCGCAGTCCAATAATAACCATTTAGGAAAATCCCATGATTGTCTCATCCATTAATATTAACAATGTCCTTCCTCAAGAGACAGACAGTGCATATTTGTCCTATCAAAATTTGACAACGACTCCGAAGATCCCTGATAAATCAAGAAAATGCTATCAATGAAGAATATCTTGCTGAAATTTTTGGTAATCTTTATTACGACACGTGTTCAGGTAAATTCATCGAATAACTCCTCCATTGAAAGACAACTTAATCGTTATTAACCGACAATCGCAATCGAGAAGTTTGTGTTACAACGTGAAACTGCTGTTCGAGATGAAGACAGTGAAAACGATGGTCGTCGGAATAATTATGAGCGGTACTGTACGTATTGATATTTCTGTCTGTTCGCCGGCGTAATCGCGTGTATGACTTATGGTCGGCCGTTAATTTGTGTATAATACACCGGCGCGATAGCTCTCGCGTACGAGCCGTTGGAACACGAACGCGCTCGCGTAATTGCGTCAGGTAGCGTATGTATCGGTAGTCGCGCCGGGGCTGATTAAAATCGAGGTGTGTTGCCGAGATGGTTTCCGCGGAAACCGGGAAAACCGTCGCCGCGCCGGACCGTTTAATTGCAACAAATCGCCGATTAATCATCATAGTTTGCTCGCTCACGGTCCCGGTTCACTGATTTCCACCAGCGGTCTTTTCCTTTTCTCCAACACCGTGTGTTAACTGGCATTGCTACGGCCATTACCCAGCCATTTATCGCCCTTCCTTTCCGCTTTCCCCTTAGACTCGCCGTCAAAATATTATTCGGCTCTACCTCGCTTACGCTGGAAACTTTTATTTGCACGTTCGATCGGTGTGTCGTGCCTCGTGCACAGCTGTTTTAGAGCTACACATTTTTCACTGCGTGGGAACATTCGTTTCAGTTCTTTCATGTAGCAAGTTTCAAGTGGCCAATGCGGTAGCTCTTAATTTCCTTTTCATCTAAAAACAATATCTTGCTTCTTTCAGGCTCCACGGTGTGCCCCACGCCAAAAAAAAACCATGATCCGAAGGTCATACAAAAAAGTTTATTCAATAAAAAAGATGCCCCTACTTATTTTAATCTAAACAAAGGAAAAACCATCAAGATTCATCATTGGAGTCCCCTGAGATATTTAATTTTATGTAAACTCAAAAAATGATGGTTTTTTGCAATTATCTGGAAATCAAGGCCGAAACAAAAAAAGTGATACCGGTAAAAGTTGTTCCATTTGGGGTCCTTTATAGCTGGTTAACGTTTGGTCGTTTAAAAACGGATGACCCCCTGTATAAATTCAATGATGGATTTCGATTGGCTGTAACTTTTCGTAGGAACGAAGGAAAGTTACAGCCCTGATTTCGAATAATCATCGTTGGATCAAAATGGAAATCGTTTTAGAAGCAAGGTACAAAAAGTTTGTTTTCGACTCGAAGAGAATAGTGAAATGATGAAGGGGGAGAATCGCTCGCTGCCAATGAGATGCAGTGGAACGCGTTCGAACTGCGCGGCTACGTAATTCGCAACTGCGGAATAGCCTCGTCGGTGCGTGGGATCTTTGAATTCCCGGTCGATCGACGGCTCGCATGGGACCGGAAGATCGATCGTATTTAGAACAACGTAATTTGTAAGCGGCGTATCCGGCGTGTCCTTTCCAGTCGTGTAATAAAGTACCGAAAGTCGGTCTCTCGGCGCGCGCTTATCGCGCTGATTCCTTTGGCCGACGACGCAGCGCGGCGGCGTCGCGCTGCACTTTCGCCGTCCCCGAAAAAATACAATAAGTTATAGATCTACGAATTGACAGACGAGTGGTAGTCGCGTGTAGTGGCTGGCAATGTGGCAATGGCCGCTTGGTGTTCGTCGGCTACTTCGTTAGCGCTCGAGGATGTTAACTGCAAACTGTCGGGCCCCTTGGAAAGTTCGCGCGCGTCCTTTACTATAATACCATAAACATCCTGGTCTTTGTACGCTTGAAGCCCACAAAAAAATTAGAGACATTCACAAACCAAGCACTCTGGAAACGGTTAAAGCAAACGATTTTCGTTAGCCTAAACATAGAACTGTAACTTGCACTTCTTCTCGAATTTTCATCAAACTGAAATACGTTGTGAAGGTCATCATTCCAAACAACTTTTTCCTGTATGTACACCGAGAAAAAAAGTAGTTACTTCAATAACACGCGTGTTATTGTAATTTTTTTACTTCGATGAATATCAATGTATTCTTTTCAATAGTATGAAATTTAGAAGCAAATCGTGATGTATTTGAATTGTCTATCATGAAATGATGGAAAATATTATTTGATTCAATACCGTATATTATTATTCGTAATATTTCTTTTTTCCCTTCAATCAGATATGTTGTTAAAAAAATTTCAGAAATGTATTGATTTATACTGGAATTGGTTTGAGGCCATATCTTACTTTTTTGAAAACATTGATGGTCAAGCTATTGGCTTATATGATTGGCGGAAATAAGTTTGGCTATTGAAATTCAATAGTATTAAATATTAAAATAAGTTCATATGATATTGGCACTATTCAATAGTACATCTTATTGAATCAACATATATTTTTTTTGTTTCGACAGGATTTTTTTCTCAGTGTACATATAATAAGCGGGTTCTTTTAGTTTTTAAAATCAACGTAAAAAAGATGTCTTTAATACGTCGCGTTCTATCTGGTTTCTGACCTAGAGTAATTCCATTCTATATACAATACTTAAATGTACGGTAACTGGTTAGATCCCAACATATTTAATAATGTACAGAATAAAAGATTTTGAATAATGGTACAGAAATTTATGAATTAATCACATAGCGCGCAGGGGTTAATAAAAAGAAAATGTTTATCGTAAAACTCGTGTTAGCACGCATCCAATGAAGGGTTCGGTAACTGTACATCGGAATTCGCGACAAAAGTCGAAAGTCTCCGTCTCTCATGCCTTGGCGCGACGCGGCGCGGCGTCCAGCAACGCGAGAGAACCGGACGGAATCATAGCGACACGGAAACGTCGTAAATCAAAGGATTGCAAAGCACGTTTGCCGTTCCCGTTTCGCTCGCGCCTAAAAGCACCCCGTGTATAACACCATCAATCGTATTTTATTAACACCGACGCGACGCGCCTCT
The DNA here is from genome assembly GCA_028455765.1 of Lasioglossum oenotherae. Classification (NCBI taxonomy): domain Eukaryota; kingdom Metazoa; phylum Arthropoda; class Insecta; order Hymenoptera; family Halictidae; genus Lasioglossum; species Lasioglossum oenotherae. The sequence continues at coordinate 7,416,357 of CM052291.1, read as the reverse complement.
CTTATTGTCGCTCGCGATGTCCTGGAGAAAGTGCGCAGGATATTCTCAACCGCGCTCTCGCGTATTAAGGTACGGTCGACGAAATCAAATGAAATGAAATGAAACGAACAGAAGAAGAAAAAAAGCACAGTGAAATGAAAATGGGAGAGAAGAGGCAACGGAAGAGAGAAAGAGAAAACGAGATAACCCGAAGGTGAGACAACGGCGGCCATTTCACCGTGAAAAGAGGAAGCGAAACAGTACATAAATTAACAAGTTAGACACGTCCGAGGGACAAAAAGTTGAACCATATCGCTCGGTTATCGTGATTTTGTTGATACCTCCACCGTTGATTACTACTTCAACAAATCGACTGTGTGCGCGCGAATGCGCTTTCCACGTATCTCCGCAGCCGCGTGGGAAAATCAAGCAATTATCGGACCGTTTCTACAGCTGGTCTCTTTTAACGAGAGATAAGCTGCCCGATATGGCATGCGCGAATTGAAACGATACTCGCTGAAAATTGCGCATTCACACCCGCAGGAGGTAGGTTTGTAACGTTTCGATCAGTATCGAATTAGTTACAAGCGTTTTTACTTTTCGTTACTTTTCTTTATGGGACTTTCGCCAATTTATTTGTGGCATTTGAATCTGATTCAAAATGATACTAAACACGCGAGAGCGGGGGTAGGTTCTACGTCATCGACTCTCGGCCGCCCTGTCCTTTTCAATGATTTCCAGATTGCCGATTCTCGTGCAAAATAAAAATTGTATTAGCTGTAATAAAAGTAAGGAAGCCTAGACAGCTAGCATTGAAAATATATACATATAAAATTCGATCGTTCGAACGCGAAAGGTGATCGCGACGCAATTCGATGAAATAAAATTTTCACGAAGAAACGGGAACGATCTCCTTGGCCATAAATCGCGGAATTCACGTTTTCAATCAGGACCACGGGTAAAAACCCACGGTCTCCTGAACAGGGTCAGACAAAACCAAAAAGAAACAATGAATGATTTACAAAGAAGTCGGTTCGACGTGTTCAAGGCTCAAGGCGACCGAACGTTCCGCGCGGTATGGAGGAGAAGAATAAAAAAATAAGAAGGAAGGGGGCACGTTTTAAGGTGTTAAATTATAGCGACTCACCCGGTATTTGACGAGGCGTGTACCACCTACGTAAGCGGGACGGAAGGTCAAACACAGCAGCCGGAAAAATCCCGCGAGTCATCGATCCATGCATGACATACGCGACTCCTGGGCTGCCTTTATATTTCTCTCTGCGGGTGATATTCCCGGCCTTCCATTTGGCAGGATCGGCAGCAAACGATTGCTTCCTGATGAACGGCGCCGAGAGCTGGACAGGCGTCGTGAGGCGTCGCGGAATCGCGTCTCCCAAGCGATGGCTCGTTAATGTGTTTTCCGATTTTTTTTCTCTCCACCGGTGGAAACGCGTGAATAAATTCTGCGTTACGTGTTTCGTATCGCTGATACTTGGTTAGGCATGTCTGTCACTTCCTAGAATAATAGAGAAACATTATTCGAAACGTTCCAACGTCTTCACGTGTTCGAAGAGGAAGCGAAGAGCCTCGGTAATTGAATTTATTCATTATATCTGCTACCTTCTTTGAAACGTAATACAAGTATTGGTTAAACTTCACCTTCGGTAACCAGACATTTGTCCCTTTTTCTTATGCAATCCTGCAGATTTTGACGAGAATCGAAGTTTCGATCCTAGGAGATCTATGGTTCATGAGTTATGCGTGTTTAAACTCGCAATTACTCGCATATTTAGACACTTACAGACTCAAAAGTTGAAATTCAGGGTCGACAAAGGTGTCGACTACACTAGAAAATATCTCTTTTGCATTGAAGTAGTTATTTTATTCACTAAAAATCTGTAACCTTCGAGACTAAACATTCGTAACGTTTGTACCACTGATCTCCTAGGATTGAAACGGATTTACGCATTTTCTCGGCAAAATCTACAGAATTGCGTAAGAAACAAGGGGGAAATGTCTGATTACTCGACTGCGGATCTTTGTGCAAAATAAAATATGTTTGCACTGATTGCCAGACAAAGGAGCAATAAAAAAATTTGATTCTTCTTTTAATTATCTTATTAAGGTGAAACAAATGCACTGGTGGCCTTAAATCTTTATAATACCTCCACTGTTTTAAATTGTACGTGCCCATTTTTGTCATAAATGCATAAAATCCGCAGTCTACCGATTACTCAAGGTACAGTCCAGCCAATACAATTATTATCGCGCAGATAGTAAGAAGAGTAAAAATCGAATAGCGCAAGAAGGCCCATCTGAAATTCATGAGTTTTATTTCAATAAAATGCAAATTCTCGGCCATCAGTTCCGAGGTGTACGTTGTTCCAGACTCCAGACCAGGCGTTTAACGATTAATCATGGATGGCGAAGCTTTATTTAAAGATTATATTCGACACTTTGTCGTTCAATGTTTTATGCGCATTTAAATGACAATGTGTCGTCGGACAATGCGCTGGGGAAGGAGATCCACATTCCAGGGAAGGCAAAACGAAAACGAAAAAGAACGAAGGCAAGGCGCACCGGAAATGGGAGTCGCCAATGTGCACAGTTACATAAATTCGTCCGCGGCGTTGCATGCTCGCTCGCGAGAATGCAGACGAGAATGTATCGCTCGCCACACAATCGTGTGGGTGAACCTGTTGAACATAATTGGCGCCCCCGTTATTATTAGCTAATATTATTTTTCGTGAGGTATTATTTATAACCCGGGCTCCGTGAATTTACACGATACGCGCGATAACAGTTTAACTACTAATACAATTCTACGGTCTACATCGACGCGGGCTCGCCTTATTACGTGCAAACTGAACTGTAAAACACAGTTCTCGATAAACTTAATAGGAATAACCCTGTTCCACCGTTACGGTCAATTTCCCGCGAAGCAGACCTTCCTTTTCAATTATGTTTTCTTACGCCAATGTATCAATTCGTTTAATACAGTTAGCTCGTACACTTAGGATATAGATAATACCTAGATGTCACGATTATTTATACTGTCTTCGAAATCTTGATGATCGATCAAAGGCGATCGTGGATGGTGATGTTATTCGAGATCAATTGGAAACGGATCCATATTTACCAGCGTGCACGTTGCAACAATGGATATTTACATTGAGCATCAATTATTGAACAGTTCAACGAAAATTGATTTCACGTCGTGACAAACAAAAACGAGTAATTTGTAACGGATTGAATATATTCCGACGTCGAGCAACAATGTCTTTGCAATCTATACGCAGATATAATAGTACGTACATGGAACTCGTTCAAAGTAGAAATGATTTATCTTGTTTTTTCCAGATACAATATTCTGCATTTCTCGAATACTTACGAGCGATGTTACGTCTCGTCGAAAAACAAGAGACAAATTGATTTCTCCAAGTAAAATATTCCTCGCGACGAAAAGAAAGTACATATGTACATCATAAACGTCTGCTCGTATCCTTATTATCTTGTCCTCCTGAACGTTCAACCGCATATAAACGCATCAAGATCTAGTTATTACAATTACATGACCGAAGTAACGCCCACGCGCGACAGCCAACACCTCGTACATCGCGATTAAAAAAGAATTAACTGAAAATTATGCAACGTCCCGCCGAGAGAGAGAGAGAGAGAGAGAGAGAGAGAGAGAGAGAGAAAGGGAGAAGGATAAAGAAAAAATGCGAGAACACGAGCGCGCACGGCTCTCTCGTTAAAAGAGGAAAGCTGGAAACCCGCGAAAGTGTCGGGGACGGCAGTTGGATTTATATTTTGAAGAAGTTCGTGTAACTGTCCGCGAGCAGGGATCGTATAGAAATCGACGGGCACGGCGAAAATGCACGAGTGAGAAATAACGGGAAAACACGTGCGTGAAACACGGCCACGGTATCGATCCGGGCGATCGCAGAGACCGCTACCTTGCCAATTACTTAATCGTGATTCGTACAAAAGCGGCGTCGAAAGGATGGGGCCGATAACGAACGGCTTAGAGTCGCTCGAACGGTAACAAGCGCGACCCCTTATCCTAAATTCGCGGTTCCTGCGCCCCTGATTTTATCCCAAAACCGGCTAACACTGCACCGCCAAGATAGCACCAATGACAGCCATCCATTCGATGCCACATTACTCGTTTATATAATGATGTACGATAAATTCCTTTGGCGAGGCTGCACATCAGCAGGAAATCTATATTGTTATGCATAAATATTGTTAATTTTTGAACGCGATAATACAAACCTTTCCTGGGTTCCTATAATCGTTCTACGAACACCACAATTTTATCGCAACTCCTAATACTTTTTTACTGCATCAACAATCTTTTTCATTCGACTTGAAATTTTCTGTACGACCCCTGCAATTTTTTCGCGAGTTTTAACGGGTTTTTATGTATCCTAATTTTTGACAAGACGGTAGACACTGTATTCAAGATGCCTATCGCAAGCCGTCGAAGTGTGAAACCGAAGCCGGCAATTCCCGATCGGTCTGACCGAATACTTTCCGGCCGCCCGAAACTCTAACATTATTATAATGTAGCCGGACACTGGCCACGCGACTTGCGCAAGCCGACACTTCTCTGAAAAAGGAACACGGACGAACCGGCCCCGAGAGAGTTTAATGGGGCCTCATTTTCCTAATCATACGCCTTCGACCGCTTCCGGCGTAATCATTTCAACCCCCTTTGTTCGCGATGTGTCGCCTCGCCGCGCGTTGCGAAATATGATTTACGCCGTGGTGCCGGCCCGCCATTAGTCCGCGATTTAACCGTGAACCATTAATCTCGTTTCCCGCTCGGTGTGGCCGCTTTAATCTCGCTTGCTCGACAGCTAATATTTGATTATCGGCTTGCACCCGACCGCCGCCGCCGCCGCGCCGTGTAGCCATTTTCGACGGACCAGCCCCGCGGACACCAAGAGCGAGGACGTCGAGCTTTCCTTTGAGCATGCACGAGCTTTTCATCGTTGTCATCGAAGCGAGTTCTTCACACTGCCTTCGTCGTCCTCTCTGCAACTCAATTAGCCACCGAAGTGCTTCTTGTATTTATGGGAGGGCTGTACGTATGGACCTACAGTCTGTTAAAAAAGTCGGACCTGAGGATCCGGCGTAGATCAAGACTTAGTTCTTCAATCTAATATACAGGGTGTGGCCGGACGGGTGATACAACCGAGCAAGGGGCGATCCTATATGTCAAAATAAGTCGAAAAAAAGGAATAACATTTTTTCGTTTGACGCTTGGTTTTTGAGAAAATCGAGTTTAAACTTCCGCCAGGTTCGCGTGCTTTAGTAAGTTTAGTACATATACTTCGGGATAAAAAGATGTACATGTGTATGTACTAAAGTGTAGTACTAGTGTATGTACCGGAGTGTATGTACTAAACTTACTAAAGCACGCGAACCTGGCGGAACTTTAAACTCGATTTTCTCAAAAACCAAGCGTCAAACGAAAAAATGTTATTCCTTTTTTTCGACCTATTTCTCCATGTAGCATCACCGCCTGCTCGGTTGTACCATCCGTCCGGCCACGCCCTGCATATTTAATAAACAAAAACAAATTTTACGTGAATAGAAAATTGGCAACACGAAAGTAGCGCAAATGAGTCAGAGAGAATGAATGCAGGCCGAATCTCCGTGTATCCCATTACACAACAGATTGTTGCTATTTGAAATTAATAGTACACCGCGCTTGCACAATTGCTAACGCTAGTTCACAGCAGAAATATTTACGATTGCAGAGGTTACTCGCAGAAAAATCTAGACCTCGTTGCGAGATTCCCCGAATGAGAGGATGCTCTAAATATTTCACGAACACAAATTCGAAAATTCAAGCTAGATCTGCAGAGAGGAATCTTGGTAACCCCCTCCACAATACTATGTAAACAAATGCAGAAATGTGCAAAAATTGCAGATTTTCACGATTTATTGCCGAAAATTGTGAAAATCTGCAATTTTTACCATCTTTAAACGTTTGGAGCTCATTGCAACGTCGTTCGATTTTGACGAAATTTTCAGAATATATTTAATCGACACAGATCTACAAAACGTATTTTTTAAATTTTCAATATAGGCCCACAAAAAAAAGTTAAAAATTCAACTTTTAGTATTTTCTCAATAATTCCGAACAATTGCAATTTTTGAAAAAATTTCTTTTCACATCCTTTAGTAAACAAATAGCTCTAGCTTCCCCAAAAAAGTTCAAATTATATAGTACAACATTAAAAAAGTTATCGTCTTCTTTAGAGCGATCT